>OZ010792.1:437392605-437998980 GCA_963932465.1 Maratus speciosus | reverse complement strand
TCAAACTCAATTAACTTTTTTTTTCGGCCATGAAAAAATAAAGAAAAAATAAAAAACGTAAAATTTCATTATTTTATGATGATTTAAAATAATTAAATATTAAGAGAAAAAGAAACAAAGGTTGTTTTTTTTATTCGTTCCGATGTAAGACAATTTTTAGTATCTTCTCCATTTTACACGTATGTGTCAAAAAATGATCTTAAACGGGAGTTTAAAGGGGGGGGGGGGGGTTGCAGAGTCCTCCTCCCTGATGGAAAAAATACTATTTCAATACTTAGAAGATGGCAGAAGCTTGTGTTTAGATTTTTAACATTTTTTTATTTGTTAGATTTCTGTATTATTTTTTCTGTTGATATTTATCTATATTGTTGTATAAATTGTGACAAATGTGGGGCTCTGGCAAAAATATTTTAGTATCATAGCTGCCAACTGTTCCGCTTTTTTGTACCACAAAAATTTAATAGAAATTTTTGTCTTATTTAATCGGCAGATTTCGGCGATTTTAAAGATAAAATTTACTATAAAATTTTTGTGGTACAAAAAAGCGTAAGATGTTGGCAGCTATATGGTATAGTTTATTTCATGTTTATATTCTCCATTAAAATAAAGAAAAAGAAAAAGAAAAGCGAAAATGGACGAGGGTACGTGGCGTTGTCAGTGCACTATAGGCACATCTGTTTCAATATCTTGCCCATCTCTGGATTTTGTTCTGCTGACGCCCATCTGTGGTTCTTATAATTTTGTTAAAAATTCTCATACGGGAACACTCCCACCTCTTACACAGCTGCCAACTTCTACGTTTGTTAGGCCAAATGTACATTTTTGAACCAGGAATTTTACTTCTACTACATAACAAAATGCAAATTGGGGTTTCGTTCTGGCTGCTTATAACTTGAGTTCTGCTGAATGTATTTTGATGGGGCCCGAACAGCAGCAAAAAACAGAAGTCAACCGGACTCAAACCAGACCCGCAACAAAAAGTAGAAGTAATACGACCCGCAGTGAAAAAAATTAGCCCCGACCCGCGCATCAGATTGGAGTCTCCAAATTTCCCAAAATCGCCCCCCCCCCCCCCCCCTTGAGGACTCTCCAGATCCGCCCTTGTTTGTAACAGTCTAAGTCAGTTTCTAATGGTAATATTTTAAAAAGCACAATCTGTTTAATTAATAGTCAGTATTTTATGTTTATACATAAAAAGATTTTGGAGATACATTAATTCAAATTTTGATTGTTTTTGTTGGTTTTCGTTGAGTTTAAAAGGTACAAGATCTTCATGACCCAAACCCAATACCTTTATGTTCCAAATTTATTAATTCATGAAAATTTCATCTTCTAAAGCATTTTTCATGAATTTTTGTAACCACATTAGAAGATTTACACAGTCATTGGAACAGATGCAGTATTCGCCCGGAATCCGCCATCTTGTTTCTTTGTTGGTCATTTATAACCACTTTATTCTTAATTTTTGAAAATTTAGAGATTAAACATAAACAACATCAACAAAATTTTGAACAGAAAATCAACACTCCAAACATTATTTGCAAAAAAGAAAAAAAAATAGGGGAGGGGAAAGGGGAATTCGTAATTAACAAACGGCAAATACATAACTTTTAAAAAAGTAGAGTAAAGCAAATATTAATTTTTAAGAATATATTCCGAAATTACAGTCAAAGAAAAAAGAATCAGAGATTAAACATTTTAAAACACAACAACAGAAATAAATAAATAAATCCAAATGAAGAAATTTAAAATCGTCACAAAGGGGCACAAAGGGTTAAAACAATTTCCAAGTTTATTCTTTTTTAAAATAGTCTCTTTTCAAAGTTCATGGTTGATATATCCCTCTCAAGATAACATTCCTAATGAAACGTGCTGTACGCAACTAAGGGATGCGCCGAATATTCAGTATCTATTCGGTATTCGATCTATTTTGCCATACTACCGAATATTCGGCTAGGCCAAATATCAGGCTATTCGGTACGCCGAATATTCGGCTTGGCCGAATAACAAACTATTCGATATGCCGAATATTCGGTTTGGCTGAATATCGAAATATTCGGCCAGACCGAACACTTAAAAGACCTTTTTAAAAAATATTTTTAAAAACCTTAACAACACAACCACTATTTTTAACTGACAATTAATAAAGATATTTAATAATTAGAAACAGAATTATATTTAAATAAAAGAGAAGGCTTTTGCATTTTTTATTTGCTATTTGAAAAGTATCACGTAAGAAAATTAACCAATAATGACAATTTTAGTCCCAAATAAACAGTATATGACTGTACAATTTTTCATCCAATTCCTTCAAAATTTCATTTTGATTTTAAAATATTTGTTTTAGAATAAGAAAATTTTATTCATTTGTTTTAATAAAGAGACGAATCCATGAAATTTTAAATTTTATCAATTAAAGAAGCTTTAAAACTATCCTCTTCTTAAATAAAAATTCGAAGCTTAATTTTTTTTTTTTTTTTTTTTTTTTTAGTGTATAATTTAGTACTTGTAAAAAGATCTTATTTATCAATATGGAAGTATGTATGTTAAATATTTTAATGTAAAATTGTTTCAAAATTTAACTTTTTAATACGTTCAAATTCTGAAATTTAAAAGTAATCGGCAAGCCGTATATTCGGTATTCGGTTTACCTGTTGGCCGGATATTCGGCATTCGGCCAAACTCACTATTCGGTGCATCCCTATAGGCAATACAACTATCTAAGTGGGTGTGGAAAATTGCATTCAATTTGCTTCTATAGCTCATAACAGAAACATACGGTTGCATATGCATAGTATTACCTGCATGAATAGTATACATTTTGTATGAAAATAACAAATGATACATAATTATTAATTAAACATTTATTTGTGCAATTAATTAAATAATATCCATTAATTAAAATGATTTAATCAATAAATAAATTGTTATGAACATTTAAACTAATTAGAAAATATTTTAATTTTAATATAACAAATTTAATAAATAGCATTAACATCTTCTAAAATCCCCCGCCCCTTTTATATGAATATATGTTATATATGGACACCTAAAACATTTTATCCCAGACTCTAAGTTTTTTATATTATTAATATATTATGTGACCAACTTGCGTCGCGGCATAATAAATGGTGGAGTTATAGTTAAATTTCGCAATTTATTGTGCAAAGAAAGAAAATCAATTGTTCAAGCTGCATCAAAATTGCTGCAATTAAAAAAATATATCTATTTTTTTTTTTTTCATTTTAATGCCAAAAAACAATAATAGTAAATGCCTTAACCCTTTAGTGCGCATCTTTGCATATAGGCAAACAACGATGTTTTGAATTTAATAGATTTTTTTTTATTCATATATACCTAATTCACACCAGAAAATTAAAATAGCAATATTTGATTTAAATACTGTAAAAGCACTTGTTTTCGCGAGCCGACGTAATCGCGAAAATTTAAGCCTCGTGAAATATATATATTTTTTTGCCTCAAATAATAATGAAAAATCAGAAATTTTTCGCTTTCGAAATTTAATGATTATGGTCACTTAAATAAGAAATAAGTACAAAAGTTTCTTGGATACTTACAACTAATTCATGAATATTATACAACTACTTTTTAAATAAAAACAATAATACAACTAATAGAATGCAGCTCATTCACTTACAATATTTATACCAGCTTCTTTGAAGCCATTCATTTTTAGAGCGATGGGAGAGGGGGGGGGGGGGGGGGAGCGAAGAACTTTTCTGACAAAAGGAAGTTTCTTAAATTGCCTTATGCAAAAGGGGATCTATTTAGGTAGTTTCGGAATTTTTCAACTTTCGGTTCAGTTCATATAAAATTCGCGAAATTTTCAGCTCGCGAAAGTACCGATATCTTCATTTTTGCGAAAATTACGGCTCGCGAAAATAAGAACTTTTACAGTAATAACGGACTTTCCGTATTTAAATAAAGCAAAATTAACCATTAAAACTTTCTGGTGTAAAGTCAGATTCTCTGGACTACGTAATTTCTAGAACGTATTCTATCATGGAACTTAAAGGGTTAAAGGTTAAGCTTTATAAAATAAATAATTATGTAAAATAAGGTATTGTGAGACATACTTATTAAAATATTTACTAATTTGCAATATTTTAGCGTAAAACAGCCACACCGCAGTAGTTTTTACTTATATTGCAGATGTGCAACAGAAGAAAAGATTGACGTATATTATATGAAAAGTATATCTCTGATTTTTTTTTTTTTCATTATTTTTCCTGTGTAATAAACCATTCAGAGAATTATACATAATTTTTTCAAAACAAAATAAAAAAAATGCGCATTTAAGGGTTAAGTATTTCAAGATACAGTCGGCCCCCACTTAATCGGGTAACGGATAATTGCATACCCCGCTTATATGCATAGAATGCCGTGGAACAGAAACGGTCCCCATAAGATTAATGTTAAAAATACTCGTTTTATCGCATAACAATCCCCGGTTAATTGCATAAAAATATCTCCAATCTAGTAATCCGGAATTTGTGAATTCCTGTGATAGCAATGAATGAAAAGAAAGAAAGAATAGAAATATTTCCTTTGATAACAGTGATTTATTATCTATTGCAATGGAAGAGCAGAAATCGTCGTGAAAGTAGCCTTTATTCTTTTAATTTTAAGAAGCGCATGGAAGTGTTGATGTTGACAAGTGTTTTTTTTTTTTTTTTTTAAAGCTTGCGTTTATAATAGGAACTCAAGATATTGGGGGGTAATTCTTGGAAAAACCTTGAATTGGGGAAAATACAATCGGATGGATTTGTTATTTTACTTTCCTTTTAATTTTCACTTAAATTACATAAATTATAATGAAAAATTAAACCATTAACGTAAATAGTGTAATAATACATTAAACTTTAGTATGTAATGTACATATATTATTATATAGTGAGTAATAATAAAAAAATGATTAAAATTATGAATACAATTATTAATTTTTAAATTATTATGTAAATAATTATTGTCCATTAATATTTATCAATTCTGTGGTATATAATAAAATGATAACGATACTGATGACATAAATTGCTCTCCTCGCTTAAATGCATACAATTCAGTGGAACCAACTGTATGCAATTAAGCGGGGCCGACTGTATTGCATATCCGTGTATCCTATGTCTAGTGCCTCGATCTCCAGTTTATGTAAATAAATGAATAAGTAAATGCGAAACTCATGAAAGGCAACTTACCTGTGTTCTGTGAGCATGGTGTTCGCTGTCTTGCTGCTGAGTATCCGCGGGATGCTTGCTATCTCCAATGTTGCTGAAGTCTATCTGAGGAAAGAAGTGCGGACGGATGAGGAGGCAACGAAACCGGAAAAAGCTGAGGGGACGGGCCTGTCTACTTGTCTGCATCTCTATTTTGATTTTTTATTTCCTTTCTTTTCCATTTTGAGATCAGGCCGCCGTCGGTTTCCGCTCCGCAGTTTCTTCGGGTCACGTGATTCGGGGGTGCAGGTAAAAACTGCGGGACAAGCTGGAAGGATGTGTCAAGTGAGACGGAAGTTGACGGCCCAACTGTAAACTGTAAGGAAAACAGCGTATTCAATTTCCAGCTCGTTTTTTTTTCTATTTTTTTTCTTTTTTAGGGAAAAGGAGTGTTTATCAGAAAGGGTCAGAGAAAAAAAAATTCTATCTAGGTCAAAAAATGACGTGTTTTGGTTTCAAGTCTGGCCAACTGATGATGTTTACATTTTCTTCATGCATTTAGATTTGTTCAGTGACGTAGGATATTTTTTTGTGTGCCCGGGGCAATTCAAAATACTGTGCCCTTCCTTAGTAGCCACTTTATTTCCTTTGGTTACAGTTTCCATGCAACAATTTTTAGTGCCTTTAAAAATTTCGCGCCCAAAGCAATCGTCTTCTCTTTACTCCTTACGCCAGGCCTGTCCAACCTTTCAGTAAGCAGAGCAGGGGCGCACCTCAGCCCATGGCACTCATTGAACGGCGCTATTATTCACATGACTGAAAACGTGCGACAGTATTATCGCACAGTATTAGACCATGTCAGACGGGCCTCTAGCATTGTAAATGGATAATACCTAAGGAAATAAGACGCCCGTCTGACATTGGTCTTAGTATATACGCACGTCTTAACATAAATGAACAAATTACATAACTCTTAACATAAATAACAAATGAATCTAACAGCGGTAGACAAAAGGCCCCTACTGTTTTGGAGTTACATGTATTAAATTTCAAGGGATACATTTTCTATGAGAAGTTTAGCTCAAAAAGTTTTGTAGGGCAAAGTGCCAGAAACTTTAGCCTATTTTCAATTCAAATTTAATTAATCCTTCTAAGTCCTGCAAACCTTCTAAAATCTATTAAATGATTATATAAATCATCTAATGTAGTTTAAACAATTCACGAAAAATGCTTTAGAAGATAAAATTTTCATGAATTCCTAATTCAGTACATAAAGGGCTAAGATACATTTTAAATACATGAGCAGATAAACAATTAAATTTAAAAAATCAAAAAACCCGACTGCGAACTAATTAATTATTTCTCATCAATGTGAAACAATTTTTTTCTTCTATTCCTACTATTAGCTCACACTCTCGCTATATATATCTTGTTCAAATTTTCAATCGTTAATAAAATACTTATTATTCATCCAATCAAGCTCAAATAATTTTTTTAAACTTGTAGTAGATGACACTCGATGTTAATCCAATTTTTTTCAAATATTAATTCATTAATTAAATTAAATTAATTAATCTTCAATAATCGAGAGAGCCCGCCATCTTGATCAAGGTTTTTTAAGACCGAGAGAGCCCTCTTCTTGATCAAGGCATTTTAAGTGCCACTCAAAAGGAAAGAAGAATGGGAGAAAAAAAATTCTCTTATTGACCTAAGTAGGAATTGACTTAAAAAAAATATTTTTTTTATATTACTTGTTTATATTACTTACCAGGGCTTAATTTCTAACCAAAAAAGTACCGGAGCCCTAATATTCTGCGGTACCGGTACAACAATCGTACCGTTCCACCCCCCCCCCCACACACACACACACACCCACCCCCCAATCACTCGATTAAATATGGTAAGGATTATGATTAGAAAATAGTGTTAACACAAAAAAGGGATACTTCACAGCTATGCATTTTTAAGGAAAAAATGATTGAAATTTACTGAAATTAATATTTATATGCTGGAGAATGGAACAATGTTTTACAATTTCCTATAAAAGGTGCATATCTTAAACTATAATCGATTCCTTCCGCATAACAATATTTTATGGTGAGTCCCTGAAAATCGGATTAAATTAAAAATTTGACACCATTATCGGAAGGAATCGATGCTTTTATAGAAAAGGGGGAAACAGTGCTCGATTGCTTTCTATCAGATACATGACAATTATATCTACCTACAAATGAAAGTGACTTCATAATTGTGCAGAGCAGAGTCTTAGCATGGGTGCCGTTCATGATACAAAATAAATAGAAAAATCACTAACGTGATTTTTTGTACTCGTACGCAATAGAAGACAGAAAACCTCAAACAAACAAAACTTCAAACTGATGCTCGTTGGTTAAAACAGACAATATTCTTTTCAGGTTAAATATCTAAATAATAATAAAACAGCTAATAAAAAAAATTATCCTACTGTCACAAAAGAAAATCGAACTGAAAGCTAATTCATTGTTCAGTCCCTAGAGTGGCGCCGTATGAACAAGACGTCGCCGACATAAACTTGAAATAGAAAAACACGATTTCTGTTTCACCTTCATTCTGATCAAAATAGCATTAAAATGATTTGAAATAGAATATAATAAGGAATTTTAAAGGAGGAAAAGTTTTTTCTTCTATACATGAATAAATAAAATTTTAATTGTAACACAGATTGAGCTCGAGTCAGTCCGTTTTATCTCCATTTCTTACGTATGCGACACATTACGTCACATATACGTATTTTGGTAAAAAAGAATGCAAAAGCTTGGAGATGGAAAGGAAAGAAAAAGGTAATTTTGGCTTCGGTTTTTCGGATGCGCTATTGCACTGGGCTCCGGAGCCCTGTATTTATGAGCTCCGGTGAATTCCGACCAATATTTAAATATTTACTAATAATAGAGAAGTACCGGAGCTGGGCTCCGGCGCAAATTAAGCCCTGTTACTTACCTTTTTTTTTTATTTACTTGTATTCATGACTTTTAAGTTGTGTTTAACTGTTAGTTTTTATCGATAAACACTGTTTTGATGAGGTCTATAGATGTCTATGATGGTTAGAGTTGCAGTAAAGCTAGAGATCCACAATATATACACAACTTCTAGGTTGTATAATATTTTAACGGAGCTTCTGACTATAAAATAGTCAAAGAAACATCGTCTTCATTTTGAAAGACCTATCCAATGATATGCCACTCAATAGGATGCGTAAAATTTTTCTTTCGTCCCTACCGCTATTTTGTATTTTACGGCCGCCATTTTAAATTTATAAAAATAAAACCTAGCCTATAACCATCGGGCCGTTAAGAAGAATCGATAGATACCTCATTCATTAAAATCCAGCCAGCCGTTGGGATGTTTCGAGGGTATAAAGAAATCCACATACACAGATACGCATGAAACACATAACCCTTCTTTTCAGTCGGGTAAAAAAGGAGAACAGAGCTTAAATTTGACTTCCACGATCACGTTAGGAACTAATGAAAAAAATTGTTTAATTCTTCTGTGTTTGATTATTTTAAATCACCTGGGAAAAATAAATTTTATTTTTATTTATTTCAAAATAATCAGAGCAAAATAAAATTAAGTTAATTAAATTTCAAAATCCGAGGAGGGCCAGTGGCGCCGCCCATGTGTGTGACAGATTAAGAGAAAATTACGTTCATTGATAGAACAACCCCCGAATTTTTAATACGCTCTACGTCAGAAACGTCAGGCTTGAAGAGCAGAGATGTTTGGCAAAAGCCTGTCGCTTCCGGTGTTGTTCCGGCAGCTGCCAGTTTTCGCGGAAAATTCATTTTAGAATAACGACTCACCTTCGCCGAGATGCAATGTTTGTTTATTTTCGAGCACGTTGGAAAAACTCGCCGACTCCCGAACTTCTAAAAGCTATTTCTTTCCTAGAAATTATGTAGAGGAAAGGCTGAAGCGAGACTCAACAGAGAATTTACAACTTCCTATATTTTTCGAAAATGATAACTTTCTTAGAAGACCCCTTATTTTAAAATGACGGAAACAGGTTTTGTATGCATGCAGGATTTCCGGTAGCATTTCTCAAAACTTAATAAATGATGACAGTCATAAATAATGTTCAGAGAGTCATATTCAAATAAACTGGACATTTAAGATTATCAACATTTAATAAAATATTTGGGATGATAATTAATCGTCCAAATTATCAATGCCATTATCACAAAGTTAAAATTTAAATTACTTTGAAATAGAAGATTTAAAATACAGAATTAATTATAGGCAGTTCCGATTAACAGATTGATGAGATAGAGAGAGGCAGAGAGGTATTGATAAGGCAGAACCAGCCTGATGCAATTACTAAATAACTAATTTCCAGAGGCCAGTTTAGAATGAAGGTAGTGGCTCATGTTTGCATACAGAATTTTCATTATGGCGGAGGCGCAAAATAAATGATACATTCTCTTATTGTTAGTATTTTTTACTTTCTTCTATCTTTACAAGCAGAAAGTATTGGATTCATGAAAATTTTCGAATTCCGGTTTTCGACGGATTTACACGTTTTAGGGGTCAGAGAATCATAAAAACATGTTTTATAAAAATGTCTGATTGTGTGTCTGTCTGTCTGTGTGTGTGTGACACAAATTTTGTGGGCGCTCCATCTCAAGAACTAATGAACGGGAGTTAATAAAAATTGATGTTCAATTAGTCCTTGATATAAATTAGTCAAACTTCAGATTCAGTTAGTACTTGATATAACTTGATGCTGATTACGTGTTGGTGTAAATCACCCAACAGGTGGCGTTGCTGTACTGCATTTTTCACGATTTCCGCAATAGCTCTATCTCAAGAACTATTGCACGAATTTTCATCTAACTTCAGATTTAGTTAGACGTTGACACAAATTGTTGCTGATTAGGTTTTGGTGTTAATCGCCCAGGTGGCGCTGCTATGCTGGAATGTTTACGATTTCTGCACTAGCTCTATCTGAAAAACTAATGCACGGATTTTCCCCAAACGTCAGATTCAGTTAGACGTTGACATAAGTTGTTGCTTGATTGTTTTGGTGTAAAGCACCCAATAGGTGACGCTGTTATGCTGGAATGTTCAAGATTTCTGCAATAGCTCTATCTCAAAAACTAATGCACGGATTTACCCCAAACTTCAGATTCAGTTAGACGTTGACATAAGTTGTTCCTTTGTGGTTTTGGTGTAAAGCACCCAATAGGTGACGCTGCTAGGCTGCATTTCGCAGGATTTACACGATTTCAGCGGTAGTCATATCTCAAGAACTAATGCACGGAATTTTATATCTTCAGAATCCTCATGATTGGCATAGATTGCCATTTAATTTTGGCAGTGTGATGGCGAATTTTGAAGTATTAACATGTATGAGATAGAAGAAAGTTTTGGGATTGGTATATCCGACTAGTTTTGTTGATGTTGTTGGTGGTGGTGGTATTTGTATTTTGCTATTTTCAAAGATTTAGAGGCCGTGACCATTTTTTGCGTATGTCCATTTCATGAAGATGGTACTCACGGACCCAATTGTAAATTGGGGTTAAGATAGAGACCAAGAAAAAAGTAAATATTATATAAACTTAACCCTTTATGTCTCAAATTATGAATTCATGGAAAGTTCATCTTCTAAAGCATTTTTCGAGAATTTTTGAAACTACATTTGAAGATTTTCATAATCATCTAATAAATTTTAGAAGGAGTTTGCAAATTAAAATCAATCAATTAAATTTGAATTTATAGGGAATTTGTGCACTATTTATAACTCCACTGAAATCTTTTATTTAAAATCTTTTTTTTTTAGTATTTTGTAGAATTAAGAAATGTACAAATATAATATTCTTACAATAGAAATATTTCCGATTTGAAACTTTTCCCCCACAAGCTTTCGACGTCAAGAAAGCTGAAAAGATGCAAATAAAAAAGAAATCATGCTGTTAAAAATATTTTCGTTTTGTGAAACAAATGATGCTTTTGGAACAAGAAGAAGTAAAGTATCTATGAATCATTCTAAACTGTATTACTACTTATCGATGTGTTAAATGAATTTTATAACAAGTTATTTTAATCGTACTTTAAAGTACCATCGGGGCATAAAGGGTTAAAAACGGGACCAGATTTTCCAGTATTATGAGGAATAACTAATTTTGACGTTCTTTCAAATTTGTTTTTGTTTTTGCATCTATGTTCCTTTATTACACCAATTCTTCCGTACATTTTATTTTCTTTAATAATATCCCTTGCCGATGCATGTTCAGAAATATATATACTATATATGAGTCATTCTCTGAAAAGTAGTAATTTTATGTCCCAGGGGTCTTGAAGACATATTTTTAAAATTGCAAAAAGAAAAAGTGATTTAAACTATCAATATTAATCAGTTATACATACAAACTGTAATTATTTGCTTATTGCAATTGAAATTTAGTAAATTTAATGTATTTTCTAATGCAAATATCATTCCCTCACTATGTCCCCATTCACGTATGTAGAAAAGAAAATTCTTTCTCTGCCATTGCAGCACGTGTATTTATAATTATTTTTTCTCAATCCATTAAACACACTTAAATGCATGTTTAGCCATTTAATTATATTAATATTTTACATAATGAATGAATTAGGGCACTTTTTAATCATGTCCCTAGCATTTGTCGTCATTCCCTCACATAACTATAAATTTGCCATTATTTACGTAGTAGAAAGCAGCACATGCTATATATATGTCTAGAACAGTTTGTTCAAGAGTAAAGTGAAGTATCCATCTTGTTGTTTGCTCATAAACGTTCTTGAATAGTTAGTACATGTCTTTGAAGTACTAGATCAATGTAAGTATTTTTATTACGCGTCGTTCCCTCATCTATTATAAATTTAATAAAAACTAATGAAATGTCTTTTTATGTTGTTATATTATTAGAAATGTGTTTCAAAAGATATTTAGAAACTGAAAATATACCTAAGACTAATCACTTTTTTATAACATGGTTTTCAGACGTATTTCGTCATTCCCTCACAATCATTCCCTCATAATTTTAATATGAGGGAATGATTTAAATTTTGAGGGAATGATCTGAATCCATTTATATATGTACTAAACAGTAAAATAAGAAAATCTAATGCAATAAAATACGCATTAAAAAACTCATAAGACTTTTAATTACCGTGAGTAAAGATAATACATTTTTAATTTTTATTATTTTACAGGAAGAAGTGATTTTTTTTTTTTTTTTTTTTTTTTTTTTTTTTTTGTACAAAGTCAAATAAACATTAACTCTTCTAAATGTTAATGCTTTATCTTTATTTTTTCAACTGACATAGAGTAAAAAAAAAAAAAAAAAATATTTATTGACAGTATGACTTCTAATTATAATTTCTTTTCTTTTTTAACCCTTTCAATGTCGGTGGTATGTTTATGAAACCACTTAATTTTAATTCCGAAGGGGCATAATGGCACCAGACTTTTCATAAACTTTTATCTATTTAACATTCATGTGAAATATAGCCTTTTTCTTATTTACAAATAAATTTGTTCTTAAATTCCGGTGTCAATCATTTATTTGAACATTTTAGCAATGGAAGTGATTTGAAATTAAAATGTCAGAAGAACTATGAGATACAGTTTGATTCATATTATTTTTTGATAAATAAAGCAATAAGGTACTTGTAGGCTAAATTTTGAGATTTTTGAGGCAATTTTATTGGACCGCAATTAAAAAAAAACAAAACAAGACAACAACAACAACAAAAAAAAAACAGCCACTTTTCAGAGAATGACTTATATATATATCTACCCTATATATATAAAATTCTAATGAAACGAATTTATAAAACAGAAGTATGAAACGGAAGTATGAATCGACTGATTAAACAACTGATTATGTTTCACGGCGATTTCTCCTGAAATATGGAATACTTTGCGATGAAATTAACACCAAAAATCAATATTGATCCGCAGATATCAAAACTGGTATTAGAATTTTTAAATTCGAATTAGTTTTCGAAATATTATTTTTTTTTCTAATTTTATATACATTTTTCTAATGATGGCAACTCAAATTTTAATCAAACAGATATATATATATTTTTATATTTCAGAAAAGGTTGACATGGTAACCCGGCTATTGTTGTTTATTTGATAATAAATGTTTATTTACTTTTATTTCTTTTTACAAATTATATAAATTATTTTGTTCTATGATTATTAATTATTTTTTTGATATTTCCTTTAGAAAATAATAGAAAATAATTAAGAAATACAGTACTACTTAGTTATTCCGTCGACCAATTTCGCCAAATTATATAAATCGCCAAAACACTCGCCAAATTATACAAATTGGCATAATTTTTATTTTAAATAACGAAAGAACAAATAAATTAGTATAACATTAATAAATATACGAATAAAACGTCGAAATAAAAATCACTTGATGACGTAAACACGTGTTGTCAAGTGAATGTGACATTTATGATCTACCATTATTTGTCATTTAATCTTATAGTTTGGCGATAGATTTTTGGTCGTCGGGATACTAAAGGTCAAAATTAGCACTAGCCACCGGCCACAGGGCCAGTAAATGAAAAAAAGTGGCTAGTGAAAAATTATCTATCAGCGGCCACTTTTTTATAAGGAGATAATAAAATTTTCTTGCATTTCATCAAGGATTCTACTTTTTTTGGTTCCAATATATTTATATTAACTTATTTATTTGGGCTACTCAGTTTTAGATTAATACTTACGGAAATTTACTGTTTAGCATTTTGAAATAAAAAAGTGGCCACTTGAAAAATTAGTCCTACCGGCCAGTGGCCGCTAATGAAATTTCCCAATTTTGACCTATACGGGATACCTAAGGAATAGCAAAAAATCCCTGCCGGCCCGGCCTACAGGCGGAGGTAGATTTCGAAGTTAAGTATACTAATTTCACAAACAAAAACCAAATCATGATTAGAGATAATCCCACATTTATCCACTTTTACCACAATTTTATCTGGCCGCTTTTGACGAGTTTTTATTCCATTTTTATATAATAACTGGTTTTATCACAATCATGTTAGGGCGGTATTAAAAAAAAATAGTTTTCTATGCACAACTCGAAATTTTCTGGCATAACTCCAGATTCATTTTTTATAGGAGAAACATGAAACTTGTTGACGTGAATTTTGATGAGATTTATAAGCGACCTGTGTTTTTAATTTTCGTTCAATTAATTAAAACTTGATATATAAACAATTATTTTCTCAGTAAGACAATATTTTTCGTTTCTAACACAATCGCTTCGGGAAATTCCGTTCAAAATGCCCAGTTTGACATAATTTTTTGAAATATATTCTGCCTCTGTCAAAAAATCGATCATTACGGTACATTATATAGTTTCTGAATAAGCGAATCTACCAATTGGATGCGTTTGAGAGCAAAAATGAATTTAAAAATGAGTCAGAAAATAAGCAGTTTGGATTTGAATACTCCCTTAATACGATGATTTTTCCAACACAATCCTCTTCGGGAAATTCGGTTCAAAAGACCCACTTTGACAGCATGTTTTAAAATATATTCTGCCTCTATCAAAAAATTGACCATTACAGTACATTATATAGTTTCTGAGTAAGAAAAGGTACCAATTGGAAGCCTTTGAGAGTAAAAATGGATTGTAAAATGAGTCAAAAAATAAGCAGTTTGGATTTGAATACACCCTACGATGATTTTTTTCTTCAACCGCTATGTATTTTTTATTTGTTTTTGCTGTAAGAATTGGTCCTATCCAAAACTTGTCTATATAGATGTTGTAGATAATATTAAGAAGATATATGATAAATTCATGGGGATTTTATATCTTTTGAATTGACGGAGTTATGGATTTTTTTCTTCTTCAAACGCCCTTTTTGTTTTCGTTTTTAATTTTTTTTGCGGTACGAATTGGTCCTATCAAAAACTTGTGAATATAAAAGTTGTAGATAATGTTAAGGAGATTCATGATAAAATTAATTGGATTTGATATCTTGAGAATTGACGAAGTTATGAATTTTTTTCTCCCGAAAACCCTATTTTTTGCGCCCCTTGAGTCCATTTTTAACTTTATCAAAAATCTGTGATACATAAATTTTTGGCCCTATTTTTAGAAGTAATAAAAACTTTAAACTGATTCGATATGTACAAAATTTAAGAAGTTATGGGGTTTTTTCGGTTTTCACAAAACCCCTCCCTATTTCCATCCCCTTGGTCCGATTTTGCCCATTAACGAACTTGACCGAGATTTTATGCCCTTGATTTTATGTATCAGTTTGGAAGAGATTGGTGCAGAATTGTGGAAGTTATCGTGTCCAGAAGAAAGTGATATATATAGATACATACATACATATATATATAAAGTTTTTTACTGAGGGTGGTTTTGGGCTCTAGGGGTCATGATCGGTGTAGATCTGCAAAAATTTTTCAGAAATTCCAACATAGGAACGACGCCAATAGGTAGTATTTCATATGAAATCTACCTAAAAATGCATACGTAACTTGTATTTGAAAACGAGGTTTTCGACAAATTTTCGTAAAAAAATAAAAATCACGCCAAACCTGCCGTATCTGGTCAAATATTACCACTCGAAAAAAAAAAAAAAATGCTAACTGGCGAGTTGAAAAAAAGCTATTGGCGAGATTTGCATCCTGCTAGCGTAACAGTACCTAGAATTCTTTGCGACCATGGCAACTTTTATGTAGTTTTATTCGAAAAAAAAAATGTTTGATTTTTTAATCAAAATGGAAAACTTACGGTCCCATATTGGCGCGATATTTTTCTGACGCCAGTGTCATATACGGAACGGGCACATAACTGGCGCCAAAGTATCGTTATTTAGCTTGATATGGTAAGCCGGATGTTGCTGTTTATGCTGTTGATGCCTTCCCCAAATTGGCGTCGTTAAAATCACGCCAATATGGGACGTATATGACATCTTTGCCAAACTTTCATATGAACGGCGAAGGGATCAGACCGTATTTGTTTATCGCAGTTGACGACTTGAACTATTATAATATAGATGAAATGATGGCGATATAATAACATTTGACGACTTATCACATGTGCCTGGCTAACATTAAAGTACCAAAATGGCACGTAGAGTACAAAAAGCGAAGTGGTCCGCCTGGAACTGTTGATGATAGTCACATGACTTAGGCTATTGTTATACACGAAAAAAACTGTTTTGTTGAAACAGCTATATTTTGGTTAATATAGCTCCAAACAAATATTTTGGTTGTAATGATCAAATTTTGGTTAGTTTAACCAAATGATTTTGTTAGTTCAACAAATCATTTGGTTAATCCAACCAAAATTTGGTCATTCTAACCAAAATATTTGGTTCCTCTTTAATCAAAAACGAAAACAACCATTGGATGTCTTAAGGGGTCTCAGGATTCTTAAAGCTTTAAAATTTTCAAAATTTTAATTTTTTTAGATGTTAAACTATTATCTTTTCTGAACATTTTGATATAATTGTTTCATTGAAATTCCAGTTAGAACTGAAGTAATGGCTTTTACATTTATACACGTTCAATAGCTGAAGCATCGTTTCGGAAACTTTGAAGCCATTTTTCTCCAAATGACGTTTTTGGGTATAACGCGCACGATATCTCAAAAACTTATGAATATTTTTTCATGAAATTTTCAAATCATATGTTTCATGTTAGTCTGTATAAACTGAACCTAAAATTTCCTTTTTATTGTTCAAAACAATATTTTTTTAGGTGATTATACTGTTGAAGTTTTCTTAATTTTGAATTAGTTAATACAGTTTTGTATTAAAAATATAAAAAAGCTTTAAATACAAATTTATTTAGGTTCAGGGTAATTATTATAATCTGAAGCATAAGTAGGCACCAAAATTTTCATTCTAGTTGCAATACTTATTTTGTAATCGTGCGCGTAAGCTGTAATGCCGATTTTTTGCTCGTCAAATGTCTAACAGTTTGGAGCCCCCTGTAAATGCTAATTCTACATCTTATAATTTTTCAAATACATGAAATGAAAGAACATACCTATATATTCCATTCCAATTAAAATTGTGTCTTAAAATAAAACACATTTTAAGATATTAAATGTTGAAAATGGTCTCTTTTTTTCATTTTTTCCAGTTTTAAGAGTCCTGAGACCCCTTAACAGCAAATGATTCGCCCTTAAATTTTTGAAATCAAAGGGAATTGAATGGACAGGGAGATCTGCACAACTTTTTTCAGTATAATTCAATCTTATGTAATATTTTTAAAATTCATCAGATTAGCGTGTTTTTAGATTCTGCGGTGTCTGATGGGGGTTGGCGAGCGTAGCTTGCAGGGGGCAGAGCCCCCTAGTATATTATATATATATGTTTAATTTTAGAAGCATATAAGTTTATTTTACACAGTTATTATTTATATTAGCAAAATACAATTTTTGTCGCGTGTCTCTGTTTGTTGGCGATAGCTAGGGCGTAGGATAGCTATTGCACGTAGAGGTCAGCTAATTTGGAAAAGACGAAGACAGGTCCGAATTAATCGAAGACTCAGAATTTTCATTACTTAAAACAACAACAGCAACAAAACAAAGAACGAAAAATCATGCGTAAAAGTCAGTTTCAATTAAACACATAGCAAAGTTTAAAATTTCTATTCAGCAATTTCCGCCAGTAAATGGAAATATACTTGAGATCTTTTGTGTCGCCCTATATATGATTTATAGAACTTATACAAACCAAGTAATAAGCAAAAAAAAAAAAAAAAAAAAAAAAGTTAAATTTCAAAACGTGTATCACAACTGAAAACTCACTTCCAGCAATTATTCTTCATAAGGCATGCGAATTCACTGCAATTAAGGGCGTCTTAAATTCAGACACATATGTGACTGAAACAGTAATTCAAACACTTAAGTGTCTGAATATGGAATTTCAGACATCATAGGTGTCTGAAATTTAGACACTTAAGTGTCTTACTATATGATCATGGTATAAACACTATAATCTGAAATGTCTGAAATCCAGACACATAAGTATCTGAAACTGGAGTGTTCAATTTTCAGACATTTTAAAGTGCCTTAATTTTTAAGACACGTGTATGCGTCTGAATTTAAGACATTTCAAACGTCTGAATCGCATCCATTTTTGACCAATCTGGAAGTTCGGTAATAGGCAGTTAATTTTTCACTTTTTTTGTAAGCTTTATACAATGTAAAAAATATCCGTTAAAATATGGAAATTATACTGCCAATTTACGTATTTTAATGCAAATTTTCTTCCTTAAATTCCAGAAAATTTATCATTTTTTGCATATTTCTGTATTTAAAAATTTCCATTTAAAAGGTAATATATACTCTTTCAAGGACAAATCCACATATTTCTCAATCAGCATTTTCTAAACCCATGTATATTAGACATGATTTATTTATTTATATTCAAACCAGTGCATTGCGCACCCACGGGGGGAGGGGGGGGGCTAAGAAGGCTGAATCCCCTTCCAGACTAGACTAGATATTATTATTTTTTTAATTATGAAAGAATATTATTATTATTTTTAATAGGTTTAAAAAAATCGGAATTTTTGAAAAGATATTAATTTTGTCACACAATTTTTTTCTCTTTTATAAATTTTATAATGAAATTCGAAATTATAGCATGTTTGAAATTTACTTAATTATAAATTTAAGACCCAGTGTAACCTCTTGTTCACTTTAACCTTCATAATATTTTGCTAATTTAATAATACAACTTTAAATTGTTTGATTGCAAACACACTTTAAAATTATCCAAATACAGAAACACACAAAAAAAAAATCGCAAAAACTAAGATATATTTTAGTACAGTATTTCATTATTTAACATCTTAAAAGCATTCAGAATTACACCCACTAAAACTTTCCAGAGCTTCCTCTGGCTTTTCTGGCTGGTTACGATTATCAGTGTTGAATTCAGGGGGTGGCCCGGGGGAGAGAAATTTCCCCCCGGAGCAAAGAGATGTCCCTCCGGAAAATTTGAGGTTTTGTGTTTTCAATGGTCAAAAAAGCAATCCCCCCCGGAACTCTATAATGCCCTCCCCCCCCCCCGCCGGAGCCTCACAAATCCCTCCCGGAGAAATGTGTCTGAATTCAACACTGACGACTTTGCTCGTCAGCAGAAAAATAAAAGTCAGGACCTGATCTGGCATGTCCCATCAAATCAAATGAAAGAAAGACCGGGCCAGATCGGAGCACATATACTCCTCTAAAATATGCCCCCCTAAAACGAAAATTTCCCAAGAGAAAAATGATTTAAATACAGCAAAAGCAGTAGTGCCATCTAGTTTGAGTAGAACGTATTATTATTAGTCGAACATATTATTAGGTATTAGAACGTGTTATTGAGAAATCGAACGTATTATTATTATTTTTTTTTGATTTATGGAATATTTCTGAAAATTCTTACTATGTAACTTTTTAGCTAATGATTCAGTATCGATCTACTCCAGGTATGATTTCACCGTGCAGGATTTCACCGTGGGAAAATTAGTTTCATCAAAAAATTTTACTCTGTATTTTGATCGGAGGAAAAAAGGAAGAAAACAAATTTGTGCATAAACTAATGATTTTTATTATTTTTGCTGAAAAATTATACACAATATTTATAACTGAGAAATTTTGTTCAGAATATTTAGCATATAGGAGGAAGTAATGAGTCCAATTTCAAAAATTTTGCCATATATTCACCTGATCAAACGAAAAAAAAAAAAAAAAAAAAAGTAGAAAAAGAAATAATCAAAGAAAACGGAACACTATATTCCTTCACACACTTTCATATACACATACCTTCGCATTAAAATTAAACACAGGCTTTTGGCAATAAGAAATGCATTTATTTTTGAATGAAAAATTGATTTTATTTTTAAAGGTTGTCCCCCCCCCCCCACACACACAACTGAAACGGGACAAGCCCGAATTAAATATATATATATAATATATACATACATACGCACTGTTAAAACATTTTAAATATTTTAATATTTCAAAAATAACGTGTCTTCTGTATAAACAATAATATTTGTGTTCTGAAAATTTCTTCGATAGAAGTAAAAAAAATTTCTAGTGGTTCTACATCGCATGAAATTAAAAAGCAAAATATTCAAAATTCTAGAGAGAAGATATGTGAAATCTTTCAGAATTATAAGCAGATTGACAAAATATTTACAGTTTCCATAAAATAAATTGCGAGTCATAAATAACTAACAATATTTGAACTTCCTAGCTGTGAAGGCGTGGCCGAGAGGGATTATCGCCCAGTCTACAGACTACAGACCATAAGGTCGCGGGTTCGTATCTTGCGACGGGTAAGTATAATATTGTTAATGTTGCAAAATGAATTAGATGAGTAAATCATGTAAAATCTCTGAGACCTTCTACTGAAATGTGGGTGAAATGTCCCTTCCTTGAAAGCATAATTTTTTTTTTTTAAATACAGAAATTTCCCCCCCAAAAAATTAAATATTTCTGGAAATTAAAGAAAATTTCCACTAAAATACGTAAATTATACTGGCGTTTTGATTGGCGGTACAGTTTTTATATTTTAAAGGATTTTTTTTTCCGTGTATTAAGGCTTACCGAAAAAAAGGTGGAAAAATGCTTGTGCAGAGAAATTAAAGGTGGTCAAACATGGATGCAATTCAGACGTTTGAAGTGTCTTAAATTTAGACACATGCAAGCGTCTTAAAAATTTAGACACTTTAAAATGTCTGAAAATTGAACACTCCGTTTCAGACACTTATGTGTCTGAATTTCAGACATTTCAGTTTACAGTGAATTCTTTTGTGTGTCTCTATAAATGAACGATAAATTATATACACACCAGATTCTACAGTAAGCGCTTTGTAGTACATCGCAGTAATATACATAAATTTCATTATATGTTTAAAATAGTGTAATATAATTAAATTACACCGTAAGCGATATTTTCCCATAGGCCGTAATCTAACGGGATTCTTTTGAGTGTCCCTCTAAATCAGTGGTTCCCAACCTTTTATTGGCCACGCCCCACCAAAATATCTGTAAACTGTAAAGCCAACTAGATACGTGCACCCACGGTACTTAGAATACACGGTAGGGTCCACGAGCGAGATGCGCAGTAGATCGTCCAGTTCGTGACGTCACTGGCACCCATCGTTCAAGCTCTCCCTGTGTTTTTCCATTTATTCGCTTTGCTCTCTTTCTCTTTTCCTGACAATAAATGCTATTATTATTATTTTTTTTTTTCATATAATCATTTTATGCCTTATTTTTATTGTTAGTTTTTGAAAAGGATTTGACATTAAAATAATTAGTAACGCATTAATTCTTCTAGATATTCCAAAGGAATTTCATTTCATCGTTTTTAACACATACTATAGCATGAAAACCATTTGCTGCATGCATGCAAAAGATCAGATAATTTTTGCATTTATTATTCAAGAGTATTTTTAATTTACTTTAAAGAAACAGATTTGTAAAAGAATTTAAAAGCAAAACAGCTTAATTTTAAACCAAACCAAATTGTAAGATATTGTAAGATACACTTTCCATATAAAAATTTTCAGCTCTACTACTACTTTAGCATTACTTTTCACTAATGATATTGCTGAAAAATTAAAGAGAGAAGAACGAGTTGTCGAGATACATGAAAGGAATAAAACTTTTTCTTAAATAAAAATGAATGTGATCAATAAGATAAATCCAATCCTGATTTATTTCTTCTCTCTTAATAAGAATAATACAGTCACTCATCGCTGATAAACCATTCAGATATTAGATGAAATTAAATAAAAAAAATTAAACTAAATTAAATTAAATTAAAAAATATATGTATATCAGCTGGTTAAAGGGGAAATTGTGCGATGTAGTACGTAAAAAATCAGAAAATTCTCGTTGTAAAGAAATTATGAAACAATATAAATTCTAGTTTTCTCAAAATTCTATTTTAAAAATAAAGTTGCATATTTAGAAGAGGTGTATGTAAGAGGTAAACTTAAATATTCTTCGCCTAGTGAAATCGTTATGTTACAATTCCTGAAATTTATAGAAATTAGATTTAGTTTTGAGTACTTATATAGTTAAATGTACTCAAAATTAAAGAAAAATAAAATAAACACTGTAGTTTTTTTCGATGAAATGTAAGTATTTGTAAGCAATATGGGACCTTAAATCTAAAACTTATATCAGATTAATAAACAGGCATGGATCTAGAAGTTTCAAAAATGCATATTGTGAGAATAAAAATATGTTGGTATAGCAATAGAATAAAAACTCAATTTTTATTTGAAAATATATTCCATAATTTTTATTTATTTTAAGGTACTGAGATAATCCATATAAAATAATATTCCACTCACAATTTGTAATTTAAATTTTTTATGATAATACTTTAGTGAGTACTAAAAATTTAAGGATGCATATATATATTAATTATAAAAAAATATTTGATTGTTTAAAAAATTTTAACCATAATATCGTAATATGACATCTATTTTTTTTCCCCCTTCAAATTTTCAATGCTATACAACCTGTTTGACTTTGAGAGTTAGACAGTTTGATATTTACTGAACCAGAAGCCCAATACCTAGAATATAACTTAGATAGTCTTGACATCGTGTTAGTTAATCGCAGAATTTTGTGTGCCAATGATTATTCTGTTCCTAAAGTTAAAAGTTCTACGGACCTTTATTTATTAATATTTTGATACCGATTTTAAATTATTTTCTAATTATTTGTAAATAAAGTAAATTGTTGATTTTAAACAAAAGTTGTTCTTTCTGAAATTGCACTACCCTTTCTCACATAAGAGTGGACGTAACAATGTGTTCTCTAGAAAGACTATCTAGAAGGAACATTCTTCTGATATTTTCCATAATTTTATTATTTAAATTTCTGTATTAGTGTATGCAAAAAATTTAAAGAGTTTTTTTTTTTTTTTTTTTTTTTTTTTTTTTTTTTTAATTATCTAAAACGTTATTTAAGCTATTACGGCTATTTAAGAAATTTTTTGTTTACTTTGTTTACTCGTTTTGTTATTACACATTTTTTTAAAAATATTTATAAATTCGAAAAAATTCCAAATATCAATTCAAAAAAGCTTTCCTTACATTTATCAAAAGTTGCCCTGAAAATGCTATAATATTTTTCAATGCCTGTGTTTTAAAGTACATAGTACTATAGAGTTTTTCAGAGTTACACTCGTAACTTTTAAAAGCATTGTTAGATCCGTTTTATGTTTTTAGAACATTAAATAGGGATTTAAAAAAATGTATAAAATTATAAATTTTAATAGCATATAACTTTATGAGTGTATAATATATATATTTGAAAATATATAACATAATTATAAGTGCATTTTTTCTAAAGTTTTATAACTGCAAAAATGTTATGAAAAGACTGTCTAAAATGTTGAAATACAACATAGCAGGTAAGACAACTGCTTTTTTTACCTTTGTGTTTAAATAAAATAATGATAATTGCGGCGAAAGTTAATACTTCCAAATAACCAAATGAAAACAGAAGATTTACGCTTTAAAAAACTCTAAAAAATAAAGGCATATACGTATATTAACTTTGAATTCGAAAAATGTTTAATTAGTAGATGTTCGAAGTGTCACGCACCTCAGTAATATCTTACACAGAATATTAAACAAATGTTGAACATCTTTTTATGAAACGGAAAGCTTTATAGAAAGCGAAAAGTGCGTTACCCAAGACTGGACTTGGGTGCCAGTGACATCAGAGGGAGAAACGAAACCTGCGCGTGCACCCTACCGAGTGTTCTACTTACTGTGCGTGCACCGACCAATACTGGCCACAACACGGTGCCCCCCCCCCCCCAAAAGGACCGCCACGGCACCCACTGCAAGGGGGTCTCCACCAGACACGGGCCGGTCACTCAGGACTTGCACCGATGAATCTGTTAAAAATAGAGCATCCCAAGCAGGATTGTCCCGCTTTAGTCTCCTAGTCACTATGTCACCCCCCCCCCCCTTCCTCCCTAATCCTTAAATTATGTATTATTATTTTAAAAATGTACTTTTCTCACACGGTGGAAATGTAATAGCGCCTTAACAAAATCTATTCATTTCACATTTTTTAACTTATCAAAGAGGTGAATCTTCTAGCACAAATGTGTTTTTAACACAATTTTATAAATGCAATGAGATTATACATCTTTCCATATATGCCAAAGCGAATTTTGTTGTACTTTTCCAACTTAACCTATAAAAGTGTTATACGGTCTGCATTTTTATCTTCAGAAAATATCTTAAATAGACACATTTAACGTTAAAATTAACAAATTCATACATTTTATAATGCATTCTTGTAACTTATTAAGAGTTGGTGGAAAAACTTTGGACACTGACTTTTCTTTCTATGGATAACACCAGAAAACACAATACATAAGAAGTATTTCAATATTCCCATCTTTATCAAATTAAGTAGCCATTATTCCGCATAACACATTCTCTCTTTTCTCTTTCCCGTTAATTGTCTTCGCCAGTAGAAGTAGAAAACTTATTCAGTAAATAATCCAAAGCGTTACGAATTTTTTTTTTTTTTAAATTCACCACCAGAAAAATTATACCGTGTTTTAATACTTTAAAAGACATCAAATATTTTAAAAAGACTATTCGCATAATTATTCTGGCGTTAAATCTATTTTTAAATTTCGATAGGGAACATTTAAAAAAATTAATAAAAAACTGATTTCTTAAATTTTGCTTGTATTCCATTTATTTTTAGCCTACACCACTACTTTTCCCCCAAAACGACAAAAGAAACTGATAGTGAATGAGTGAGTCAGAAATTTGGAATTGCCCCACGGTGGGAACCACTGCTCTAAATGAACTATAAACGCTACGCGCTTCATTTTCAATACCGAACACGAGATGGTAAACCCCAATAAGATATAGTAATTCCGTGACAATCTGACTATGTTTACGCGAGTTAGAGCACGGACAGACAGACAAATCGAATTCATAAAAACTTTTCAATGCTAAAAAGAAAGTTTTATATTTGAATATTTGGAAAGTTATGTATACTTTGATTTTTTTTTTTTTTTAATTACTCAGAAGGGATGTTTCTAAAATTGAGAAGTGATCTTAAGTATCGTATGAAAAATAATTCGTCAATAAGAAATTTCTTGGCCTTTTCGGAAATGGAAAAGCAATCAGTCATTGAAGATTATTTATTTACTATTGTTATTATTATTACTTAATAATACATTTTTGAATTGATGGCTTAAGATGCCGCCTGACTCTATTTAGCTAATTAAGAAATAAGCTATGTAATTATAAATGGGGAATTCAAAACATATATATTTTTCATATTTTTTGAAGACTGTGACAAATATATTATCTTTTTAAAACAGTATCTCTTCAAACTTGAAAAAGGCTGAGAGATGTCAAATTAATTATTAAAAGAAATCTGCCCGAATTTAAAAACACGTCATAATAAAAAAGATAGCAGTTGAAAATGTATTTATCTCATTCGTAATTAATATTTTTTAGTTTATTTTAAAACTACAATTCATTTCGTAAAAATATTATTATATATATTTTTTATTACGTGCAATTTTTGACGATGCATATTTTAAAATTAGAAAGAATGAGTACATAGACTGGATTCTTTTTAAAGACGAAAAAACTGCTCACCGTCGCTCCATCCTGAACATTTTAAAATCGTCCCAGATCCACGAGGGAAAAAAGTAGAGGGGAAGGAGAACAGGGGGAGACGCAAAAAGTTTTTCCCTACAAAATAAAATCAACAAAAATTGAATGCCAAGGCCAACAACAATGGCGGATGATACAGACACAATCTCTTAGCTACCGTTGCCATAACAACCAACGAAATGTTGACTACTGACGTCACATTTTGATTATTAATTCCAAGTCATGACGTCATATTTTGACGCAAACGTTTGGATTTAGCGCGCTTCCCAAAGAAATAAGGCACCCAAAATGCTAATCGCTATCATCGATTCTGTGTTTTCTAACTATTAAAATAATTAGAATGGATAATTTTGTTCATAGTGTCCTTCATTTTTGTGCAGAATTTTTCTAGAATTTCAGAGAAACGGACGCATTCCAATGTATGTATGACGTAAAACCTGACACAAGAGGGAGAACAGAGGACTATCTTGGGGATTTCGCCAAAAATTTTGAAAACTTCTAGAAATTTTCCTGGGTTTCATTTAGATAATGGTATCTTATAGCATCGTTAACAGTTCTTAATTTGTAACATAAAAAGTACCATGGAACTCTAATATTCTGCAGCAATATTACACGTAGTGTATCCCCCCCATGCCACCACCCCCCACTCGCATATATATATTTCACACGTCATTTGCAAAATATTAAACAATTTTGTCTTCAGCAAAGAAAAGTTTTATTATATTGTGACTTTATCTATATGCATTTATATATAATAAGATCAATGAACAGGGACAAAACATTAATATCGATCATTGATTTCATTGGGGTGGGGAATTTTCAGAAATCCTACTAGCCAAGGATTTCTTTATGTCAAGTAGCAAAACCATTTCGGTGGGCTTCGGTGTGCGGTATTTATATAAGCCCCGGTGGGTTCCCATTAATATTTAGATCTTCACTAAAAATAAAGAGGTACTGGAGCTGCGCGCTCCTGTGAGCTTCGTTGCAAATTAAGCACCAGAGTGGAAACATAACACGATCGCAAGGAAAAACGGCAGATACGGTTGCAGTTAATTCTGACATTCTTCGACGTCGTTCGGAAACCATTGGGACAAAAAAAAAAAAAAAAAAAAAAAAAAATCATTGACTCTACACTTTCGAGCGCTAGATAGGAATATGTTCCTGCATGTGCGACACGCTACGTCACACATGTTCGCACTTTGGTTTAAAAAAAAAAAAAAAAAAAACGCAATGATTGCAAATGGTTGGATAGGAAAATATAATTTAAGTTTTGGTTTATCAGAAGTGCTGTTCCAGTAGGCTCCGGAGCACAGTGTTTATGAGCTCCGGTGAATCCCGAACAATAGTTAAATGAAAACGCTGAAAACAAAGATGCCGACAAAAAGAGATTGAAAACAAAATATGGATAAAATATTTTTTTTTGCTTTTCCGTTGAAAACCAAATTTAATTTCTAACAGAAGGATTAGAGCAATTTAGAACAGATCAATATAGATGTTTCTAATATGCATCATCGCGTAATTAAACGACTTCTCGTTAAAAAAAGTTACAAAAATAATTCTAGTAATGTTAGATATAAATATCATTGGCAGAACATATTATCATTATTATTATTATTATTATTATTATTATTATTATTATTATTATTATTATTATTTTTTTTTTTTGTAATAATGGGTAAGTTTTCGAATTCGATAATTTTGAAAAATTTTAAATTTCATTTAAACTGTTTCTTGTTTTGGGTGGAAGAGAATTTTTTTGTAAAATAAAATTAGAATTTTATTGAACAGTCGCAGAGAACATTTGAATTAAACTTTATTTACAAATAACAACTTATAATTAAAAGCATTCTACATGGGCACCATTAGTCATAGTCATACGTAAAATATCTAAGCAATAGTTCAATTCCTATGTAAATATTTGCGATTTGAGGTATGATTTTCGCCTTAATCCTTTCACCCCCAGTGAGTCCAAATGGAATCCTGACATCCCTTATTTTTTTTTTTTTCTAATATATATATCCGGATGCTTCTATATATTTCAAATCACGGAAATAAAAGCTATGTATAATCCCCAATAGATAAAATTTTTTGTTTCTCTTCAATATATAACAGCACTCACTATGCAAAGAAAGGATTTTAATATCTCTGATATGAGATTCAGTTCATTTCGCAAAAAGAGACATGAATAACATTCTTTTGTATAGACTTTATAGTTAATAAATGTTTTTTTTTACATTGTATTATAATATGCTTCAATAATTTATTTTGTCTGGTTTATATAAATATTTTATTAAATTTAATTTATAATTTAATTTATGATTTATTATTTTTATTATTATTTAAATTTTAATTAAAAAATGATTTTTTTTCTTTTATTATTTCTTGAGTATAAAATCAGCCTATTTTAAGAATTTCAGAATTTTAGCATAAACAGGTAATGTAAGGGACTGAAAGGGTTAAAATCATTTATGTTAGCCTCCGCCGCAATGTCTGATGCAATCTCAAATGATCCCTTACCCCTCGTCTTACCGAGCAAAAAGAAAAGAAAAACAAAAAATGAACCTAAAAAACGAACCTAGAAATGAAAAAAAAAGGCTTATGAAGATATTCATATTATTTTGTATTTCCGTGTACAATACGGATAAAAAAAAAAATAATAATAATGAAACCGAACACAGGCTATAATTTTAATTCTTATAATTGTATATATATATATTTAAATAAAACATGCTTTCATTAAAATTCCCTAAAATGTAGAATGTATATATATATTAAGTGCACTACCAAATTTGGCAATGTTTCGCCAAGTTGGCCAAAATTTGGAGGTATTGTATTGTGGTAACCTTGCCATTAGTACTTTTCAAGAAATACTCATTGTTGAAGCTGATACTGATTTCTCCATAGGAAATCAAACTATAATTGAGTAATCATTAAGTGTAAACAGTGTTTTTCCGACTTATTTCGAAAACGGAGGGCGTTTGGCGACAGGACCCCTTTTTGGAGTCGAATTTTGAAAAATTCTGAAACACAGGTTTACTAATTTTGGTTATATTACAGGCATTTCAAGTTTCACGATTTTATTTCCATTGGCTTATGAGATAGGGTGATTTTGTAAAATTTTAAATTTGTCCCGTCCGAATTATTGAATTGATCGAATTAAAAAAAAATCAATGTCCAATTCATGCATTGCCCTCAGAATACATTCCAAATTTCAAAGCTCTATGTCAATAGAAAGTGTGTGAAAAATGAGTAACAAGATATGATACTATATACAAGATATAACATTGCATACATGTAAGCTTACAAATAGCACGAATTTTTTTTTATATATAACCTCTGGAAAACATAATTTTAACACTACTTGTTCTAGTGATTGTGAAGTAATTTATTAAAAATATTAAGGGGTCTCAGGACTCTTAAAATTGAAAAAAAAAAAAAAAAAAATAGACCATTTTCAACATTTAATATCATAAAATGTATATGATTTTAAAACACAGTTTTAATTGCGGTGAAAGATATAAGTATGGTCTTTCATTTCATGTATTTAAAAAAACTGAAAGATGCAGAATTAGCATTTATAGGGGGCGCCAAACTGTCAGACATTTGACGAACAGAAAATTGGTATAACAGCTTACGCGCAGGATTACAAAATAAATATTGCAACTAGAATGAAAATTTTGGTGCCTACTTATACTTCAGATTGTAACAATTACGCTGAACCTAAATAAATTTGTATTTAAAGCATTTTCATATTTTTAATACAAAGTTGGATTTAGCTAATGCAAAATTTTGAAAATTTCAATAGTATAACTAGCTGAAAAATCAGTTTATACAGACTAACACAAAACATATATTTTTGAAAATGTCATGAAAAAATATCCAGAGGTTTTTGAGATATCCTGCGCGTTATTCCAAAAAACGTCATTTGGAGAAAATTGACTTCAAAGTTTCGGAAACGCCGCTTCAGCTATTGAGCTCGTATAACTCTAAAAGCCATAACATCTGTTCTAATAGAAATTTCAAGGAAACAATTATATCAAAATGTTCAGAAAAGATAGGAGTGTAACATCTAAAAAAATTAAAAATTTCGAAGTTTTAAGAGTTCTGAGACCCCCTTAATTCATTTTTGTTTAATAATAATAATAATAAAAGAAAAAAAAATATAATTTTAGTATTCCGTCGAAAATTTATCCTTAATGGACTTCTAAAAATCACTTAACATTCTAAAAATACAAATGAAAAATGAGCCATTATTATTATTACTATAATTATTAGCTTACCTGCCCAGCGTTGTCCAGGCCCATAATAATATTCTTAAATAAACCTTAAATTTGATGATTTTATATCTGCTGCGCACTCGTTGCTCAAATGATTTATGAAACAGCTGCCAGATACAAAACGCTCGAAAAATTAAAATTGTTAACTAATGTATATTCGTTAATTGCGGTCGGATTTAAAAAAAAAAATTAGATATTTGGATTCGTCGTTAAAATATGCGCATAGGTGTGTTAATTTCAAATCGATAAAACAGGGGTCGGAGCATATAGGACAAATTTTATTGTTCCTACCAATATCTTTTACCAGTAATCCTCATGATATAGTATTCCTATTGCTTATCTTAGAAAAATGTCTCTTAAAGATTATTGATAAAAGATACAGGTAAGAACAATAAAATTTGTCCTATATGCTTCGATCCCTGATAAAAGGAATATTAAAAAATATATAATGTTCCTTAAAAAATCCTAGTGTACTTTGAAAATTGAAATGTGGCAACCTGGCAAACTACAAATTCTGGTAAACCTTCCCCCTCTTAAAGAAGGAATTGAGAAAGAATTTTCTTTGCGGCCCAATTAAAATCTATGCTTTTTCCTTTTGCAAACAGCTTGCCTCGATGCGAGTTCAAGGGGAGCGTGCTGATTGGACAGTCGTGCACGACCCTGGCATCAGGGTGCGATTTTAGTCAGCTTGTGGTTTTGAAGAAAGAAATACTTTTTTTTAAAAATTGGATCGCTTGATGAGTTTTTAATTAATATCCCAGCTACTTATTAGAAATTTAAAATTTTGAGTCTTAGGTGCATTAGGAGAGGCTTTGGACTATCTACACAAAAATTTTCAGCCTCGTACGTGTCGTAGATTTCGCAGACACACACACAGACAAACAAACAGACAGACAGACAGGCACACCGAACGAAACTTTCTTTTATTAGTATAGGACTAGGACGGCGCACGGTGGGCGATTTACCGATTCCAGCTGGCCAGAATTATTTGTGGCGTCAATGCAGTCGCATCGCCATGGAATTGAAAACTGTTGTTAATATTCACTATTGAATGTTAGGTATTGCAAAATGTAGCGTGTAAAATTTTACCTATGTTTAAACTCCTGCTAACTGGAGATTTAGCGGACGTAATTGCTAAGCTTTTCGAACTTCTTCATGAATCAGTGATCTCAAATAAGTTTTGATCTTAGAAAAGCGCTTTTCTCCAAAGGCCACAGATATTTAAAATGAAAAGAAAATTTACACTAGAGTGCAAAACTTAAACAACAAACACAATATTCTAATTTCTGAGACGAGTGAGTGTTTAAAAAGGGAATTCTATAAACAGCAAGTGTAGAAAATAAGTAGTACTACCTTAACAGCATAGCCAGTCGATGCGAAGTCTCCTTGACGTCACAAATGGTCACAAGAGTCACAGTCACTACATACAATGAACTGAAATGCGATACCTTTCATTCTTCTCATTCTTACTCTCATTTGGTCACTCAATTGAAAAGTCACCGTGATTGTTGCTTTGCGATGAGTTAGTTTCCAGGTGACTTTACAATGAAGGCTCATTGTGACTCTCATGTGACTGTTATTTCGAGGCTCCATTGTAAAGTCATCACGATAGTTGTTTTCTCACGAGTTCCCAAGTAACAGAAAATGAAATCGTCTCGTGACTTTTCATAAAGGAGCTCAATAGTGACTTCACAGTAGAGTCTCGGTCATCTGAAAGTCACCATGCGACTTCATTGTGACACTATATGGTCACTCATGACAGTGCAACGCTCACAGTGACTTCTAAATTGAGTCTTCAAACGACAGTCACGTGTTAATCAAAAGATGATTTCATTGTAATGTTATCTGATGACCCATTACAAAGCAGCAGTCACAGTGAGTTTTCAGCGGAGTCACCATATAACGATCATTTGAGAGTAATCACGAGATGAGTGAAAGATCCTATATTTTGTTTCACCGTAGTGACTATAAAACTTTTGCCCACGTGTGACATGAAGGAGATGTCACACCAATTAGTTGTGCTGTAGAGATAGTACCTATTTGCTATACCTGTTGTTTATATTACTTTCTTTGGAGTACTGCATCGAAAATAAGCTTTATTGTAAACATGATAATAAAAATTAATATATAGTATCTTATACCAAACGGTATCCACATGAGAATATTCCAGAATGACCAACACTATGTTCGAGTATAACGTGAAATGTTCAACTGATTATGGCATAATACCGTGTACTGCAAAAAAAAAAAAAAAAAAAAAAACACTGTAAATTTGCCAGCACAACTCGATCACAGTTGAATGTACTGTATCTTTCTTTGGTTTCCTGACTATTTAAACATGAAAAATACAGTAGTTGCGTAAAATTAACAGTACAATGTGCTGGCAATTTTGGACGCATTTGGACCACAGCAGAAACTACTGGCGTCCAAATTGCCAGTACATTGTGCTGTTAATTTTACGCTACTACTGTATTTTCCATGTTTAAATAGTCAGGAAACCAAAGAAAGATACAGTACATTCAACTGTGATCGAGTTTGTGCGCGAGATGAACAGTACTTTGTACTGTAAAAACGTCGTTTTTTTTTTTTTTTACAGTGTGGTTTGTATAAGATTCCGTCGACGTGTCTTTGTTGGATTGTATTTTATGAACAATTCGATAGTGTGTAATATCCTCTTTAAGGCTGTTCTTAACTTCTCTGCTCAACAAGCGCAAAACGTTTTGACACATTTACAAATTCCTTTTTCAACGGAAAGGTATGAAATTGGAAAGCCTGGCCATGGAAGCGATTTGGAATTGAACTGTTTTTTTCCATTTTTTGATCAATCAATTATCTATTGAGTTATAAGCCATTTTAATCACGTGACAAACTCGTTTTTCACCCGCTCTTGAGTGATCTTTCTTCCTTCGCGCGGAAACTCGGTTGAAAACGCCCACCTTGACACTATTTTCTGAAATCTATTGCGTTTGCAAAAAAATGGAAAAAACAGCTCAATTTCATAGTTTCTGAACAACAACACCAGCTAGTTTCATGCATTTTCGAACAAAAATAAATTAAAACTTATGTCAGAAAGTTGCCCTTTTCGATTTGAGAACAGCTTTAATAAAAAGCTACGCGTTGCTGACGGCTGGCTTTTTCGCTAACGGTTGCCACAGATTAATCTCGAAAAATGAAACATTTGGAGTTACTGAAAAAATGAATAGCTCGAAAAGTATTTGTCAGAAAATTGTTAGACAAACTGTGTTAAAAAAGTAAAACATTGTATTTTTCTTGATATAAATTTCAAATCTAATGATTATGCCGTTTTTTAAATATTGAATTAAAAAAATTACCAAATTTCACAATGGAGCGAAATCTTCACGCGCAAAAAGGTAATGATAACGGCAATGCGTCCTGACGTGTATACTGGCTATACCACGAGTCACATATAGTAGCCTTATTATTCTGTTAAAATGTAAAAGTGAATTATGATGTCACGAGTGCATGATTTTTATTTAATTCTCGACAAATACTAGATGCGCCTTTTCTTTTTAGTTGTGAATAATATAGGTTAATTCACGTATGACCTCATATTTTAAACGAATATAGGGTTAATGCATGGCTTTTACAAGAGAAAGTGATATCATGAATGGTTTTTCATGAATTTACATTTCTTTTTCAAAAAAAAAAAAAAAAATTTAATCAAGACTATATTTATTTAGGCTTAGGAAACATTAAAAAAAAATACTGGTAGAAAAGCAAAATTTCTCAAGGCTTCCAATATATTAAAGAAAATAGAGCATATTTGCGCGAGATTCATATTCCGTACGGTGTAGGGATTACAATCCCGGGATCCCGTATCCCGAGATCCCGGGATCCCGCATCATTTTTAATCCCGAAAATCCCGGGATCTTGTCTGCCAAATCCCGGGATTTTCGGGATTGTCCTTTTTTTAAAAAATGGAACAATATTCATCTGAAATAAAAAAAATATATTCATAGACTTTCTTTTTTGGAAAGAAAAAGAATTAATTTTTATGAAATTTATATATCCTTGAAAAAATATACATATTTCAAAGCGATTAAATCGTTTAACATGAAAACCTTTTGACTTTATAACAGACGTAACCCGCTCGGCTATTATGCGGGAACAATGAAATCATTTGTTTATTTCGATTTCGCCGCGTTTAGAAAGCCGGTCGTTTCAGCAACTGGGAATCACAAAATTTCGAATTAGAGTTTACTGATAAGCGTCGCATTTGAGTTTCATAGTCATTATTATGTGCTAACTTCTTTGCTTTTGGGGCGTTTATACTTATTTTGCTTTAAAAATGCCCAATGAAAAGGATTTTGTAGCTCATAGGAAAAATAATGATACATCTTCAGTATGGCACTGCTATTTAAGGTCAAAAGATGAAAAAATCGCTAAACGTAAAAGATGTAGCCAAGTGCTTAAAACGTTAGGTGCATCGACTAAGGGCTGCATGCAAATTTATCGACGAAACATGGTACTAAAGTTTAGAAAGAATTTAATACATCATCTCTTCCTTCCACGCGTCAAGATTGCATAGAACATGCATTGCTTTCTAAAAAGCGGAAAATAGAAGATTATTTTAGTAGTGATAAGGAATCACTGGACTTAATTTTATTGCGAATGACAGCTAAAGACTGTTTTTCATTTAACTTCAACTGATTTAAGAAACTTACTGATAGCTAAAGGCTATAATGATTTGCCAAAATCTGCAGTATCAATTCGAAATCGTGTAGTGAACCATAATAAAAGAGTTAATTACAAGTAAAATACAAACTTTTAAAAATTCAGGAAAAAAAATTAGTTTGACTTTTGACGAATGGACATTTACTGCAAGCAAGCGATTTATGAATATTAATGCCCATTCAAGAAATTTAAATTTGAGCAAATTCAGGAATTTAGGCCTTATGCGCATATATGGATCTTTTACAGCAAAAAAGTGCATTGAAATGTTAACAGAGTGCTTAAACGAATATGACATTTCCCTAAAAACAGTCAATGTTACAACTGGGACTTGGAGATGAAACTTTAGATGCCGTCATATTTCTTAGAACATATTTTCAAAGGAATACCGATTAGTTAGGAAACAGTGAACTATTCAAAATAATCTTTTTTTTTTTTTTTTTCACGAGGTACGTAATAATGTTTTATATTACGTAACGTTTTCGAATTTTAACAGCTATTGCTATTTAGAAATTTAAACAATACATCTATGTATTTTATTCTATGTGTGTGTGTGCTAAGTTCTTTTATTTCAAGAAAAAAATCTTCATGTTAGGGAAAACCTTGCATTTGCAATATCCTAGAATTATAAACTTTAATTACGTGGGTATGAGAATAATTCATAATTTAATTCGTGATATTAATTAGTTTTTAATATTGTAAATATTAAACTATTCGAAAACTTGTTTAACAGGAAATAAAAGAAATTATCTAGAAGATGAAGCATAGACATTTCATGTTTTTTGTTGCATTTTCAAACATCAACAGCGTATTTCTTTTCATTTTCAATTGTTCTAATTTATCCTATAAGTTTTGATAATTAATTGAAGTTAATTTTTTTAATTTGGTATATTTTCTTATGTAAATTAGGCTGTAATTTTGCTTTGTCTTTTCTATAGTAAAGACAACACAATAGCTAAATTATGATATTTAGCTATTGTAAAAATTGATGATATTACAGAAATTCTAATTTTCCTAATCCCGGGATCCCGGGATTGAATCTAAGCAATCCCGAAATCCCGGGATTGGAAATTAGTCTCGGGATTGTAATCCCTAGTACGGTGTTTAATTTTAAAATTCATTTTTCTAATTAAACATGTTTAAAACCCCGGACAACGCCAGGTATTTCATCTAGTATTTTAATATTTGTTGAAGTTACTTTGAGCATCAATGCATTTTACTGTAATATCACAATGCTATTACTGATTTGATAAGTCCATGGTTTCAATATAGCTTATTATCGGTACACTGTATTTTTTTTCAAAAATTATGCGTCATAGAGTTATAGTTCTTTTATCAATTTTCGTGTATACCCCGAACGAAGACGTTGTACAGTTAATGGGGGTCTTGACAGAACATTTTTTATAGTAAAATAATAAAATATTATTTAAAAAATATTTCTCGGAGGAGGGGGAGGGAGCTGCAACTCTGCAAGAGTCGTCATTAGGTTCGTAAGATTTTCATCCCAGCAACCACTATCATATTTAGCACTTTGATAATTTACATGAAAATATGTAAATCCAATCACGAAAGAGACCTTTTAAACTTTAAAGGGTCTCAAGACTCTTAAAATTGGGACCAATTTCAACATTTAATATCTTAAAATGTATTTGATTTTAAGACATAATTTTAATTCGGATGAAATATACATATAAGTATTTTCTTTCATTTCAAATATTTAAAAAATTGCAAGATGCAGATTTAGCTTTTACAGGGAGCTTCAAACTGTCAGACATTTGACGAACAGAAAATCGGCGTAATAGATTACGCGCAGGATTACAAAATAAAATTTGCAACTAGAATGAAAAATTTTGAACCTGCTTATATTTCAGATTGTAATAATTACCCTGAACCTAAATAAATTTGTATTTAAAGCATTTTTATATTTTTAATACAAAGTTGTATTTAGCTAATGTAAAATTAAAAAAATTTCGACAGTATAATCAACTAATTTTTTTTTTTTTTTTTTTTTTTTTTTTAAACAATAAAAAGGAAATTTTAGGTTCAGTTTATACAGACTAACATGAAACACATGTTTTGAAACTTTCATGAAAAAATATTGAGAAGTTTTTGAGATATCGTGCGCGTTACGCCCAAAGACGTCATTTGGAGAAAAATGACTTCAAAGTTTCGGAAATGCGTCTTCAGCCAGCTATTGAGTGGGTATAATTCTAAAAGTCTTAACTTCTGTTCTAATGGGAATTTCAAGGAAACAATTATATCAAAACGTTCAGAAAAATAGGAGTTTAACATCTAAAAAAATTAAAATTTCAAAGCTTTAAGAGTCCTGAGACCCCTTAAGTAGATTTAGTAAGAAATTTTGCCTATTACATTCTCCCCTTATGTTGGAATTTCTAAAATTTTTTTGCAGATCTACACCGATCATGACCGTTAGAACCCAAAAGCACCGCCCAGTTCAAAACTTTATCTATCTATCTATCTATCTATCTATCTATCTATATATATATATATATATATAATAAATTTAAAATCACAAATATATGAAGAAATTGATAAAGTTCCAAAGATGATCCAGAAATGAACACATGAAACCAGCGTGCAAAATAAGAAACTATGAATGACTCACAGAATCATCAGAGGAGCTTGTGAGTTCATTCATAGAAGATGCGTTATTTCATCCAATTTTGTCGGCGTTAAGCCTAAAATGACAAAATTTAGCTCCTTATAACGCAAACATTACAGAAAATAGATTGGAACTGGATTAATAAATTGAAACTGGATTAACAACAATAATGTCCAGAGCTGCCATCCTAAGTCCAAAAAAAAAAAAAATAATAATGATAATAATAATAAAAATAAAATAAATAAAAAACAAAAGGAATGAAAATGATTGAAGAAGCCAAGAAAAGACTTAGATTAACTTTTAGTTAAACTAGAATGAAAAAATAGGAATAAACTTAATAAGTACTGAGTGAATACAAAATAAAATAAAGAAAAGGAATAAATTAATACAAATAAATAAATAAAGAAATAAAGAATTATATAAAAATAAATAAAAGGGCAATTGATTAAATTAATGTTTTAAAGACAAAAAATTATAATATAAAAAAATGAGAATATAAATAACATTTAAAAAAGATGAGGAATATTTGAGATAGTAAAATTTAGCCTTGTATTATATAAATAAATGTGAAAATTTAAAAAGATATATATAACACTTTTTTATGGACACGATAACTTCATCAATTCTGCACAAATCTCTTCCAAAGTGATACATAAAATTAAGGGGCAAAAATTCTCGGTCAAGTTCGTTAATTGTCAAAATCGGATCAAGGGGGTAAAAATAGGGAGGGTTTTTGTGAAAAAAGAAAATATCCATAACTTCTTAATACATATCAAATCAGTTTCAAGTTATTATCACTACAAGGAAAAGGAGCAAAAATTTATGTATGAGACAAAATTTTGTAATAATTAAAAATGGGATCAAGGGACGAAAAAAAGAATAGCCTTTTAAGAAGAAAAAATCCATACCCCCTTTTTTACGTTGTACTGATTAATTCAACTTAAAGTGCGGCGAGGCATTAAAACAAAATATTTCTGATCTAGAAATAGAAGATTATTTATCATACTATTTATTTATACATACGGATATAACATATGAATGGAAGCTATTTGTTAGCCATTTTTTCAATGACAGGCATCAATGAATTATCGATCTTTTAATCTGACTTCATTTAGCTACATTTTAATTTATAAACTTATTTCAAAACCACTAAATGCGGACGTTGCGGCTGTTTTTCCCATCATGCACGTTGAGTGGCGGAGAAAGAGTGCTTAAGTACTTTTTCGTTTCTGTGCTGAGTATTTTGCGCTGATTCTAAAACTAAACATACTATTGCATCTACATCATTCATTCATTCATTCAGTTCCTTTGGATTATTAGATTCAGTTACTTTGGGGTTCTTCGCCACTTTGATAACGTTAAAAGCATCGATTACACAAGCCTGAGATGGTTGAGTTTTTTAACTTTCGATAATTGATTTTTATGTATTTTTTAGTGCTGAGTGAAATGACCTTCATTTTTTATCACATGACAGAATGTTTTGAAAATCGTAAATTTTAAAGTTAAAAAGATAAAAAGCAAAAATCTGATACTATAAAATAGATGCGCTGATTGTGTTTTTTAACTTTCGATAATTGATTTTTATGTGTTTTTTAGTGCTGAGTGAAACAAGCCTACGATGGTTGTGTTTTTTAACTTTCGATAATTGATTTTTATATATTTTTTAGTGCTGAGTGAAACAAGCCTGCAATGGTTGTGTTTTTTAACTTTCGATAATTGATTTTTATGTATTTTTTAGTGCTGAGTGAAATGACCTTCATTTTTTATCACATGGCAGAATTTTTTGCAAATCGTAAATTTTAAAGTTAAAAAGATAAAAAGCAAAAATCTGATACTATAAAATAGATGCGCTGATTGTGTTTTTTAACTTTCGATAATTGATTTTTATGTATTTTTTAGTGCTGAGTGAAACAAGCCTACGATGGTTGTGTTTTTTAACTTTCGATAATTGATTTTTATATATTTTTTAGTGCTGAGTGAAACAAGCCTGCAATGGTTGTGTTTTTTAACTTTCGATAATTGATTTTTATGTATTTTTTAGTGCTGAGTGAAATGACCTTCATTTTTTATCACATGGCAGAATTTTTTGCAAATCGTAAATTTTAAAGTTAAAAAGATAAAAAGCAAAAATTTGATACTATAAAATAGATGCGCTGATTGTGTTTTTTAACTTTTGATAATTGATTTTTATGTATTTTTTAGTGCTGAGTAAAACAAGCCTGCAATGGTTGTGTTTTTTAACTTTCGATAATTGATTTTTATGTATTTTTTAGTGCTGAGTGAAACAAGCCTGCAATGGTTGTGTTTTTTAACTTTCGATAATTGATTTTTATGTATTTTTTAGTGCTGAGTGAAATGACCTTAATTTTTCATCACATGACAGAATTTTTTGCAAATCGTAAATTTTAAAGTTAAAAAGATAAAAAGCAAAAATCTGATACTATAAAATAGATGCGCTGATTGTGTTTTTAACTTTTGATAATTGATTTTTATGTGTTTTTTAGTGCTTAGTAAAACAAGCCTGCAATGGTTGTGTTTTTTAACTTTCGATAATTGATTTTTATGTATTTTTTAGGGCTGAGTGAAACAAGCCTGCGATGGTTGTGTTTTTAACTTTCGATAATTGATTTTTATATATTTTTTAGTGCTGAGTGAAACAAGCCTGCAATGGTTGTGTTTTTTAACTTTCGATAATTGATTTTTATGTATTTTTTAGTGCTGAGTGAAATGACCTTCATTTTTTATCACATGACAGAATTTTTTGCAAATCGTAAACTTTAAAGTTAAAAAGGTAAAAAGCAAAAATCTGATACTATAAAATAGATGCGCTGATTGTGTTTTTTAACTTTTGATAATTGATTTTTATGTATTTTTTAGCACTATATACGAAAATGACCTTCATTTTTAACCATTACCTCAGAACGTTTCGTAAATTTCAAAGTTAAAAAGTAGAAAAATAGCGAAAATCTTATACTATAAAATAGATATAAAACGTTTTTTTTTATAATAATGTATTTAGTTTTTTGGTTTATACTTGGCTTATGTCAGATTTTCACTATCGGGGATTCTTACAGCTAAACAGCTCAGGGGCGCTTTGACAAAAATGTATATACGTTAGCTACAGGACTTGGAGAAAAACGTTTATAAATATGGAGCTAATGAGACTCCAGAGTTTAGACAGTTATATCGATTTTGAGAAATGAAATATCGCTGCATTTGTCTTAACAGTGCAGATGTTATAATAATGCATATGGCGGACGTCAGACGTCAAAATATGAGAATATATAAGAAAACAAAATGCATGTTCGTTAGCATATGAGTTGGAAAAAGATGTTTATAAGTATGGAGGTAATGAGACTCCAGAGTTTAGACAGTTAAGGTTACGTGGGGCAACTGGGCCATGATTTTATATGTGACTCTGGAGATTCTGGCAATTCAGCTTCCAAAAGCTAATGTTCATTTGAATTAAGGTCTGAATCTTTGTAAATGTGTTCAGTTAGGTTTACACTAACAGATAGAAATGTTCAAAATTACATTTTAATGTCTAAATATATATATATATATATATATAATCACTATGAACGTAATTTTACTAATAATAATCTCCATTTATATCGTTATATTGATGACATAATTTTAATTGCCACTGATCAATCTAAAATTTCTCAATTTCCAGTTGATTATCCCACTAATTTGGAATTAACGGAAAACCTCTTATCTAGCAATACTATTAACTTCTTAGATCTTAAAATTACAATAAAAGACAACAAAACAATAACTGATTTATATGATAAACGTAAAGAATTTAAATTCAAAGTTAATACATTTACAAATTTTAAATCTTGTCTTCATCATTCTGTATATCGAAATATACTACTAAATCATTTATATAGAATAAAATGTTTATGTTCTTCTCATCTAATTAACAATAATATTAAAAAACTAATTTATGATGCATTGAATCATGGTTTTCCAAAAAAATTCATATATTCATTAATATACAATTAGTACTTACATGATCCATATATATATATAAAAAAAAAATAACACCTGCGTAAACAAAATTACAAAAAAATTATAAAATAAAAAAATATTTATAAAAAATTAAAATTTGTAAAATAAAAATAAACAATTACTATTGGATGGTTGGGTGGGTAGATGTTAGAGTACGGAGAAGGGTGGCGTTGTCTGGATAATACGCAATGCTTAATTTATATAAAAAAATGGGGCTTTTGTATTATAACTACATTTCTAATACGTATTTTATATGGATGTTGATTTGATGTTTTATATGTAATTGGTGACCTTTCCTCTTTTTTTTTTTTTAAATTTCATATTAAATTTAACTTATTTAATCAAATTCAATATTAACTTATTTTTAATTTAGTCTACTCAGGACAATGTCATATTAATTAATAATAGTATACCAACTTTTTAGTGATTATTATGCATATTGGTTTATTTGATTAACTAATGTTATACTGTATGTATTAAAATTGGGTAAATAGTTTTTATTATTATTATTCCTCTGTACTATTTAATATTGTTTTATTTTCAACATTGTATTACATGATTATCGGTTTATATGTTTGATTGGCACAATCATATTTTTTTAGCTTTTTTATGACTAATATAAGGATAATTCACACATATATATGTGATCTTTAGGCTATTTGGAATTTTAGTATCTGACAATCTTATATAAACATCCATTTTTATTGATTTATTTTATAATTTTTTTAATTATTTATTTATTTTTTTTCTATCCTGTTCATTTTTTATATGTAAAGCTAAATATTAAGACTATTATATTTTTATAATATATAATTTATTTTATTTTATAGCATATAGCCTATATTCTATATATTATCAAGTTAAAAAAGTTTTTTAATTTCTCAGTGTAGATTTAATGGTATGGTAATAGAATATATTGTATTAACATTTAATATATTTTTAAAAAAATTTCTGAATAATGAAATACAGTGTTTATATTGGGATGTGTGTAGGAATGCAGTTGATACATTTTAATTCATTAGCATGTATTAGGTTCTACTTACTGTGACATTTGTATAATCATAATAGTTTTTAAATAAAATTATAGATGGCAGTACCATAAATTTTGTATTTTTAAATAGCCTATATTAAAGTCATAATTTTAATTTTTTACACTAGGTGGTAATTAACGGTGAATATGGGCAATGTTTTAAAATTGTTATTATACAATTTAAAATTGTTTTTAGGTATTATAAATAATGTAATTATTTTTTATTTATATTATATTTATTATATTTATCACAATATTTCAACATGAATTAACTGACTCCATAGCTTTTAATTTCTGTGTTAACTGAACTGTTTTATTCACCTTAATCTTATCATGCTTTTTGGATACCATGTGCGGGAATATATTTTGAAAATCTACTGGGAATTAATACGGTATGTTTTAATAAATTAAATATTTAATAGGTTGTAGTTTTTTTCCATTTCATGCCATTTGATAATGTTCTGTATTCATCTTGAAACTATTATTTTGATTATATTGGTTGTTTGAGTACGGAATTTTTTTTTTCAGCTTATAGCTTTTTTCCCACAGAAAACAACCGATTTGCTTATATCATTGAATTCTGTACTCTTGAAAACGTAATTCAATATATAAGTTTTTCAATTTTTTCGGAATCCATGTTCTTCTTTTTTTTCTTCCATGTTAATTCTTGTAATTAGGTATAAGGTACTTTATTTTACACATACAGTTCTATATTGTTGGTTTATAGCATGTAGTCAATCATTCACAATATTGCAGTTTTTGATGGTGTTCGGTAACGTTTAATTAATGGTTATATATATATATAGCCATAATATAATTACAAATCATCATCTATACCAAATATATATATATATATATATTTCATCTTTTTTTTTCCTGGGTCCAAATGAGGCAACTGGACCAGGCAGGTCTATGTTCCACACGCCTTTTTTTTTTTTTAATATGGGTATCAGGTCCTGTTCAAAAAAGTGTAAATAACTTAAAAAATTTTAAACCAGGCAGATCATGTAAATTATATATCAACTAAAGAGCGTTGTAAGGGAAACCTTTTATGTTAAGGTGTCTAAAAAAGACACCAAATGTGAAATTATTAGATTTATTTATGCAAAAAACATAAAAATTAAATACTTTAGTATAGGTAATAGGTATAAAATTTACATGGTTATCTTAGGGAAAAAAATAAACAAGATAAATCTATGGACAAACGAGTACGTAAGTACTTAAGTATCTCATCCTTTTTTTTATGATGAAAGTTGAATGAAAGTTCAATGAAAGCTCGATAAGTCCAATAAATCTTTGGAGAATGTAACCATGTTTTTACTATCGAACAGAACTATTTATTATTGGTTTTGATAATATTCTAATAATGTCACTTTGACTTATGTACCCCTATTCATCTGTATCGTAAAATTTCGAGGTTTGGGTATCTCACTTCAGAAATTTGACTTGATACTCGCCGACATGCTTTTTAAAAATTTTATTATGTAATTTTAATATCATGTCATATACCCATATTATATATCATATAAATTCATTTACTGCAAGCAAAAAAACAATGGATAAATTAATTTCCCGTAGTAAGAGAAACTCCGAAAAGAATATTTATAACTGTTGGGGTAACTGGATCCCACATGGTCCAGTTACCCCTGATACATGTCCCAGTTACCCCATTCGTGAAAAATTCATGGGGTAACTGGAACACCGGCCATACATTTGGAACATGAAGTAAATATGTATCGATACCTAATAATATTAATGTATTTTTATGCCTAATCTTTAAAAAAGTGATTGTTTAATAAAAGTAGGTACTTACCATATTTTAATAAAAAGCCGAGGAAGTTCAACCAAATCGACGTTGTTTGTAAAAAATGGAGCCTGAATTTTCGGTAACCTATCACAGCAAAGACAGAGCTATGACTGATTTGACACACGTTGTTTTAAGAAGTAGAGATGGGGGTGCAATGTTGACAAAAGCTAAAACTTAAAAGTCATAAAAGGTTTTTCATAAAATAGCCTATGGCCCAGTTACCTCATGGGTCCAGTTACCCCCCCAGCTTACCTTATATTGATTTTGAGAAATGAGGTATCGGCGCATTTGTCTTAACAGTGCAAGTGTTGTAATAATGCATATGGCGGACGTCAGACATCAAAATATGAGAAGATGTAATTAGAGAACAAAATGTATGTTCGTTAGCATATGAGTTGGAAAAAGATGTTTATAAGTATGGACGTAATGAGACTCCAGAGTTTAGACAGTTATACAATTTTGAGAAATGAGGTATAGCTGCATTCGTCTGAACAGTGCAGGTGTTATAATAATGCATATGGCGGACGTCAGACGCCAAAATATGAAAAGATGTAAGGGTAAGAGAACAAAATGTATGTATGTTAGCATAGAAGTTGGAAAAATATGTTTATGAGTTAAGTATGGAGGTAATGAGACTTCAGAGTTTAGACATATCGATTTTGAGAAAGGAGGTATCACTGCATTTGTCTGAACAGTGCAGGTGTTATAATAATGAATATAGTGGATGTCAGACGTCAAAATATGAAAAGAAAAACAATCTTATTCATTGAATTTAATAGAAGTGTATCAAATGGGAAATTTTATGTAAAAGATTACAAAAACATAATAACATTTTTTTAAAGATTAATCGCAAAACTAGGCAAATATGCTGTGATCTCACTTACTAACTACACTCCAACTAATGAAAGCATAAAATTACCAATTTAGCAGTTATATCAATATATAGTAAGAATCAACGAAATAGGAATTGATTTGATTAAAAAATACAACAACAACAAAAACTTGCTTTTTACCACATGAATAAGGAAAATTAGAGTAAAATATGATACCTTATTATTAATTGCTTCTAATAGTAATAATTTCCAACTGAAATCAATGAAATTTTGCGTAAATATTCTGTACGTATCCTTGTAAAACAATATCATAATACATATATGACTTGTTTATCGCATTTCTATTAATAAATACTTTTCAGGAGACAGTTAAATCCCCCAGTCTTAAACTCAGTGGGAATAATTAATTGTTCAAACTATTTATTAATGCCATTAACGTATGGGTATGTTTAGATGGTATTATGGATACGTTATAGGTATGGATAACTTAATATGGGATGTTTACTTTTTTTTTTCCACGACCCGACTCCTTAATATGGCCCTGTATATAAAATAACATTGTAATATGTAGGGCTGAAACGGCGGCACCGAAATGTCATGAACCGTACTCGCTAGAGGACTGTTCAAATCGAGTCAAAGCTGAGATTCTGCTTTTCCAAATTTTTATCATAGTCGGGTTTTGTTAATTATTTCAACTTTTAAAAAATAACGTCATGTAAAATTTTTAATCATTTAAAAACAATATGGATGAGTGAGGAAATTTGCGTCGAGATGAGAAATTCAAATTCAATTCTCGCATAAAAATCCATTCGTCACACGTAAATTTATTTTTTCTTGTGCACAGGATGTTACGTGCAGACCCATTAAGACACATCTGCCAAAATAAGCGCATCCGCTATACGAAAATATTTGTAACATTAGTAATGTGGTCCGGTCCGCTATAAAATTAACCCAATTTTTTTGTTTAACGCTGTTTCTGCAGTCTCCGGAAAAAGGAAGTTCAGTTACAGACGGAGGGGAAAAAAAAGAATGTTTTTAAGAATTCGCGTGCGCTTTGTTACGATAGGATGGCGGAAACTTTTCTACGAAAGATGTTTTTAATGTCAGGAGTAGAGTCCTGCATCGGATCAGGTAACCCGATTTTACCTAAACACCGGTAGTAGTGTATCAATTACAAAATTATGAGAGGGTGCGTAAGTGATCATTAAAAAAACAAAACAATGGACAGTTAATAACTAGCAATTCGCGCAGTTTTGCTCGCGTAATAGTTGAAATATGCCAAGTAGTTACAGATAATTAAAAAAATACTAATTAAACCATAGTTTGATTAAACTTCATTATTACACTGCATTAAGCGAAAGTGAGACTTAAATTAATGAGAAGAACTAAAACTAATTCTAAATAAATGATAATTTAGAATGTATTTTGAAGCTTTCTCGCCCATTTCAGTTTTTATTTAAAGTTTTGAATTTTTTAGAAACTGTTCTTAGCAAGCATTGACATCTTAAAAGTAACCTACATGTCAAATTTCAAGTTTCTACTGAATCCAGTCTCACAAAAATGGTAAATTAGAATTTATTTCCTCCTACACCCCTTGAAATTTCTATTTTTTTTTTTTTTTAACTTGTTTTGTGCGTGTATTTGAGTCTTAAAAGTAGCAGCCATGTCAAATTTCTTCAAGTTTCAAATTTTGTAGAAACTGTTGTTTGAGAGCATTTACATCTTAGTAACTACCATGCAAATTTCAAGTTCCTATACTCTTCAGTATCACAAATATTGTAATTTTAGAAAGTCTTTTGATCCTGCAACCACGTGGTGGTTGTGGTACCGGCATAAAATATACCCTATGTAGGAGCAGGGCCTGTCACCATCAATTTCCAACCATTACTTTTGAAATCTGTTTCGTATTTCCTGAGATTCCATAGAAATCATAATTTAGAACATTTTTAGAACGTTTTTCGCTCATTTCACCCTTTTAAATTTGGAATTTTTTAGAAACTGTTCTTAAAAATATATTACAATGTTCCTTTTATATTTATATTTTCCATTTTTTAGTGTTTAATATATTTTGTTATTGGAGTTTCATAACCAGTTGGCCTGTTTTGGTGGTCGTGGTATGGCGCAAAATTAAATCCATTGTCATTGTAACCCGTATACGAATGTAACTATATAGAATATTTGTCGATTTATTTATTACCTGTGGCCGGCTAAGTGAAAAGGCCTTAAAATCAATTTATTTATAATAAAATTTTAAACATATTAAAATGTTTTATTGCCCAACAAGTTATCCAGAAAAACCAGTTATCCGGAATACATTTGACCCCAATGATTCCGGATAAATGGTTCTGTACGTATTTGGATTGTTTAAAAAAATCCCATTATCCTATTTCATTATAAAAATATTCACTCTAACAAAATTTTCAGAATAACGAATTTGATCAGTGCTCACACGAGATTCGACTGCAATGCTTGCATATTAAGGTTGTGGTTGTGTTTATGACGACCAATTATCAGCACGAGGGACGTGCGCTCCGTGGGGGGTCTTTCTAAGGGAACCTAACCCGAATTTACGCTTGGAAAACCGAGGTTCGAAGAAAGCCACGAAAACTCCGAACGATTAGGCCGACGGGCGCGATTGAGGTCGAACCCAGCACCTCCCGTCTACCAGCTTCGAGAGCAGAGCCTATCGGCCACTGGCGGGGGGGGGGGGGGGTTGCACATTAAGGAGCGAGTGAAAAATCGATCGCAAATTTCCTTCTTTACACACAAAAACGAAGTTGGTCCAAATAAAAGAGTATAATAAGACGCAAAGTTCGGTCATGAGAGAGAAATAAAGTAGAGATCGACTGAAAATTCAGTTTTGTTTTCGGCGAAAATGCTGCCGGAAATTCGGCCGGATTGACACTCTACCGAAACTATCTGTATTCCAAAAATCTCGTTTCTTCCTACGGAAAATTTCAGCATTACTCATTGAGTTGAGCTGTATCGCTCAAATGAGGCACTCTTTATTTACTGCTTTTGCTGTTTACAATTATTAGTCATCACTGACTCAAGACGTGAGTGCAAATTATAAAGTTGGCAATGAATATATGACTAAGTTTCGAAGACGTTTTCCATGTGCTCAATAAAAACTACAAGCTTAAAGTAATAGAAAATTTTTAGTTTGAAACCGCAGAAGTGTTTTGAATAATCTTTGAGAAAGTTCTAGTACAACAGTAGATGATCAAATACAAAAATCATCATAAAAGGTAAATCGAGGTATTAAACTAAAGCATTTTTTACTTAGATGAAATTCGTATAATTAGAAAATCATTTTACGTCGTTGATGAATTAATTAAATTTTATTTTATATGAAAATAAAAGTTTTGGTCAGAGGAAAGGAGAGACAACTTGGGCACATGTATAATAGATCAATAATTATGCATATTTATGTATGTATTTAATTTTTTTTTGACCATTTTCTTTTTATTTTTTGGTCGAAAATAGGAAGATTACCGAAACTCGGTTTCGGTCTTAAAAACCAGTTTCGGTCGATCCTTAAAATAAAGTTAAATAAAATATATGGGAACCTGCCAGGGCCTGATTTTTCCTAGTCCCGTAAGGCCCGGGCCAGGAAACTTTTGGGGCCTGAAATCGAATTGACTTGTTTTAAAAATGCACATTAGATTATGATACAGATTTTACTGGATTTACACGGATTTAATAAATATAAAAACTATTTGTAATATTTTATAATCCTCTGAACTATGTACAAATATCGGCAAGTTACGAATACCTAGTTTTAAATACTATACTACACGACCGGCAGGTAAATGTTAGTGTCGCCCCCCTCCCTCCTCCAAAATCTATGAAAAGCTTTGGACCTCAAATTTGGCAAGACGGGCTCAGGCGTCAGCAGGTTGGAATGGAGCGGAGTGCAATTGATCTTCCGTGGCTGTTCATATGTAATTATCTATTTTTTTTTTCCTCTGATGATTAAAAAAATAAGTATACAGTAAAATTTATTCTACCCAAACAATTTAAAATAATTAAACAACAACAATAATAATAATAAAAACTGGGAATTTTTCATTTTGAAATCATCGTGGAGAAAGCAATTTTTAGCTTTGGTGTATTTTTTTACGTTCCAGTGTTAAAAAAATTTAGGATTTCAGCGGGGCAGAATCTCGCAAAAAAAAAAAAAAAAAAAAAAAAAAAAAAAAATAATTAGCTGCTTAAATTCTTCATTTTGAAAAAAAAAAAAGCCATTATAAGCTTAATTTTGGACTTTTAATATTCTTATGTGTAACATTTCTGCATTGTTGTTTGGGGCGAAATGTTTAAATACAGTGTTATACTTTGGGATTGTGATAAACAATTCTTAGTTTAGTTAGCTTATTCCATGCTTATATTCCCTAAAAATAAATAAATAAATAAATAAATAAACAACCCATAGGCATATCTGTTTCAAAACCTTGGCCCTCCAAGAATTTTGTTCTAGAGGAGCCCATCCCAAAACACTGTAATTTGCAGGGTTTGCAAAAACACGGGTTTTTCTGAAAAAACCCAACCCACATGGGTTTTTTCGGGTTTTTTCATGAAAAACACAATTTTCCCCATGGAAAATCGGGTTTTTTCAAAAGTATAATATATGCGTGATTACATTATTGTATACTATATTTTCTATATATTATATACACTATACATAAAAAAGTACATTGTTCCCTTATATACAATATAATTGTAATGCTATTTTACAAGTTATAAATTGTATAAATTATATGAATTTAAATTAATTAAATGTCAGTGTTTCTCACAAATTAGTTTTAAATATAATAGAAGATATAAAATTATTTATTTTCTTTAAATTAAATAATGAATAGAATATTAAAATTTAAAATATATAAGTAGGAAGAAAAAAAGGGATAAACTAGTCTGATGTGCCAATCCCAAAAGCTTCTTCTATCTCGTACATGTTAATAATTCAAAATTCGCTATCACAGTGTCAAAATTAAATGACAATTTATGCCCATCATGAGGATTGTAAAATATAGATTTGTTGAATTGGATGTATTTAACAAGGAGATATAAGTATCACCTATTGTGCAATTTACAACAAAACCTGATCAGTAACAGTTTATGTCAACATCTAACTGAATCTGAAGTTTGATGAAATTCCATGCATTATTAGTTCTTGAGATAAAGCTATTGCAAAAAGTGAGATAAATGCAGCACAACAGCGCTACTGTTGGGCGATATACACCAAAAACTAATCAGCACCAGTTTATATCAAGGTCTAACTGAATCTAAATTTTTATTCAATTCTGTACGTTAGTTCTTGAGATAAGAGTTATTGCTGAAATCGCGAAATATGCAGCATAGCAGCACTACCTGTTGGGTGATATGCACCAAAATTCAGTAAGCAACAACTTAACTTGTAACTGAATGTGAAATTTTATGAAAATCCGTGCATTAGTTCTTGAGATAAAACTATTGCAAAAATTGAGATAAATGCAGCATAGCAGCACCACCTGTTGGGCAGTATACACCAAAAACTAATCAGCACCAGTTTACATCAAGGTCTAACTCAATCTAAAGCTTTGTGAAATTTGTGCATTAATTCTTGAGATAGAGCACCCAGAAATTTTTTTTCACATACAAACAGACATTTTCTAAAAACCATCAAATCGTCTTCAGGACCTTTTTAAAACGTGCAAATCTATCATAAACTGGAAGTCGAAATTTTTCACGAATCCAATACTTTCTTCTTGTAAAGATAGAAGAAAGTAAAAATACATATTTTTTATTTCCATGAATGTAGTTGATTTGAATTTTTTTATATAAAGACATTGTTATGATATAACCTTTACCTATAATTATGTACTATGTATGTTGCCTACTAGGTTCTATGTTAGTAAAGTATTTCAATGTGCTGAAATACATTTTTATTTTACTTCAGATGTGTATGTAATGGCTTTTATATATTGATATTTTTTCAAAATTAACTGAAATAACTTAAATTCTTTATATGTATATGTTGTTTAAATTTTTAAATTATTTCTGAAAATTGAAAAAACCCACATTATGGGTTTTTCAGTGGGCTTTTTCAAGTGGGTCAATTCTGAAAAAACCCTGGGTTTTTTAGAACTGGGCCCAGCTTTGCGAACCCTGGTAATTTGTAATATAATGCTTTTTTTTTTTCTTTTGATAATTTATTCCGTGGTAGCTCTTTTTTCCCCCCTCGTAGTCTAGTGCTGCCATCTATGCCTCACAATCTCTCGTAGTGCTGCCATCTACTGGTTTTGTGCGAAACAAATTTCATATCTAGTGCAAATACTGCGATTTTATTAAAACCGAAAACAATAATAAAAACCTCTTTTTTTCTTTTTCTATTTTAAAAGATAGCTAAAGTCAGACATAAATTCAAAATGTAAGTTTTAGTTGATCCATGATATCAAGTCGGTTGAGAAACATTTGAGTGCAAACGAATATTTGTTCATATTTGGTGCTGCTATCTAGCGGTGATACACGAACATGACCCACATTTTCCCTACTCGTAACCTATGACGATTGCAGTGTTTTTGAAGCATTTATGTCCCACGGCATGCTTGAAAGCAGGGTGTGAAAAAAATAAAAATAATCGGACTCGAAAAAAGAAAAAAAAAAATAGATCGAATTTTTATGATTTTATTTTTGTGCGATAAGCTCTGTACCCTTTGAACATTTTTTTTTTAGAATTTAAGCATTTTAAGATACATTTTTGGCATAATAATAAAGCTAGGAAAATGTATCTATCAAGAAATTTTTCGATTCCCCTGGCAAAATTTCAAAAATAAATTAAGTAAATTTAAAAATGTATCTTCTTGTACAATTTTGAACATTTTGAGCTAATTTTTGTAAAAAGAGAAGAGAAGTGTTTCTTAGAAGTGTGCTGTATAATTTTACGTATCGGATTTACCATTATTTAAGTACTTTAGGCAAAAAAAATAAAAAATAAAATAAAAATAAAAATAAAATAAAATGTGCAAATATGTGTGAAATTACAGTAAAAACTGAATTTATTTTATATTTTTATGTGTAAAAAATCTTTTTACTTTATTGTAAATCCAATACTTAGTTTTATCAAATAGACCATAAGGAACAACAACAAGAACAAAATTCAAGTCAATTAAAAAATTTACATAAAAGTTTTATCACTTTGAACCTGCTAATTTGTTGGAAAAACACAAACTGAGAAAAATTACTTTTAAGTGAAGTGGGTGTGACATTGAAAGGGACAGCGATGTAATAGAATCGCTTTTAACTGTGTTTATAATACTCGGATCTTTAAGGCTGTTCTCAAATCCAAAGGGTCAACTTTCTGACATAAGTTTTATTTTATTTTTGTTCGGAAACGCATGAAACTAGTAGGTGTTGTTATTCAGAAACTATGTCATCAAACTGTTTTTTCCGTTTTCTTGTAAACGCAATAGATCTTTCAGAAAATACTGTCAAACTTGACCTTTTGAACCGAACTTCCGAACAAAAGAAGAAAATCCAGTCACTAAGGGGAGAAAAATGCCGTGTCACGTGATCAAAATCGCTTATAACTCAATAGATAATTTATTAATAAAAAAATGGAAAACACAGCTCGTTTCCAAATCGCTTCCATGGTCAGGCTTTCCAATTTTATATCTTTCCGTTAAAAAATGAATTTGTAAATGTGTCAAAACGTTTTGCGCTTGTTGAGTAGAGCAGTTGAGAACAGCCTTAAGGGTGTTCTCAAATCCAAAAGGGTAACTTTCTGACATACGTTTTAATTTATTTTTGTTCGGAAATGCATGAAACTAGCAGGTGTTGTTGTTCAGAAACTATGTAATCGAGCTATTTTTTCCGTTTGTTTGCAAACGCAATAGATCTTTCAGAAAATAGTGTCAAAGTTGACGTTTTGAACCGAAGTTCCCGAAGTAAGCAGAAAAACCAGTCCGTGAAGGTCACGTGATCAAAAACGCTTATAACTCAATAGGTAATTGATGGATAAAAAAATAGAAAAAACAGTTCAATTCCAAATCGCTTCCATGGCCAGGCTTTCCAATTTTATATCTTTCCGCTAAAAAATGAATTTGTAAATATGTCAAAACGTTTTGCGCTTGTTAAGCAGAGCAGTAAGAACAGCCTTATTCATTTTTGTTCGGAAACGAATGAAACTAGAAGGTGTTCTTATTCAGAAACTATGTCATCGAACTGTTTTTTCAGCTTTCTTGTAAACGCAATAGATCTTTCAGAAAATACTGTAAAAGTTGGCCTTTTGAACCGATCTTTCGAACGAAAGAAGAAAATCCAGTCACTAAGGGGAGAAAAATGCCGTGTCACGTGATCAAATTGCTTATAACTCAATAGATAATTTATTAATCAAAAAATGGAAAACGCAGTTCGATTCCAAATCGCTTCCATGGTCAGGCTTTCCAATTTTTTATCTTTCCGTTAAAAAATGAATTTGTAAATGTGTCGAAACGTTTTGCGCTTGTTGAGTAGAGCAGTTGAGAGCAGCCTTAAGAAACTTCATTAGAATATACTAGGTATATTCTAATGAAGTATATATAAAGTATAATTTAAGCAAAAAATTAGAAAATCGATATTTTCGACAGTTTTCGCCGAATGAAGGGTACCGAGGCGATCAAGAGATGCAGGTTTCTAAATTAATTTGTCTTCATACTTCATTTATTCTAGAAAAAAATCTTGCTAAATACTATACGTGTACTTAAGAAAAAAAAAATTATTATAAATAAAGTTATCATAATGAAGATAAAATTCTGCAACATGATTATTTTTTCGATTGGTGGAAATAGTTTGGTGGCTCATAAATTATTTTGAAGTGAACTAAGACAATGTTTTGATAAAAAATATTTATTACAAAAATTAGTTTAGAAAAACAGAAAATATTTTTTACTTTTAAAAACATTTTTTCAAATTTTACACGCATGCGCGCGCACGCACACATACACGCACACAAAGCTCTTTTTAGGTGCGTTCGTAATTATATAAATACGTAGCACCTATATTCGTCGTTCAGTCCGTCCGTCTGTCCGCATATAACAGAGCAAAAACATACCCAACTGAATGGTCTGAAATTTTAAATACTATAATTGTTGCAAAATTGAGTCATTTCAAATTTTATGAAAATCGGATGCATAGTTTAATTACGGGGACAGTCAATATTTTTCCGTTGCATTACGGCCAATGAGAAAAAAATTATTGCAAGTGCATTTTAATGATGTTACAGCCTTCCGAATGATCTGAAATTTTAAATATATAATTGTTGCAAAATTTTTTCGAGTCATGAAAATCGGACGTATAGTTTAATTACAGGGACAGTCAAATGTTTTCTGTGACATTAAGACCAATGGGAAAAAAATATTTCAAGTGTATTTTAATGATGTTACAGACTTTCGAACAGAATGAATTTGATATGCACTTATGAAATGCGCTAAAATATACATTCAGTACAATATGCGGTGCAAAAAATATTTATAAAACAAGTTATAGTACGAACGTACCTCATTTCCTACGTTTGACGAGCAATTTCCAACTTGTTAACACTTTCCAACATAGTTGAAAAGTGTTTATGAATTCAGTTTGTCTGTCCGTCTGGCTGTCCGTACTCTAACTCGCGTAAATATTGTCCGATCGCCATGTACCGAATATATGTTATTGGGGTTTACTATGGCATGTTCGATATTGAAAATGAAGTGCGTGGCATTTTCGGCTAATTTACAGGCCCACCCAAAATAATTCCGTTACATTACGGCCTATGGGGAAAAATCGTTTGCCATGTATTTTAATGATATTACAGTGTTTTGAACATATTGAAATTGATAAACTTTATTGAGGTGTACTACAAAGTTCTTATTATAGAATAGGGTGTGCATGGAACTTATCATTTATTTACAGGGACACACAAAATAATTTGGCTATAGAAGAAAATGTGCAATAATTGAACTATTGGAGCCTAAGAACAATTGCTGGAAGCACGTCTTCAGTTGTGGTATGCGTTTTTAACTGTAACCTTTTTTTAAATATTACTTGGTGTGTATAAATTCAATCGATCATATGCAGAGTCGCACAAAAGTTCTCAATAACATCGATTTATCGTAAATTGCTGAGCGGAAATTTCCAACTGTGCTATGCGTTTAACTTAAGGGGCTGCTTCAGTCACTTGGAAAGACTGGCTCGCTAATGCTAATTCCATGGAAGAAAAATTTTAAAGATATCTCGTTTGCATTTTAATATTTTTAAATTATTTTTTTTTTCGTATTGGATAGCTGAGATTGATCTATACATCTGCCTTTTTTTACTTTTTCGATTTTGTTTGTAGCTTTTTTTTCAAGAGAATGCTTTCACTTTCGAAACCGGTTCCGAAAATGAAAGTATCCTAATTAAAACTATCTGCAAGCAAAATAAAAAAAAAGTAAAAAGCGCCCTTTGTACAGATCGACCTCAGCTAGTCAATGCAAAAAAATTGTTTAAAAATACTGAAATGCAAACGAGATGTCTTTAAAAATTTCTTCCATAGGATTAGCATTAGTGAGCGGGTCATTTCAGTTGACTGAAGTAGCCCCTTAAGGCTGCTAGTCACTTAGCTTCCGAATTCCCCTCAGTAATGTTAAGTCTATGGGCGTTTGATGCATTTTTGTATTCAAAATATCGTCTCAGGAAATTAATAGTTTTAAAATACTGAAATGAAAACGAGATGTCTTTAAAAATTTCTTCCATAGGATTAGCATTAGTGAGCGGGTCATTTCAATTGACTGAAGTAGCCTCTTAAGGCTGCTAGTCACTTAGCTTCCGAATTCCCCTCAGTAATGTTAAGTCTATGGGCGTTTGATGCATTTTTGTATTCAAAATATCGTCTCAGGAAATTAATAGTTTTAAAATACTGAAATGAAAACGAGAAGTCTTTAAAAATTTCTTCCATAGGATTAGCATTAGTGAGCGGGTCATTTCAATTGACTGAAGTAGCCTCTTAAGGCTGCTAGTCACTTAGCTTCCGAATTCCCCTCAGTAATGTTAAGTCTATGGGCGTTTGATGCATTTTTGTATTCAAAATATCGTCTCAGGAAATTAATAGTTTTAAAATACTGAAATGAAAACGAGATGTCTTTAAAAATTTCTTCCATAGGATTAGCATTAGTGAGCGGGTCATTTCAATTGACTGAAGTAGCCTCTTAAGGCTGCTAGTCACTTAGCTTCCGAATTCCCCTCAATAATGTTAAGTCTATGGGCGTTTGATGCATTTTTGTATTCAAAATATCGTCTCAGGAAATTAATAGTTTTAAAATACTGAAATGAAAACGAGATGTCTTTAAAAATTTCTTCCATAGGATTAGCATTAGTGAGCGGGTCATTTCAGTTGACTGAAGTAGCCCCTTAAGGCTGCTAGTCACTTAGCTTCCGAATTCCCCTCAGTAATGTTAAGTCTGTGGGCGTATGATGCATTTTTGTATTCAAAATATCGTCTCAGGAAATTAATAGTTCTAACTTCTTTTTTCTGTGTACTCTTATTAGAGGATGTCTCTCATTTTTCTTAGTTTTTAAAATATTTCTAAAATCTACTCTTAATTTTATATGAAGTGTTAAAATTTTACTCCCAGTTCGTCAGTTTTTAAAACATGAAATATTAAATTAAGCATAGATTTTAGAAATATTTTGAGAACTAAGAAAAAAAGTGACATCCTTTAAGAAGAGAACACTGAAAGAGTAAATTAAAAATATTAATTTCCGGAGGAGGTATTTTGAATATAAAAAGGCATCAAATGCGCATAGACTTAACATTACCAAGGGGAATTTGGAAGCTGAGTGACTAGCATCCTTAACCCATTTATGCCTAGCGTCCCATTTTTGAGACGTTTCAAATTTTAATACATTTTTATAGTTTTCTTCTTCTTTACAACATGAAAATTGCATGAAGTAATTGTCTGTAAATGTCTTTATCTATTACCGAGAGGTGACAGCGTAAGATTGATATTTATTTGCTTAAATGAAGGCCTGCTTTCGGTGTTTATAGATTTTTCATTTTTTGAGGTAGCGAAATGTAAAAAGTAAGTTTATGTGTATTTTCTATATCAAAGATCCAAATAAATAAGTCATAATCTTAGTTTGTAGACTTCTTTGAAATACGTATTTTTTTAAATTGCGAAATTATATGTTCAAGCCTTTTTTTTATGCATGTTTGTAACGTACGAAATATAGGGCGTAGGCATAAATGGGTACATATTTCTATTAGTCATTTAGGGGACAGTTATTTATGTAAAGTCCATTTCAAGATGATTTTGAAATGAATTGTTTTTTAGGCTCATATACGATTATTCTTAATTTATTATTAATTACTTTTATAATGTTATTAGTCTCTGTAAAAAAAAAAAAAAAAAAAAAAATATATATATATATATATATATTTAATAGTTCATAAAAATACTAATTATAGTATATAATGTACAATTTAAAGCTTAATTTATATAAATTTAGACAAACACATATAATTATGCATTTTTCCACATACAGATATCCCCATATTTAGTACGTTTATATTTTATCAAATAAATACAAAAATATATATTTTTTAGTATTTTTCCAGTTCATTTTACAACATTTCAAAGTGATTTTACCAACAAATTTGAGAAAACAAAAATTCAGGCATAAATGGGTTAATTAACTTTTAGCATACTATCTAGTATACACTTACACACATATCTGTAGATCATATACAGGGAAAAAATAGTATACAGTGAAATCTTCCTGTGCGACCACCTCCATTAAGCGACCACCTCCCTGAACGACCATTTTTTAATGGAACGAAATTATTCCCATAGGCTCAATACTAATTTTACCTCCATTCAGAGACCATCTCAGTTGAAATCCTGGCAGCACTGGAGGTACCTACCGTAGCAGAAGTATAAAAGGATTGTTGATAATGATTTTCGAGAAAAAAAAATCGTCAGTAATTAGCCGAGAATTAACCCTTAGCAATAAACGTCAAATTGTTAAAAACAGACTAATTTAAGGGCTAATTAAAGTTGGGAAAAATGAAAAAAAAAAAAAAACAAATATTTTCAACATTTAATGTTTTAAAATGTATATGATTTTAAAGCACAATTTTTATTGGAATGAAAGATATAAATATGTTTTTTCATTTCATGTATTTAAAAAATTGCAAGGTGTAGAATTAGCATTTACAGGGGGCTCGAAACTGTCAGACATTTGTCGAGCAGAAAATAGGTGTAACAGCTTACGGCAGTAGTACAAAATAAATATTGCCACTAGAATGAAAATTTTGGTGCCTACTTATACTTCAGATTGTAATAATTACCCTGAACTTAAATAAATTTCCATTTAAAACATTTTTTATATTTTAATGCAAAGTTGCATTTAGCTAATTCAAAATTTTGAAACTTTTAATAGTATAATCACCTAAAAAAATATTTTTTTGAACAATAAAAATGAAATTTTAGATTCAGTTTATACTGAATAACATGAAATATATGTTTTGAAAATTTCATGAAAAAATATTCAGAAGTTTTTGAGGTATCCTGCGCGTTATACCAAAAACGTCAGTTGGAGAAAAATGACTTCAAAGTTTCGGAAACGCCGCTTCAGCTATTGAGCGGGTATAATCCTAAAAGCCATAATTTTTGTTCTAATGGGAATTTAAAAAAAAAAAAAATTATATCAAAATGTTCAGAAAAGATAGGAGTTTAACATGTAAAAAAAAAAAAAAAAAAAAAAAAAATTTCTAAAATTTTGAAGATTTAAGAGTCTTGAGACCCCTTAATTAGAATGAATCACATAAATACTATGGGATTCGCGACTAGTTTGCATTGAGTGGATCTCTCAATACGCCTCGAGTGACTTTAAAAGTTAATTAAAAACCTATCTAGAAAAACGCGGCATGGACCAAGGCGGCGATCCAATTTTGTGACCTCCTTTCAAAGCGCGCATCGTCAGTACCAAATTAGGTTTATCATAAACATATTAGGATAATATTAAAAAATGAGTTATATAGATTAGCTATATTTGATATTATTTAGGTTCCATATCTCTTTGAACTTTCGTGGTATATCCATTTACACTTTTCTAGTATATACATTTATATCCAACCCTACGTTGTATAGTCTTTTACAAAGTCTTATTATTCTTTTAGCAACGGTTTTTTTTTTTAAATAATACAATTACAAATTCATATATTTATTCTACGGAACCCTCTGTGCGCGAGCAGTAGTCGCACTTAGCCGTTTTTATTTATTTATTTATTTATTTTTTTTTTGTGATGCTCTTCTAGTTTGTACAAATAGTAAGCGCTGCAAGAGTGTGTCGCAAAGTTAGGTAGGTAAAACTATTGATAAATATATGAATAAGCATTAACGTCCCAGTGCAATAACTGTACCTCTAAGGATAATAAATAAATATATGCAATGTATTATTATGCATAAATATGTGCAACAAAAACCCATTATTATATCGCCCTTTTTCATGTTTACTGAACAGCTGAAGTTTAACTGTTGTTTTTATATTTTTGTAGTAACATATTTTTTTCCTCCTTATTTTCAGTTTAAGTCAATACATTTAAAATATAAGCTTAGGTTTAGAAATTCTATCATAAATTACAGTTCTTTACCTTTAACAAGCCCCTAATAGCAGTTTGATTTGATGCTGAATGGTTTACCATCCTAATATGCAAGTATTGCAAGTGCAATTTAGATGTTGGATTTTGAGAGCAATTTATTTATTTTTAATTTAATTGTTTTGGGGAAGGGGTTGAGGGGGTGCTTTTAACGAAAGTTAAATATTGATTTAATGTTTTTTAATTTTTCAGTTTAATAGTCAGAGTATTTAAGGTGAATCCAGATAATTTATTAAAGAAATAATTAAATCAAACGGATTTTGGATAACCCCATTTCCTATTTAAAAAAGAATCGCTTGCGTATTTTCAAAATTTGCCATTCATTAAAAAGATTTTGATAAATCCATTGTTATTAACACAGTATATTGTTAGTACCGAAGATATATTACTTTTTTCATTGAGTAGCAGCATTCATCGATCACTAATATTTTTAAATAAATAGATTCAGATATACCAATTTGTGCTTGTATTTTTAAAATATCCATTCCATTTTACACGTGTGTCAATGGTATAAATCATTTTAAAACATTTATTAGACGCGAACAAATTATAAATTTCCATAAATCTGAATGGATCACCATTCTTATAAGGCTAATAAATTTTTTAAACGTTAAATCTCTATTTTTAAGTGATGTAAAAGAGTTTTTGAAAACAGAATAACCTTTGAATTAACATGAACTGAAATGCACTGTCAGTAATGTCACGCGCGCAAAGCGCTCTTCTCCAAAAATCATTTTGGTACATTCCGTCTTTCGCCAAGGTGTTCTACGCTTGAGGGTTCGGATATTAGCGGCTGGTCCGGACCTAACTTATTTTTTCTGTACAGGGCCAGGACTGGTTTCATTCATAGTCTTTACGGGCCAAAATTTTCAGTCCTAGTTTTGACCGAGCCCGTATAAAATTCATTGTCTCGGCGTGACCTGGTCCGTTCAAAAGTCAGTTAAATTAGGCCTAACCCACAAATTTTTACAAAAAATGTATACATTTTTAAATCGCCATTATTCTACAGTTAAACATTAAAATTTATTAATTTTAAAAAATAGTAGATTTCTACGTTTATTAAAATATAGCTAAATTAAAATATAGCTAAATTAAAATATAGTAAAACGTGTGGAAAAGAACTTGTCATTGATGGATTCCTGTTTTAAACTGAAAAACGTGTTAATCCATGCAAAATGAATATTCTAATACGTAAGAAAATAATATATCACATAATTCATTTACACTTGCTAAGAAGAGAACTTATCTATAACGTATTTTCTTTTCTATGCAATTCCGTCTTGGAAGATTTTAGAGTATAGCATTTTTCAGATTTTTAACACTTCAATACAGGGAATATGGATTAACAATATTAATGATAACTGAAACATGACACTGAATTAATGACATATTAATGACAAATGAAACATACAAGAAATAGAGATTCATTAAAAAAGAATAAATATCGCAGCCTGCGGCACTTCTATAAAGATTATAAATATGAAAAAAAAGTTAAGATAAATAGTTTTGGTCAGAACTCTACGTACGAGACAAATTTTTAACCAAATCGACGTAAAAATGAATGTTTTGTAGGAATTCTCTCGGGCCGGGCTCAGGCCGAACTTTTAAATTTTTTACCGGGCCGGGCCCGGGCCTGAAAATTTCGGCCCGTGCAGACCTCTAGTCTATTCAACAGAACTCAAGTTATAAGCAGCCGAAACGAAATTTCTATTTGCATTTTATATATAGTAAAAGCAGAAGTAGTAGAAATTTTTTCATAATAGACATGTTAAAAGTATATTTCAGCTTTTAGCTTTTTTCTCACAGAAAACAACCGATTTGCTTATATCATTGAATTCTGTACTCTTGAAAACGTTATTCAATATATAAGTTTTTCAATTTTTTTCGGAATCCATATTCTTCTTTTTTTTTTATTCTTCCTTATTAATTCTTGTAATTAAGTATAGGGTACTTTGTTTTATACATACAGTTCTATATTATAGGTTTGTGACATCCATTTTTATTGTCAATTCATTCACAATAATGCGGTTTTTGATGATGGTCGGTAATGTTTAATTAATGGTTATACATTTCAAGTTTATATACATTAATTGTAAAAACTGAATTTCAATTTCGGCGCCTTTTATGAAAACAAAGTTTAGTACAAATCATGGTTATTTTAAAATTTCCACCAGCGCGCTCGTGGAAGGTAAAGCCTATTGCCTATTAGATACAATTTTATTACCGAGGTGCAAATCGTAGGCACAATGTTTTATAACTCATTGAGCAGACAGACGTCTTTAAAAGTTTTAAAAGGAGTGATCTAATGAGCAGACGATATCAAAAAGAGAAAAGTTTTCATATTTAATCACTGGTGTTATTCATCAATGGCAATTTTTAGAGATAAAATGGAAGATTTGCCGCTTAGATTTACAGAACACGTTCCAGCATTTTGCTTTTGGCACGATATTTTATGCAAATTAATTAAATAATCTTCCGAATCATTTCAGATAACGTGTCATATTAAAAGAAATATTAAGAAAGGAAAATATTTTCGTATTTCCTGAGAAGATATCTATCTGCTATCGAAAATTTTATGTAAGTAATATGTTATTCAGATAAACTTTAATTAAAATGCTCGACAACGATTATTTTCTTTGCCTGAGACAAAATTTACATACAAGCAAAATAACAAGGTATGTAAGGGATAATATATCTGCACACCAATTTATACACCTGCTAACCTTGATTTAATGTTCGCAGATTTATTTTTATAACTATTGGCTGGAAAGAAGTTATAAGATAAGCGGACAATATTAAAAAAGAGAACAGCTTTTCTTTTTTACTTTCTTCTACATCTTATAATCAGAAAGTATTGTGATCGTGAATATTTTTGACTTTCGGTTTTTCATGGATTTGCACGCTTTGGGAGGCCCTAAGCATAATGTGACTATTTTTGAAAAATCTCTGTCCGTTAGTCTGTGTGTGACACAAATTTTATGGCCGCTCTGTGTCAAGAACTAATGCACGGAATTTAACAAGACTGTTCTCAAATCCAAATGAACTACTTTCTGATATATTCTTTAATTCATTTTTGTTCAGAAACGCATGAAATTGACAAGTATTGTTATTAGGAAACTATGTAATCGAAAGCTGTTTTTCATTTTTTCGTAAACGCAAAAGATCGTTCGGAAAAATACTATCAAAGTTAGTGTCTTGGACCGAATTTCCAACGCGAGAAAGGAGAAAAACCGTTCGTCACGTGACAGACCGGGAGGCTAATATCAGAACGCTCAAGAATATACAACACCTTGTAGAAAGACGATGTTTATCCCCTTGAGGGGCAAGCAATTGCGTCTGTCTAATACCGAATTCCCACCGGAAATTTAGAAACATTTTATTTCAAAATAAGGAAATCCAATTTTACGACTTATTTCCACCAAAGTTAGAAAAGTAAAATTTCATAAAATTTTTCTGGTACAAATCTTCATTAATCGTAGGTGGGATAAAATATCCTCATATCAAAATATCATATAGCCCCTCAAGGTGTTATAGGAAATAAAAAAAAGGTTGCTCGATTCTTCGTCATATAAATAGTAATTTCTGCAAATTTCATTCAGTTATTTACAAAACGCACTGCTTGTTGCGGGATAAAAATATGAGAATTTTTTTAGGGAAGTATATTTTTACTTAATACTAAACTTCTCTTTCGATAAGATTAAATGTAAATTTCATGAAATTAATTATGTGCTAGGGATAACAGTTATTTTCATATAAGAAGTTGTTAAAAAATGAAATATTACATTTAGGACAACTTTTAAATACTATGCAAGTTTTTTGTATTCTTTTTTTCACTATACTTTCAGTATCGAGCTCAGGCTCTGATGACACAAAATGTTTCGGGCTCCAGCGCCGAAAAGTGAGCCCGAACTCCTCTCTAGTCTAAGAAAGGATATGGCAGGTTCTGCCCTATGTTAAATTACACTTTGGGATACTATCTACGTACGCAATACGATGAAATTTCTACGTCTCTCATGGACTTAAACAGCAAGGATTATCCAATACTACAATCGCACAGGTCTATCCGAAATCTCAGCACAAATTTAGGATTCTCCTACAAGACCCTATCAAGAAAACTGATTGGGATCAAAGTACCACTCACTCCTTGCAACTCCCGCACGATTCTTCTGCCCTTTCTCTCTGCAATCATTACTCCGCCTTTTTTCTTAAGATTTGTGGGGAATTTCCGTCTGTTTTTAAGGGTAATCCCCCCACGTGTCTGTGTTGACCTCTTGTCAAGTGACAGTCCGTCACGCCAGATTATCTTCTGTTCATAAACCTTTCCTTTTACTGCTAGGTACATTCCTGCCGTAGCACCCACATTCCAGGAAACAATAACCCCGTTCTGGAATTTCCTTTCATATCACTTATTTTAATCTCGTACATAAGAAAGTGTGTCTATACTTCAAGTACGTAGGTTATAATACACAGATAAATATAAGAAATAAAGAGAAATAAAGTTAATTAAACAGTAATTTACATTAAACGTACGTCTAATTAAAGTCAGAAACCCGACAACTAGTAGAGGAAACGGGTAATATGATGTAGTCGGGGGAATGGGACTATAAGAGATAATAAAATTGCGAGAAAAACCATGATTTACAAGAATAACAAAGATTATTTAATGAGTAAATAAGTTGAACATTATCTAAAAATCATCAGATTGTTTGAAAAATTGTTTTAAATTTTATAAAAATCACTAATGTAGTCTGTTGTTTCGGCTTCAACACAGTCCATACGGTCCCACATCGCACACATCATGCATTTTAACCACTCCTCCTTTCTTACATCCTCTGAATAATTTTCATTGCAAAACAGGTATACTGAATCGTGTTCATCTGGTGTTCAACGTGGTAAAAATCCCATCTCAGATGATACGGAATGAGTGTTCATCTTCCCTATAGACTCGTCTTGAATCTCTTGTCCAGATGATATTCCATATTACCCGACACGCTATCTTGAAAAAAAAAATAATCTCCTTGCTTGTCAACAAGTTAGCATAGAGGTAATCTAACTAAAACAGCAATAAATAGAATTGTTCAACTTAATACTGAACTTGGTTAACATCATTGTCGAAGTGGTGTTATAATTAATAGGAATTTCATATACTTACCTGCAAAAAACTGCAACAAATGAGACTAAGATTTTATTTCATCGCATCGCTCCAATAATAAGTATCCAATCAGAATTCACCGCTGTGCATCATGGGAGTACTAGGAAATCGTTTGGCAGTTTTACACTAGGCTGCGGCACCGTACATGCCAGATATTGAAGAATTCCATATTGCCGAACCATTTCATAATAGCCGAACTTCCTCTATAGATTAATTAGTAATACGTAAATATTAATATAAAGGATCGTTAATAATTTGTTATGAATTGCATGATGGATGTTCCATTAACCAATAGGGGTGACTCCCGAAGATGAGATGAAAAGTTATAGATCAAACTTGCAATGCTGCATTCCAGTATTGAGGTTATAAATTGTAATAAAAATTATTGCCTTATGTTTATTTTTATTTGGCCTTATGATTATTTTTAATCTATCAAATTCTTAAAATAAAAGCGAGGTCTTTAAAAATTCGCTACTTCTTTATTATCCCGTCGACTACTTTCCATTAAAAAAAAATCGCTAGATTATAGTGCCTAGAAGATATACTGTGACAATCGACCAATCAAAAAAGTGCTAAAAAACTGAATCCCACAAATGTTGAACGATGAAGAACGATAAATGGCGATAACAGTACCTACATCAGGTAGTTCAAACGTAAACATCGTGTAAGGATTCAATTGACAAAGTGTTTCGGCCGGTGAAGCTATAGCAGATAACGCTATGAACGACATTCATCGTTCAACATTTATGGGATTCAATTTTTAGCACTCTTTAACTCCTTCGGGACGGGAGCCTTTTACGAAATTTTTAATCGTTTGTCACCGTTTTTTAAAAACAGAAATTTGTGTCTTCTTGAATCGATAAAATGTGCTGATTAAATAAGGCAAATTTTACAGTAAAATTTTACTGGTGAGAAAAAACAAGGATTCTGAGCGCTTCATGCGGCACGTATACGTGTCGCTCGTCCCCAAGGGGTTAAAGCATTTAGAATAGCTGGTTTCTACATAATATCTTCTAGATGTTATAGCCAAATTATAGGATTTAATGTCAAAAATACTTGATCATGGCACCGTGTTTTTTTTTTTTTTTTTTTTTTTTTTTTGTCATTAAGTGATTTTTAATTAGACGTTTATCTGTACTTTTACTTTCTTCTATCTTTACAAGAAGAAAGTATTGGATTCGTGAAAAATTTCGACTTCCGGTTTTCGATGGATTTATATATATGGCCTCAAGGCTCGTGCACGAAGCTCTGCTCCTTCCCTGGGATTAAGACGACCCCTTCTCAATAATCAGAGGCAAAGCATCGGTCCAACCGATTTATGCTCTCTCAAGTCTGGAGTGATCACTAACTAACTCTTTTAATTATCGTATCATCTTATTTATTATAGATTATTTTTCCAGGCACTCTGTGTACAGGACTTTGGTCAATCTCCATGCTTTTCTCACCTGAGTGGTCAGCTGGGATTCACATATGACCCGCCTCACTCTTGCGCTGCACACTTGAAGGAACTCAGGTGTTCAGCGCTGCACACCCTTTAAAAGCGAAAGTACTTTTTTACTTTCACTATGCCGGGAGATCAAAGTCTCTCATGGTGCTCCTGGGCCTAAGTGCTTGTCAATAACTGTCGAGCCTCCAAGATTGATCATGATATAACGTTTGCTCTAATGTCCCCGACGGATTAGTGGACTCTGACGATCTTGGTCGATTCTGTGAAACACAGTGCAATTCCTATGCTGAGAAACTGTATCATCTTAGGGTTTTTATATAGAGAATATTGTGATATTCTGGGTCTGTACAACTCCTTAATTATTTTACGTAAACCTAATGGAAGTTTAAGAATATGCTTAGATCCGCAGTATTTAAATTCTAATATTTTGAGTGAACATTTTTATTTACCAGCTGATGGGGAGAAATTTCCATTTCAAAATAAACTTTATAAATATCTGATTAGCTCTCATTAACCCCTTCGTCTAACGCTTCACCAATACCCTTTTAAGCATCGTCTTTTAATCTAAATGAAATTATTATAATCTTAGAGATCGCTTTTTGCTTCTGGAAATCTTGTATACTTACAAGGGCACCACCAAACATGATGCGCACAGATTTTGATGATTTCGAAGTCTGTTGTAGGGGTCATACCACTTATTATTCTGATAAAAGGATTTCTTCAAATGGGCCTTAGTTTTTGAGAAATTGGGGGGGGGGGGTTAAGGTTCAGCGGATATTTCTAATACCCATGAGTATGAATCCCTGTATATAAATTCGTGGCTCAGCGGAAGCGTGCGAGCTTACGGATCGGGACATTGCGGGTTCGATCCCACCCTGGGGCACTCTTTTCTTTTTTACTTATTTTTATTATTTACTTTTTTACTTATTTATTACAGGTTTCAGCTAATGGAACAGCATTCTTTTTGTACTACAATGGAATATAATCGCGTGTTTCAGGTACAAAATTCTCACCATTTTCATGAAATCCCGGACACTATAAAAAAATATTTAAAATTCAATTGTTTGACTTCGATTGTTTTAACAATGAAATATAACGAATATTTTTTTTTTTTTTTGCTAAAGTAAAAAATTATACCTTTGTAAATACGTTAAATTCATCTTCTTCATTCAATATCAATTCCTCGGCCTCAATAATTTGTCGATCTTCTAATATTTCTAAAATTGCACCATGAAATTCTTCAGCCATAGCAATAGAAGCACCGGATATTTCATCCGGTGGAGAACTGGTAAACAGATCATCATTTTGTAACAGCGTCTCGCAATATTTTAATGCATTTGTAATTCGGCCTTTTGTTTCCCTTCCAAACGTGAATTTTCCGCATCAGCGCTGGTTCCTTCCATAACACAATCTTTAGCATTCAATCTGTCACAATCTGTAGCCTTCTTTTAATTTTCATACCGAAATTTTCCCTTTATATAACAATATTTCAAATCTTCTAATTGTCTGCAAAAGAAGCTAAACGAGATCAATAAAAGAAATTTTTATTTATTCCAATATTACCGAGAAAAGCAAAGCAGACGATTAAAAAATATATAAATATATTTATATGTATCGTAAATTTTATATCGTTGACAGACGATTTTTGAAATCCAGTTGAATTTTTATGAATCACGTAGAGAGTGTTTTTATTTGCTATAATAATAAAAAAATATTTTCAAATGTAATCTGTCATTTTTTATTTGTGCAAACGAAAAATGATGTTGAGGTTGAACTTTAAAGATAAATGTATTTTACAGAGTATTAAAATTTTGTACAACTGGTAAAAAACTTGTATTTAAGCATTAGTGCTTTAATTTTTTATTACTCTTTCAAGAGATGCATTATTTGAATTATCTAATCCTAAATACGTTTGAGAAATTGCACCTGAAAATTATTTCGTATAATTTACATAAGAAAAGGATAAATTTTCCTTTAAAATTCCATAAAGTTAAAAAAAATAGAAAAAAGAAAAATCTTTATTTCAGAATTGTGCTTAAAATAAAAAATGTAAATAATAATTAATTAAAAAAAAAGTTTTAGGCATAAATTAGTTTTGGAGTTTTGTAAATAGAAATATTACATTAAAAATTGAAGAAAAAAAATAAATTGCCATGAAAAATTCGAAAATGTAAATGTAATTTATTAAGAAAACATCAAAGTTCAAAGTTGTAGAATGCCCAATTCTGCTTAAAATTTTTAACGTGTAAAAAATATAAAAATTAGTAAAAAATAAAAAAAATGCCCCGAAGTGGAATCGAACCCGCAATGCCCTGGTCCGTAAGTTCGCACGCTACTTCTGCGCCACGAACTCACATCCTGAAAGTCACACTAATGGGTATTTGAAATATACTCTGAACTTTAACCCTATTTCTCAAAAACTAGGGCCCATTTGAAGAAACCCTTTCATCAGAATAATTAGTGGTATGACCCATACAACATACTTTGAAATCATCAAAATCTGTGCGCATCATGTTTGGTGGTGCCCTTGTTAGATGAACTATGCCTCCTATAAATATATATCTAAATTAATCCTTTATTTATATCGAATTCCTTTTACTCTCTTAAATATTTCAATTAATAGTTTTCTTTAATACAAAATCTTAATTATCTTGCGCTGTGTAATTTAGTAACACCAAGTTCCTTTTGAAGCCACTAACTAAGATGCTCAAATTCACTAGTATTAAAATTAAGCAGACAAATGAATCAATTAATTTGACACTTATTCCGCTTTACACACAAACATAACATTTATTTACATAAAGAAAACACAAATAGACAATACAAATACACCTAGTAATATTTTGGACAACTTTTCTTAGAAACTTGTAAATTGGATTACATATTAATTGCAATCTTTAGACTATTGATTGCTGATTGATTCTATGTTATGCAATTAATTTATTGACCCGGGTAGGCAAGGGCATGATTTGACTAAAATTGTATAGCTCATTAATTTAGCAGGCAGAAAGGGAAATAACAAAAATGTACCTCTTATGTCAAGGATCATCGTTTTGCAGAGACACTAGAGGTGCATGCAGTTAAATCCATTTGTTGTATATACCCATGTTGAGAACCTTCGGGCACAGACCTCTATTCAGGTCTCGTTCCACATAGAACTAAAACAAAACTGTCCGGAAACTGGTAGGGTCCTTTTTACGTGACGCTCTTAGAAAAACATCTTTTAGACTGCCATCCATTCGTGATCTCATATATATCTTTTCATTTTTAATTTTTGTAATTTATTCCGTCCCTTTTGATATCTGATCTCCTTCGTATCCAATAGGGTCTAACTTATTCTTTCACTTTTCTGCCCCTCTTGTATTTTAGTGGAGCTTTGGAAAGTTATGTGCTATCCCACTATCTTCGGGTCGTACTATTGACTCCTGCCTCAATTTCATGCCCCTACCTCACTATCATCCAGCCATGTGTCTTAGGGGGGAAGCCTCTTTTCTCCTTATAGCATCATACATTTGAAATTGTCCGAATGTTGTTATTAAAGTGTCCATTCGTAAGATTTATTTTTAAGAGTTCTGCTTAGTTGTAAAAAAATCCTGATTGCCGGTCGTAAAATGTGTCCGGTTATAAACTTTACTTCTGGTGGTGGGGGGGGGGGGGGGTCCAGTGAAAGTTGGGATTTTCTTTTTTTCTTTAATTCAAATAGTTCAGTCTCGTGTTTTTGATGATGTGTATTTTAATCACATCACCAGCATCTGAAGATATTGCTTCTAAAATGGCTAGTGGTCAAGATTTAGCATTTTGGATGCTAATAAGGCTTTATGGCAAATTAAGTTATCAGAAGACAGTTCAAAATTAACAACGTTTAACATAGTGATGGGCGATTCTGGAAAATTTGAGAATCGATTGAAATCGACATTGTATAAAACAGAATCGATCGCAATAAGAATCGATTCCCAAATTCTAGAATCGATACTTGAATCGATATTTCGATGTTCACAGATTCACACAGATAAGCTGAAAAATAGTAATTCCAAAACGTAGCGAATCAGCAGGGCCGTAACGACTATCTCTCACCCCTCACCTCCATTTATGGGGGCCCTAGTTAATGTTAGCGGCCCAGAAGTAAGCTACTACAGTCCTTTGAGTCAAATAATAAGGTTTTTTAACTTTTAAAATTATTATTTTTAAGATGTAATTTTGATAATAATTTGTATTATATTTAAATTTACCTTTAAAAAAGATTTCGGTCAGATAAAAACAAGTTGGAAATTGCTCGTCAAACGTGGCAAATGAGGTGCGTTCGTAATATAACTAGTTTTATAAATATTTTTTGCGCCGCATATTGTATTGAATGTATATTTTAGTGAACTTCATAAGTGCATATCAATTTCATGCTGTTCAAAGGGCTGTAACATTATTAAAATGCACTTGAAATAATTTTTTCCTATTGGCCGTAATGTAACAGAAAACTTTTGACTGTCCCTGTAATTAAACTATACATCCGATTTTTATAAAATTGGAAATGAGTCGACCAAATGTTGCAACAATTATATATTTAAAATTTCAGATCATTCGGAAGGCTGTAACATCATTAAAATGCACTTGCAATAATTTTTTCCCATTAGCCGTAATGTACCGGAAAACTTTTGACTGTCCCCGTAATTAAACAATACATCCGATTTTCATAAAATTTAAAATGGCTCGACAAAATTTTGCAACAATTATATATTTAAAATTTCAGACCATTCGGTTGGGTAGTTTTTGCTCTGTTACATGCGGACGGAGAGACGGACTAAACGACGACTATAGGTGCTTCGTATTTATATAATTACGAACGCACCTAAAAAGGAAAGAAATGATTTTTTTTGATCCGGAAAAGATGTACTTTCTACTCTAACTCTTTATTTCCTTCAACCAAACAGATGGGGACTTACTTCCTATAAACGTCATTCTTCTTAAAAATGCGCAGATGAGTGAAATTTTGAAGGCCCTAAATTTATTTAAAAAGTTAAATGGCTTTTCAGTCTTTTTAGGATCTCCTATAAGCGTGGGGGAAATGCAAATATTGCAAATCTTCTTTTAAAATAGCTGTGATGAATGCAATTAACCATTCATCACATACTAATTATACCCCAATTAATAATCAAAATTCTCCTTTTAATAATATATTTAACTAAAATTTCTTTCCCTTTTTAAAATATATATCTACTTATCTCATTTACAGTTTATAAATATCTTTCTTTTTAATGTTTACCAAATTTTCAACTGTTAAGAAAAAAAAAATGTTCTCATCCTAGAGCCATTAACAATGAAATAACATACTTTTCTCTGGTTAACAAATAAATAAAAGTATATTCCTTGATTATATGTTTTTTTTCCCAGCAGTAATCTAAAAACTATAAACAGTTAAAAAGTATCGAGTTAAATTGATGGCATTGAGCTCACAGTCTATTCATACTAATTGTTATTTTATACTCTTACTTCAAAGAATGCCTTTCGAAAAATAAATTAAGGGGAATCAGCCTCCCCCCCTCTTCATCACATCTCTATACTTAAACAATAAGCCTCAGAATCTCATCAGGGAAGCGCTTTTAGAATAAAATGGTTACCAAATTTGAAGCAAATCAGATAGAAAAACCCATCTATCTAAATTAGGGGAGTTAGTCCCTGTTCCTCCCTTTATACTTAAACAATGAACCTCCAAATTTAATCAGGGAAGCGTCTTATCAGAATTAACCGGTATAGCAAAATTGAAGCAAATTTGATAATTCTGCATGAAAAACCCATTTATCTAAGTGTGCGTGTGTGTGTGTGTGGGAGGGGGGTAGCCCCCGTACCCCCGTCCTTAATGCTTAACCAATGAACCCCCAAAACTAATCAGGGAAGCGCCTTATGAGAATGAACCTAGAAAAAAAAATTGAAGCAAATCGGATATTTCTATCGAGAGTTATCGCGTTACGTATGTACGTACATACATACATACAGAAACTGCGGGCACATTAGCTCGCAGGCTTTGATAGCCTGTGAGCTAAAAAGAAAAGTGTCCAGTTAAACTGATGGCATTGAGCTCACAGGCTATTCACACTAATTGTATATTATGCTCTTATTTCAAAGAATAATGCCCCTCGAAAATAAACTAAGGGGGGGGGGATATTGCTCCTCCCCGTTCCCCTCTTTATACTTAACCAATGACCCTCCAAATGTCATCAGGGAAGCGCCTTATCGAAATAAATCGGTATACCAAATTTGAAGCAAATCGGATAGAAAAACCCATTTATCTGAATTAAGGGGGTATTAGTCCCCTGTTTCCTCCTTTATATTTAACCAATGAACTTCCAAATCTAATTAGGGAAGCGCGTTATAAGAATAAACTGGTATACCAAATTTGAAGTGAATTGGATAGCAAAACCCACCTATCTAAATTAGGAAGGGTATTACCCCCTCGCCCCGCCTCCCCCCTTTAGACTATAACAATGAACCTTCAAATATAATCAGAGAAACTCGTTATCAAAATTAACCGGCATACCAAAATTTGAAGAAAATCTGATAATTCTACATGAAAATCATTTATCTAAGCTAAGGGGGGGGGGGATTAGCCCCCGTTTCCCCTTTATACTTAACCAATGAACTCCCAAAACTAATCAGGGAAGCGCCTTAGCAGAATGAACATAGAAAAAAAATTGAAGCAAATCGGATATTTCTACCAAGAGTTATCGCGTTACGTACGTACATACATACAAAACCGACGGGCACATTAGATCTCAGGCTTTGATAGCCTGTGAGCTAAAAAGTGCCAAGAGCGTGTAACTAATGGGGGGGGGGGGACAGAAAATAAAAGAGGACATTAAAAGCTTTCCAACAATATGTTATACGATACGGTTTGGAAGAAACAATAAATATGCCCCCCGGGGGACATGTAAGTCTCAAACGGTGGGAGGGGTGACCTCAAATGTATCTTATGTGTATTTATAATAAAATAGAACGAGAATTGGGCATTTTAAAAATAGCATGCATATTTTGAACGGCCATGTAAATTAAGATTGGCGAGGAAGGGGGGGGGGAGGATTAGAAGAGACGAACTTGAAAAATACAACATTTTTTAATGGACAAATGTGCATCCCCCCCTTACGGAACTCTGACCCCCCCCCCCTCTCCATCCCGACCGGAGCAGTCAAGAAATCAACCCACCATTCAACACTGAACCTAGAAAGAAAAAAAAAAAGCTCTTATACAAAATTTTACAGCAATTCTGCCACTAAAACAGTAAAATTGGAGGAATCTATTCAACCCGAATCGTGGATCATGCGCGATGCGATTTGAATTGAAGAAAATCAAAAAATAACAATTTCACCCGCATCTAAAAATCGGCATCGAATCTGAACTGAATCGATTCGCCCGAATCTAAAGAATTGAAGTAAATCAAAAAATAGTGATTCTGCCCGCATCTAAAGATCGACATCGGCATCGAATCTAAACGGAATCGATTCGCCATTTCTGATCTTAATTTACGGGCAGAATCGATGCGTTAATTTTTTCTTGCTTTCTTTTGTCTTTAGAAAAAGAAAGCGTTGGATTCGTGAAAAATTTCGACTTCCGGTTTTCGAAGGATTTATAGTTGTAGAAGATCTTCTCGGGAATACGATTTGACTATTTTTATACATTGTCTGTCTGTCAGTCTGTCTATTTGTTTGTCTCTGACAAAATAATTGTGGGAGACCTATTTCAAGAACTAATGCATGGAATCTGTTGAAACTTTAGATTCAATTAGACTTTCACATAAATTGGTGCTGATTACTTTTTGATGTAAATCTACCGGCAGGTGGCGCTGCTATGCTGCATTTTCCCCGATTTTCGCAATAGCTCTATCTCAAGAACTAATGCACGGATTTTCATCAAACTTCAGATTCAGTTAGACGTTGGCATAAATTGTTGCATATTAGATTTCGGTGTAAATATCCCAACAGGGGGCGTTGTTATGCAGATTTTATCAGCAGTGTTGAATTCAGACAATTTTCTCCGGATCCAGAGAGGGACAGTTCAGAGGGAGAGGGGATTGGACTTTTGTACATTAAGCATAAAATCTCAAACGTTCTGGGGGGACATTTGAATGTTGCACGAGGGGGGGGGGGGCATGTCCCTCCGGGCTACCCCTGGAATTCAACACGTTTTTCTGGATTTAAACGATTTTAGGGATCATATCTCAAGAACTAATGAACGGAATTTCATCAAACTTAATATTCTGTCATAAATTGTTCATGATTAGGTTTTCGTGTAAATGATATAACAGGTTGTGCTGCCATGCTGCTTTTTTTAGCAGTGTTGAATTCAGACATTTTTCTCCGGTAGGGATTTCTATGGTTCTGGAAAGGGACATTCTAGAGTTTCGGGGTGGGGAATTGGACATTTGTCCATTAAGCATAAAAACTCAAATCTTCATGAGGGACATTTCAAGGTTCCGGGGGGGGGGGGGTTCCACCCTTACCAGCCCCTGAATTTAACACTGTTTTTCAGAATTTACACGATATTAGCGATAATATCTCAAGAAGTAATGACCGGAATTTCATCAAACTTAATATTATGTGTCATTGACATAAGTTGTTCCTGAGTTTTTCGTGTTAATCATGTAACAGGCTGCGCTGCTAAATTGTTTTTTTTTTCATGATATTCGTGATATCAATATCTCAAAACTAATGCACGGAATTTAATCAAACTTCATATTTTGTTACACTTTCAGATAAATAGATCCTTATTAGGCTTGGGTGTATACTGCACAACAGCTGTCGCTTTTATGCTCTTTGAATTGGGATTTTCCGTTGCGGACATCTAGGCTAATATCAGATGAACGTCTTTTTGCACGCTTTTTTTTCGCTGTTACACCGTCCCTACACATGCTAGCGAAGGTGTAGGGATGGCGTAAGAGCGAAAAAAGCGTGCAAAAAGACGTTCGTCTGACATTAGCCTAAGAGGGTGTGGGCCGACATTCAATGATTTGTTAGGAAAATGCAATGCTTATATTTTCTTTTAAAATGCACATACTTCAACGAACCTATCCTTTTTGAAACCTCATGATGCGCATAGGTTATCATTTAAATTTGACACTGCGATAGCGAATTTTGAAGTTTTAACATTTATGAGGCAGATGAAAGTTTTGGGATTGGCACATCCAACTACTTCATCTTCAATTATTGAAGGAAAATGAAAATGATATTACCTTATTTTGTCTTAGAGACATCGATTAAAAAATTCATAGTATCGATTAAATCGAATTGGCCATAGTATCGATTAAATCGATTAAAAAAATCGAAATCGCCCATCACTAGTTTAACACTCCATTTGGAAAGTTTTGTTTTTTAAGGTTACCATATGGTATTTGCTCAGCTCCAGTGTTTCATAGAAGTTTTAGTGAAGTTTTTGGAAGAGAGGAAGGGGTTGAAATATATATAGATGATTTATTAATTTGGGAAAAAGAGAAAAAAGAACATGATATGAGGCTTAAAAAAGTTCTTGAGAAAGCTTGTGAAAAAAACATTTAATTTAATTTGAGTATGTTGAAATTTGGAGTAACAGAAGTCAAATATTTAAGACAAAAATTTTCTAAAGATGGTCTTAAGCCTGTTGAGAATAAAATCAAAGCAATTATAGCTATGAAACCTCCTAATAACGGTAAAGAACTAGAAACTTTTTTAGGTATGATCACATATGTTTTAAAATTCATTCCAAATGTTTCACAAAAAACCGTAGTCTTGAGAGATTTAATTAAAAAAGGTAACATATGGAATTGGAATTCCATTCATGATAAATGTTTTTTGGAATTAAAAAATATTTTAGCAAAAAATCCGGTTCTGCAATATTTTGATGTGTCGAAACCAATCACTTTATCAGTTGATGCCAGTAAAGATGGGTTAGGGGCAGTGCTTCTACAGAACAACCTATCAGTTTTATATGCATCTAAAACTTTAAATGATGCTCAAAAAAAAAAACAAAAAAAAAAAACTATGCAACGGTAGAAAAAGAGACATAAGTTGTGGTTTTCAGTTGTGAGAAATTTCACCAGTATCTTTTTGGAAGATCATTTAAAATCGAAAGTGATCATAAACCTCTTGAAGCAATATTTAATAAATATTTTGATAAGTGCCCTGCAAGATTACAGAGAATGAGAATTCGTTTACAACCATATGATTTTAAACTTTTTTACAAACCGGGTAAAGAATTGTTTTTGACAGACGCTTTTTTTTTTAGATCTTTTTAGAAGAAACATGTGACTTTTTTGAAGGTGATATCGAGGCATACGTTGGTATGATTACTGAGAGTATTCCTATGTAAAGTGAAAAGTTTAAAATTTTTCAAAAAGAAACACAAAATAATCCCGAATTACAAGTTGTATCTAACTTAATTTTGGAAGGATGGCCAGAAAATAAATTTAAAGTTCCTGAAGTTGCAATGCCTTATTTTAGTTTTCGTGAAGAATTGACAGTTGCAAATGGATTAGTTTTTAAAAACTCGCGTGTTGTCGTTCCAAAAAGTCTTAGAAATGATATGCTTAATCGAATACATTATGGGCACATGGTGTTGAAAAATGCAAGAACAGAGCACGCGAAATTTTGTTTTCGCCTAGTATGTCATAAGAAGTAGAAGATCTTGTTTTAAACTGTAAAACATGTTTTCCAGATAGAAAATCAAACCAAAAGGAACCATTAATGCCAAAAGAGATTCCATATGGCATATGGAAAGTTTTAGGAACTGATTTGTTTCACTTCCAAGGTCGAGAACATTTGCTTGTTATAGATTATTTTAGTAAAATGTGGAAACAGCTTTATTAACAGAAGTCTCAAGTCTTGCTACCATCAAAGCACTAAAGGGTGTATTTGATAATGGACCTGATAATGGACCGCAGTATGACAGTTAAAGGTTCAAAAACTTTTCGAAATCTTGGAATTTCGAGGTCAAAACATCAAGTCCCAGGTTCTCTTAATCAAACGAAATGGTTGAAAGACACTTACAGGTTGTTAAGTACATGCTTAACCTGTACATCTGATTACTGTACATCTGGTGTTAAGTACATCTGATTTTGATAACAAAGACCCATATTTAGCCCTTTTAGAGTACAGAAATACACCAATATCCAATAATATTCCCTCGCCATCAGAATTGTTATTTGGTCATAAAATTAATAGAATTATGCCACTTAAAGAACATTTTTTTCCCCTACTAACCAATATGATGAGATTCGACAGAAGTTCATTACTCGATAAGAAACTCAAAAATCTTATGACAGGGGCTCTAAATTACTTAAACCTTTACAGGAAGATGATTTGTTATTTTTAAAAGATGGTACTCAGAAAGATATAAATCAACTAGCCAAGGTTCTAGGAAATGCTGACAAACCACGATCCTATCGTATATTAAAGGAAGATGGACAGACATTAGAAAGAAATAGAAGACATCACCACAAAGGCCCTCGTAGTATGAAGTTTGAAGTTAAAAAGAAATCTAACTTTTTAGATTGTGTGAAACCTACACCAGATTTGAACCTTCCTGGGAATGAGCTGAAATCTACACCAGATTTGAACACCCCTTTACCTTCTACAATAACTAATTCCCACACCGATAGCACTCACTCACCAACAGAGACATATTCCAAATCTGGACGACTTATTAGAAAATCATCCTATTTAAGTGATTATATTACCTGACTATCTCTATTACTATTAATGTCCGTAAACGTCTGTATGTATGTTGGTAACATTCGCCCTTGAAGCCGGAACTATTTTTTTTACAGGGCATGCAGAGGGTCGCGTAATATGTCGATTCGGGCTGCTCTTTCCGGGGAACACCGACTTTGAGGTTTCGAGAAATTCACGCGGTAATTACCGAAATTATAAGCTAATTAAAATTAGCAGTTCTCTTGAGTGCGCTCCCTGGTGCTGGAATGTGGAACTAACATACCGCGATTTCATTTAAAGTAGGAAATCTAACAAGGCGATCAGTTTGAAACTTCATGATAGTTTATAACACATAAGAAAAAGTTTATAAAAATGGCGCGTGAAATTTCAGGCAGGTGGGGGGAGGGGGAGGGACGAAATATTTCTTTTTTTCTTGTAGAAGTCTTCAAATTTGTGGGTCCATTCATTCAAGTCATTAGGACTTTTGACCTCGCTGAGAGTTGTCTGTAGATTGTCAACATAAGGAGAGAGTTCGTTGTTAAATTTTTTGAAATTCTCAAATTTAGTTTTAAATCTGTATTCATTTCTTAGAATTGGATCTATAGCTAAATCAAATCTTATGTACAGATGGTCGCTGAGAGAGTCATTGATTTCGTCTACGTACCAAGAATTGAGATAGTTGCGTGCTTGGTTTCCACTTAAAGTTAGATCTGGGGTACCTTTCTTTTTGTTTTGTTTGAATGTATATGGTGCATTGGGATCATTAACTATGGATACGTTATTTATAGCGAGGTAATCTAGAAGAATGTCTCCTCTTGCATTATTTCGTTTATATCCCCAGTCCTTCAAGTGAGCATTAAAATCGCCTGCTAAGATGATATTCTTACAGTCTCTGATACTGTTGGTCCAGGCTTGTAGGTCTTCTTCAAGGTCTCTGGCGGGACGAGGACGGGAATACTGCGAGCCAATTGTTAATTCGTGGTATTTAGTGCTAATGTTAATAAAAATGCTGTTGTCAAAAGATAAGGTTTTTAGGTGATATGATAATTCCAGCTGTTTCATTTTTTGAGGCATAAAGAGACCATCCAATTGGGAGGCTTGTAAATGAATTATTTGTTCTATGGTAATCTTGGATGATAGTTATGTCAATTTGTTGATTATTTATGTATTTGATTAGTTCTAGATTCGCTGCGCGACAGTTATTCAGATTAATTTGGACACATCTAATTTTGGAAAGAGTTGCTTTGTTATGAATTACTTTAGTAGGCAGCGGGGACCGAAATCGCCCACTCGTGGACAGCCTACCGTGAGGTATAGGGACAATAAGTCCACGAGGGGAAAAAGGGGCTGCCAGGCAGCGCAAGCAGGGTGGCGCACATTTATTACAACATAAAAAGCATGTTACAAATACTGCCTTATTATTGAAGGCAGTGCGGACACATATGTATAAATAAATATTGAAAAATATTTACAGGTTAAATAGAATGTAAAAAAAAAAAAAAAGGATTAAGGTTTAGCTATAGTCTTAGAAATAAACGAAAAATGTTTGTTTAAAATGTCGTAATTTTCTAGAAGTCTCTGGAAGTTGCCTGCGTTGAAAAGAGTGTTATTCAAATTTTCTCTCAATGTTTTGTTTCTGTCAAAATGGAAATGATGTTTCATTATGGGGCAATTTCCAAAGATATAGTGTGTAGCGTTTCCAATACTCTTTCTGCATAAACAAAGTGGTGAGTCTCTTTTTTTAATTTTATGTAGAAATGATGGGAAACTTCCATGACCAGTGATATAGTTAGGTAACGGAGGGCGATCACAGATGAACTGTATGTCAACTTTATTAATTATACTGTAAGTATCGCGACCCTTTGTCGACTGAGTCCATGAAAGTTGAAATTCATCCAGAGTTTTTTGCCTAAAGATATACTTGAATTTGGATTGTGGAAGAAGCAATTCCTGGCAATCGTTGTATTGGTTGTTATCTATAACCGCCTTCGCCAGAGAATCGGCTCTTTCGTTTCCCGGGATACCTATGTGAGATTTAATCCATGAGATATAGAACTTTTTGTTAGGAAAATGTAGTAAAAGATTGTAGATATTATAAATTATATAATTGCGTGGAAATGCAATTTGAAGGGCGTCATAGGATGAGTGGCTGTCTGTAAGGATAAGAATTTCATGATGAGAAGAGTTAATGGACCATTGCATTGCCTTGAAAATTGCGAATAATTCAGCTTGGTAGATCGAGTTATCTACATGAAGTTTAACTGCATAATCATATACGAATGAGTTTTTAATACAGACTGTAAATGCACATGCTGCTCCGTCGTTCATGACAGAACCATCGGTATATATGGATGGGTCATAGATTTGGAGTAATTTTTCGTATTTTTCCTCTAAAAAGAAGAGGTTGTTTATCTTGTAATATTGAGAAAAGTCGAAGGTGTTTAGTTTTGACATAATGTGGTTCCTGTTAATGATTTTGCCATTATGGTTATATGATCTTCTTCCTTTAATTAGTTCGTAATAATGATAATCGTTCTTGAGCAAAGTATCGATTGGGGGAGAACCAGTAAGGACACAGAGAGCGTCAGAGGAAGTACTTCGATAGGTCTTGATAATGCTTAAGAGAGCTGTACGTTGTACTGACTTTAATTTTCTTATCCCATGCGAGTTGAGGCTTGGAAACCAAATTTCATAGGCGTAGCTAATTTGTTTTAATATGACGGTGTTGTACCAAAATTTCAGTATACTTGAAGATATTCCTCCTTTATGAGATTTTAGGCTTTTGAATCCGTTTAAAAATTGAGTTACCTTTGTTTTAGTATGAGTTAGATGCTCTTGAAAATTAAATTTTGGATCTAGTATAACGCCAAGATAGGGAATAGTATTTTCAAACTTGATAGTTTTGTTATTCAATTTGAAAATTGGTCGACGTCTGTTAAGAAGAAAGCGGCCAAAAAGCATGGCCTTTGTTTTAGTTTCCGATATTGTAAGGTTGAAATTCCTGCATAAAGTTGAAAAAATTTCGATGCGTCTATTAGCAACTTGCTCCAACTCAGGTCTGGAGTCTGCCGCAACCTTAATTACGAAATCGTCAGCATAAACTATCATGTCTGATTCTATTTTGTAGAACTCCTTTATAATAAAATCTGCAATTAGCAACCAAAGAAGGGGACCTAAGCATGAGCCCTGAGGGCACCCTTTAAATGAAATGAACCATTCTACAACGCTTCCTTCTTTTAAACCAATATATCGATTGGAGATGTAATTTTTTAGTAAATGTTTTAGATATAGAGGGAGAGGAGAATTATCGATTATTTGGGAGATAGTATTCCAATCTATCGAATCAAACGCTCCCTCTATATCGAAGGAAAGAATACCACAGCATTTCTTATTTTCTAATGTATTTGTGATAGAGGATTTCAGTTCATTTAAGGCATCTATTGTGCTTCTTGATTCGCGAAATCCAAATTGCATTTCATGGAGAAAGGAAATATCTTCTAAAAATGTCATTGCACGCATCTTGATTAATCGTTCAAGGACTTTTCCCAGCATAGGGAGAAGGACTATCGGTCGGTAAGATTTTAATTGCCGAGGATCTTTATTCTTCTTTCGAAAATAAATGACAATGCCTTTCTTCCATATGTCTGGGAAATGGGCAAGGGAAAAGCATTTGTTGTATAGTTGAAGCATTAATTGTGGGAAAGTTTTGATCAAGTTTTTAGTAACCCTTGCATCGATCTTATCGAAGCCAGGGGCTTTGTTGTTCGACTGTCTTGATGCGCAATATTTTAGTTCTCTATAGCTGATTAGATATTCATTTATAGCACTTTCTGATAGAGGCTCCAAATTTTCAAATGAATGTAGATTTTCAGGGATTTCTTTTCCAAAATGATGGCTTAAGAGTTGGTGTTGAATGTCTCTAAACATGTCAGTTGAATTTGATGTGTCAAGTATTGAATGTATTAAGTCGGTATTTTTGAGGTATTTGCCCTTTACAATTTTGAAAGCGGTTCCGTATGTTGTGGATGTTGTCTCACAGAAGGATTTCCACGAATTTAATTTTGCGTTTTTGATGTTTAATTTGTATTTAGCTCTCTCTTTCTTGTAGCTAACTTGGTATTGTACGTTTTCAGGATTTTTATTTGATCTTTTCCGTAAAGCGTTTAATCGATTTCTTTGTATTTTGAGATTATCTGTGTACCACTTTGTATTTACTTCATATGACTGTTTTTTCTTTTTGAGAGAAGATTCCATGATTTCTTGTAGAAGCTCTTCAAATTTGTGGGTCCATTCATTCAAGTCATTAGGACTTTTGACCTCGCTGAGAGTTGTCTGTAGATTGTCAACATTAGGAGAGAGTTGGTTGTTAAATTTTTTGAAATTCTCAAATTTAGTTTTAAATCTGTATTCATTTCTTAGAACTGGATCTATATCTAAATCGTATCTTATGTACAGATGGTCGCTGAGGGAGTCATTGATGTCGTCTACGTACCAAGAATTGAGATAGTTGCGTGCTTGGTTTCCACTTAAAGTTAGATCTGGAGTACCTTTCCTTTTGTTCTGTTTGAATGTATATGGTGCATTGGGATCATTAACTATGGATACGTTATTTAAAGCGAGGTAATCTAGAAGAATGTCTCCTCTTGCATTATTGCATTTATATCCCCAGTCCTTTAAGTGAGCATTAAAATCGCCTGCTAAAATGATATTTTTACAGTCTCTGATAGTGTTGGTCCAGGCTTGTAGGTCTTCTTCAAGGTCTCTTGCGGAACGAGGACGGGAATACTGCGAGCCAAGTGTTAATTCATGGTATTTAGTGCTAATGTTAATAAAAATGCTGTTGTCAAAAGATAAGGTTTTTAGGTGATATAGTTGGGAGTTTGCTATGATAATTCCAGCTGTTTCATTTTTTGAGGCATAAAGAGACCATCCAATTGGGAGGCTTGTAAATGAATTATTTGTTCTATGGTAATCTTGGATTATAGCTATGTCAATTTGTTGATTATTTATATATTTGATTAGTTCTAGATTCGCTGCGCGACAGTTATTCAGATTAATTTGGACACATCTAATTTTGGAAAGAGTTGCTTTGTTATGAATTACTTTAGTTGGAACTGCTACATTAGCAGGGTTGGAAGCAATAGTAAGAACATTGTTATTTTGGGTAACGATATTTGAAAGGTTATTTAGGGTCGAGAACGTTGCTGTCGGTAGTTAATTACACGATGTCTATTATAGAAGTGGTTTTGAAAGATATTACATTCGCTTGAATTTGCGCTATGATCGAACTTGTATTGGCGACCTTCGGGGTTCACATAATTATAGCAATTATAGCATTTGTGCTTCCTTGGATCATTTTTATTCGGACATGTTGAGGTTTCATGGTTCTTCATGCAATATGCGCAGGTTTCTTTTCTTCTGCATCTCTCTTTTGTATGTCCATAGATTTGACAGTGACTGCACCTTATTATGGGGGCGTACTGAGCGATTTTACACGATAGAAAACCAATCAGCAAACGACCTTGGCGTAGCAATCTGGTTGCCAATCTATCCTCCAAATCTAGCATAAGTTGATAGGTCTTTAGAGATTTTCTTTGTAATTTTTTATGTTCATTAGCTTTTATGTCATATTCAAGATCTTCGCTTAATTTCTCTTTTATTTCTTCTACTGTTATGTTTTGGGGGATTCCCAAAATGATTATTTTTTTCCTTTTTTCCACTGCGAGATTTAAATCTACGAGGTCAAGTATGTTACTGTGTTCCTGGATCTTGTCTGCTATGTTATTCACATATTCGTCTGTGTTTGAGCGTACTATAATAGTTCGTTTATCTCTGGAAATAGTGCAGTATATTTTCGCAAGATTTACTGTTGTCTTAAGTTCTCTATTTATAAAATCGCGGATGTTGAATAGGGACATATTGGTTGTGGATTTTCTTGTTAACAATATAGCAGACTTTGATTGTTGTGGTGCTGGGGAGTTTAGAGTTGTGGCATATGATGGTTTACATAGAGGAACTGGAGATACTAGTTCATTGGTATCTGTTGTAATTTTTTGTTGAGGAAATTCTTCTCCTGCTATTTGTGCTTGTCTTACTTCAATGAATCTCTCTATTTTTGATTCGTATTCTTTAAGCATGTTTCTCAGCTCAGTTTTTAAATCCATTTCCCTCGATATTTTACAATGGATATTTTCTATGTAATCCTGTTGTCTTTGCAATTCGCTATTTAAGTCGCGTATTTGCTCTATCTGATTTTCTAAAAGCTGTAGAAGTTTTTGTATATCTTCTTGAAATTTCTGAGTGGGTATTTTGATCAAATGTTCTTCCGTTTCAAATTGTTTTAGTAAATTAAAATGATTTTCGAATTTTTGTGCTAGTTTTGCTGGAGATTCAATTCTTAATTTTCTTTCGAGTTCTTTGACTTTTTCGTCTTTATCTATTAGTTTTTCCGTGAGGTCTTGAACTTCAGTTGATAGGGCATTAAGTTGTTCCTCTTGCTTTAATATTTGTGTCTTTTGTTCCTCATTCTCTCTTTTCAGTTCTTGTATTACATCATTCATTGACTTTTCTTGGCTTTGTGTGTTAATTTGTTGCTTGTCCAGATCTTTTATTCTGTTAAGGATATTTTGTCGATACTTTAATGCCTGTTCATCATTATGGGGCCTGTGTTTCTTGAGATGTCTGAATAATTGTTCAAATTGCTCTTCCAATGGCATATTATCATCTTGCGCTGTTTCAGAATCTATTAGCTTTTTCCCTTGGAGTGGGGATGGAGGTCTCTCATTAGTTTTCTTGTTCTTTTGTTCCATGTCTTTTTCTTTATAACTATGCATTAGTTTTATTTGTCGTCTTTTTAGTATCTTTTCTTTTTCTCTTTTAATAGCTTCTGGTGATTGAAATTTTTCATGTATTGGATAGTGAAATTTTTTATCTATTGGTAAGCGATTACTATTTAGTATGTGCACTTGATGTACAGGCTGTGAACTTGTTGTTGTTGACTGTAGCCTCTGGGATTTGGGACTGACCATTGAATCAATAGATTGTGTTAACATTTCTCACGGTCAATAACAAAAAATTATAGTTTAGTAGAATATAAGTTAAAGCTCAATTTATATTTCCATATTTCTACCAATCAAAATAATATGTACAGGTTAAAAATAAAATTTAAAATATTTACAGTTGAAAGACTTTGTTAAATTTATAGAGTAATTTACAGGGTAACTGGACGGGGGATCACTAGGCCTCTGTCGTACATTTTTGAAAGAAAGGTATATAGAAAGTAAATAGCAAAAACCGGTAGTCGTAACTACCGAAAATGACTAAGAAAAAATTTTATTGCCTAAAAGGGGGAAAATTTTTGAATAGTAATAATTAAAAAATAAATAAATAAATAAATGACAGCAGGAAAAAATTTGCCAAAAAAAAAAAAAAAAAAAAAAAAAAGGGGGGGGGGGGGTGGAAATATGTGTCATTGCCTCCCGTGCCCAAAAGATCATGTACTTAAACAGTTAATAATTCCATCATTATTAATATTCTGGTTCAATCAGTGCATTACCTGTATACAGTTATACAGTATATTACAATAATTAAATTGCTATACCAATAATAGCAGATTGATAATATATGAAACGGTAATATGGTGCATAATTATAAGTATAAACAGTATATATGTGCATATTTACAAGTATGTACATTATAAATATATTTCTGCGATTTTATTTATATTATAACCTGTCAGAATATCACATAGTGAAAATAGTAATTAGTAAGAAGATTGCCGTACGGATGGGTGAGTGGACAACCAAAAAGAAGTCACAAAAAAAAATTTTAGTTTAAAAACAAGGAAAATAGGAATAAGAATAACAATAGTATACTTACCGGTCACCACATGGGTCCCGCTGCACTTGCCTGAAAGTGACATGATAACATAATAACCACCAAAATAAAAAAATAAGAGATAACCGGTGATAATAAAAGCTTGATAATAACTGAGTGTAAAAACAACTACAGAATAAAATGAAGAGGTGTAAATAACATGAGGAAAGATAGTACCAACACGTGGAGGAAATCAGTGCAGGGACCGCCCGTGAAACAGAGGAGACAACTATGGAAAGTGTGTAATATAAGAAGAAAATTAAATGCGGGACAAGATATAAGTAGAAGCGTAGCATAATAATGGAAAAACCAAAATAAACCTATTAAAAGTTAAAAGTTGCAAATGTTAAGGAAAACGAATAAGAAATGAAAAAAAATATATAGATTGGGGCAACTATCCCACAAGAACAGAACTGCAATAAAGCAAAAAGTAGTACTGTAGTGCAAAAACTGTAGAAGTACCAAATGTTAAGGGAAGCTGGGGTGGAAAAAATATTTTAAAGGGTGGGGCAAATATCCACACACCACATGACCACAATACCGCAAAAAGCAAAGAATTAACCCTAATAACAGAGAAATTGCAAATGTTAAGCGAGTTGAGATGTACTGAAAATGAAAATGTGGGATGGGACAAATCTAGCAAATAGTAGTGAGTAACTACAAGAAAAAATCAAGAAAATATCTAAATAAATAAAAAAGTTCAAAAAGTTACGGAAAATCCTTAACAAATGCAAAAACTGTAAAATTAGAAGCTGGGACGATGAAAGGGAGCAGAATAAGTAATAATAAAAGTGCAACCAAGTCTCTAGCTCAAAAAGCTAAAAAGTAGCCAATGTTAAGGATAAGAGAGGGGGGAAGGCAAGGGTGGCAACAATGAAAGAAATTTAGTAGCGATAAAATGTGGAAAGAAAGTGGGCCTAAAGAATATAAAAATTGAAGAAAAAAGCCGATTTGTGGGAGTGCCCGTTCAGCCCCCTCTGACGGGGCCCCAATTGAGCTAGAGAAGAACGGAATAATGGAAAAAAAGGGGGGAGGGAGATCACTAAGGCGGATTGCTGTTGAATTCGGCGCGGCAGAAAACCTCTATGGCCAATAGTTTTCGAGATATTTAACAATTTGTACAAATTTCTCGATAAAAGTTTCATTAGAAGGAAGCAAAATGGCGTTTCTAGTGGCCCGATGGCAACCCTAGTAAAATTCTTATATCGTAAAAGATGTAGATAGCCCCCTGAGAACCAAAGCTACCAAAAGAATTTTTGTTTTATAACAATTAGAAAATTATGGAACTAATTTGTAATGTAGTAACATTAGAATGAGCTTTACCAAGAAACAAAATGGAGAAACTCCTGTTTAAAAAACTTACTATTTATAAGTTTTCTGATGAAAGCACCCCGGAAGACCTCTAGAACCCTATTTGGGCTATAATAATTAATTTGTAAAAGCTCCGGTAGTTAAATCTTCTTGTAAATCTTTGTAATTCCTTACCAATGCATTTCCCATAGAGAAAATCATTGTGGCCAAAAATGGCGGCCACGGACCTAAAAGGGCTAAGTGGAGAAACCTAAAAGCACAGCATGACCCCCTAAGACCAGATAAGAACTAAAAAAAAAAAATCAATAAAAAACCTATAAGTTAATGCTGGTTGTATATAAGATATTAAAACATTAATATTTTCTAAAATTCAGTGGTTGCCGGAAAATTTATCTAATATTTACTTTAACATAGCCAATCACTGTTCAATTATTATGTATGGCGTCAATAGCAATCACTCTTCAATAAAGGTAGTCTAGCTAATTTTTATTTATTTTACTATTCTAATATCGATTTGCCCATAAGAACCAGTACTCGAATTGAGCAACCATTGTCCACCCAACCGCCACAGAACAAAAATTTACAATTTTAAAATTGAAATTAAAAATATTAAGAATAGGAATAAATTAATACAAGATACGCTACTCAAAAGTAAAAAGAATCAGCTATCAGAAAGTAAAAATAGTTAAGTGAAAGGAACATAATTAATAGTTTAAAAAAAATGAAATTAAAAAGTAAACAACACAATAGAAACCTATGGGAAATCTGAATTTTCAAAAGCATTTTTAGCACTTTTTCACGAATTTTTTTAAAATATATACAAACATCCTAGAAAGGCATGAGTGGAGGCGAAGAGAAGCTAAAGGACTAAAATAGCCAAATCTGGCGAAAGTTTTTCAAAATAATGTTTTTAAGTTAAAATTTAAGCTATGATAAAAAAAAAAAAAAAATGATAAAATGCCTCCAAAACCCCATGCCTTTCTATGGGAATAAGGGTTATGGTAAAAGTGCAAAAATAACACATTTTGAAATAATCATTTAATACAGTAAATCACTTTAAAACTATACACAAATGGTACCAAAATGAAGCATATGCTTTGAATTATATGGAATATGCAATATATTTACATTTAAAGTACTTCAATGTAGTTTAATAAGTAATAGAATTCCATTGTTTACCCCATGTTAAGTCTATGGGGAAAAACTGCAAAAACAGCACTTTTTAATTCAATGTTTTAAGGGCTAATAATTGGTGGAAACTTGAAAAAAATGATACTAAAAGATACTACGAACTTTAATTTACATGAATGAAACATAAGTAACTAGTAATCGCTAAGAAATAGAATGAATTAGAGCAAGTGAAAAGCGTTAAAAATTGAAAATGGCTCTACAAAATTGAAAGTAAATTGAGTAAAAAGGGTTAAAATTTTATGAAAAAAGTAACGTAGAGATTCAAAACAGGTATTAAAATGAAGCTTAGGAGATAAAGAAGGTGAAACAAGCAGCATTTAATCGTATTGAGTACTTAAACACAGTCAAAATTACAATGGAATTCTATTAATTCTCCCATGTTAAGACTATGGGATAAAAACATGAAAACACTTTTTAATATGGATAATAAAGGGATAATAGATAGTGAAAACTTGATAAAAATGGTACCAAAATGTGCTACGAACTTCAATGTATCTAAAATGAGCCATAGGTTTTGGTTTTCGGAAGGATAAATATGTAAATTAAGCAAAATAAAAACACTGTAAAACGAAAATGGCTCCAAAAATTCCAAAAGTACATGATCTTTAAGGGGTTAAATTTATATGAAATAAGCCGCGCCGGGTTCCAATGCAGGTATTAAAATGTTCATTAGTGTCTGTAGAAGCATAAATCATCAAGTTTTAAATAATATGAATATTTTAAATAGGCACAAGAAGCAATTGTGTAGGTGGTAAATCCTGGTTCAGTGGAGAAATCAAAACTAAAGAAGAAGAAAGTTTAAATACAAATATCTCCTGAACCCCTACACATAAACACACAAACTATATATCATTTTGAACAGTTTAAAAAGACGAAAAGATACATGTATAACACAAGGCTCTAGCGTACCCCATTCCGGAGAAAATTATCTAAACATCGGGAGCTTTTTTGACACGATACAACATTGATCACTTCAGGCCAAGCTCAGAGGCAGCGGGGACCGAAATCGCCCACTCGTGGACAGCCTACCGTAAGGTATAGGGACAATAAGTCCACGAGGGGAAAAAGGGGCTGCCAGGCACCGCAAGCAGGGTGGCGCACATTTATTACAACATAAAAAGCATGTTACAAATACTGCCTTATTATTGAAGGCAGTGCGGACACATATGTATAAATAAATATTGAAAAATATTTACAGGTTAAATAGAATGTAAAAAAAAGATTAAGGTTTAGCTATAGTCTTAGAAATAAAAGAAAAATGTTTGTTTAAAATGTCGTAATTTTCTAGAAGTCTCTGGAAGTTGCCTGCGTTGAAAAGAGTATTATTCAAATTTTCTCTCAATGTTTTGTTTCTGTCAAAATGGAAATGATGTTTCATTATGGGGCAGTTTCCAAAGATATAGTGTGTAGCGTTTCCAATACTCTTTCTGCATAAACAAAGTGGTGAGTCTCTTTTTTTAATTTTATGTAGAAATGATGGGAAACTTCCATGACCAGTGATATAGTTAGGTAACGTAGGGCGATCACAGATGAACTGTATGTCAACTTTATTAATTATACTGTAAGTATCGCGACCCTTTGTCGACTGAGTCCATGAGAGTTGCCATTCATCCAGAGTTTTTTGCCTAAATATATACTTGAATTTGGATTGTGGAAGAAGCAATTCCTGGCAATCGTTGTATTGGTTGTTATCTATAACCGCCTTCGCCAGAGAATCGGCTCTTTCGTTTCCCGGGATACCTATGTGAGATTTAATCCATGAGATATAGAACTTTTTGTTAGGGAAATGTAGTAAAAGATTGTAGATATTATAAATTATATAATTGCGTGGAAATGCAATTTGAAGGGCGTCATAGGATGAGTGGCTGTCTGTAAGGATAAGAATTTCATGATGAGAAGAGTTAATGGACCATTCCATTGCTTTGTAAATTGCGAATAATTCAGCTTGGTAGATCGAGTTATCTACATGAAGTTTAACTGCATAATCATATACGAATGAGTTTTTAAGACCGACTGTAAATGCACATGCTGCTCCGTCGTTCATGACAGAACCATCGGTATATATGGATGGGTCATAGATTTGGAGTAATTTTTCGTATTTTTCCTCCAAAAAGAAGAGGTTGTTTATCTTGTAATATTGAGAAAAGTCGAAGGTGTTTAGTTTTGACATAATGTGGTTGCTGTTAATGATTTTGCCATTATGGTTATATGATCTTCTTCCTTTAATTAGTTCGTAATAATGATAATCGTTCTTGAGCAAAGTATCGATTGGGGGAGAACCAGTAAGGACACAGAGAGCGTCAGAGGAAGTACTTCGATAGGTCTTGATAATGCTTAAGAGAGCTGTACGTTGTACTGACTTTAATTTTCTTATCCCATGCGAGTTGAGGCTTGGAAACCAAATTTCATAAGCGTAGCTAATTTGTTTTAATATGACGGTGTTGTACCAAAATTTCAGTATACTTGAAGATATTCCTCCTTTATGAGATTTTAGGCTTTTGAATCCGTTTAAAAATTGAGTTACCTTTGTTTTAGTATGAGTTAGATGCTCTTGAAAATTAAATTTTGGATCTAGTATAACGCCAAGATAGGGAATAGTATTTTCAAACTTGATAGTTTTGTTATTCAATTTGAAGATTGGTCGACGTCTGTTAAGAAGAAAGCGGCCAAAAAGCATGGCCTTTGTTTTAGTTTCCGATATTGTAAGGTTGAAATTCCTGCATAAAGTTGAAAAAATTTCGATGCGTCTATTAGCAACTTGCTCCAACTCAGGTTTGGAGTCTGCCGCAACCTTAATTACGAAATCGTCAGCATAAACTATCATGTCTGATTCTATTTTGTAGAACTCCTTTATAATAAAATCTGCAATTAGCAACCAAAGAAGGGGACCTAAGCATGAGCCCTGAGGGCACCCTTTAAATGAAATGAACCATTCTACAACGCTTCCTTCTTTTAAACCAATATATCGATTGGAGATGTAATTTTTTAGTAAATGTTTTAGATATAGAGGGAGAGGAGAATTATCGATTATTTGGGAGATAGTATTCCAATCTATCGAATCAAACGCTCCCTCTATATCGAAGGAAAGAATACCACAGTATTTCTTATTTTCTAATGTATTTGTGATAGAGGATTTCAGTTCATTTAAGGCATCTATTGTGCTTCTTGATTCGCGAAATCCAAATTGCATTTCATGGAGAAAGGAAATATCTTCTAAAAATGTCATTGCACGCATCTTGATTAATCGTTCAAGGACTTTTCCCAGCATAGGGAGAAGGACTATTGGTCGGTAAGATTTTAATTGCCGAGGATCTTTATTCTTCTTTCGAAAATAAATGACAATGCCCTTCTTCCATATGTCTGGGAAATGGGCAAGGGAAAAGCATTTGTTGTATAGTTGAAGCATTAATTGTGGGAAAGTTTTGATCAAGTTTTTAGTAACCCTTGCATCGATCTTATCGAAGCCAGGGGCTTTGTTGTTCGACTGTCTTGATGCGCAATATTTTAGTTCTCTATAGCTGATTAGATATTCATTTATATCACTTTCTGATAGTGGCTCCAAATTTTCAAATGAATGTAGATTTTCAGGGATTTCTTTTCCAAAATGATGGCTTAAGAGTTGGTGTTGAATGTCTCTAAACATGTCAGTTGAATTTGATGTGTCAAGTATTGAATGTATTAAGTCGGTATTTTTGAGGTATTTGCCCTTTACAATTTTGAAAGCGGTTCCGTATGTTGTGGATGTTGTCTTACAGAAGGATTTCCACGAATTTAATTTTGCGTTTTTGATGTTTAATTTGTATTTAGCTCTCTCTTTCTTGTAGCTAACTTGGTATTGTACGTTTTCAGGATTTTTATTTGATCTTTTCCGTAAAGCGTTTAATCGATTTCTTTGTATTTTGAGATTATCTGTGTACCACTTTGTATTTACTTCATATGACTGTTTCTTCTTTTTGAGAGAAGATTCCATGATTTCTTGTAGAAGCTCTTCAAATTTGTGGGTCCATTCATTCAAGTCATTAGGACTTTTGACCTCGCTGAGAGTTGTCTGTAGATTGTCAACATTAGGAGAGAGTTGGTTGTTAAGTTTTTTGAAATTCTCAAATTTAGTTTTAAATCTGTATTCATTTCTTAGAACTGGATCTATAGATAAATCGTATCTTATGTACAGATAGTCGCTGAGGGAATCATTGATGTCGTCTACGTACCAAGAATTGAGATAGTTGCGTGCTTGGTTTCCACTTAAAGTTAGATCTGGAGTACCTTTCCTTTTGTTCTGTTTGAATGTATATGGTGCATTGGGATCATTAACTATGGATACGTTATTTAAAGCGAGGTAATCTAGAAGAATGTCTCCTCTTGCATTATTGAATTTATATCCCCAGTCCTTTAAGTGAGCATTAAAATCGCCTGCTAAAATGATATTTTTACAGTCTCTGATAGTGTTGGTCCAGGCTTGTAGGTCTTCTTCAAGGTCTCTTGCGGAACGAGGACGGGAATACTGCGAGCCAAGTGTTAATTCATGGTATTTAGTGCTAATGTTAATAAAAATGCTGTTGTCAAAAGATAAGGTTTTTAGGTGATATAATTGGGAGTTTGCTATGATAATTCCAGCTGTTTCATTTTTTGAGGCATAAAGAGACCATCCAATTGGGAGGCTTGTAAATGAATTATTTGTTCTATGGTAATCTTGGATTATAGCTATGTCAATTTGTTGATTATTTATATATTTGATTAGTTCTAGATTCGCTGCGCGACAGTTATTCAGATTAATTTGGACACATCTAATTTTGGAAAGAGTTGCTTTGTTATGAATTACTTTAGGTGGAACTGCTACATTAGCAGGGTTGGAAGCCATAGTAAGAACATTGTTATTTTGGGTAACGATATTTGAAAGGTTATTTAGGGTCGAGAACGTTGCTGTCGGTAGTTAATTATACGATGTCTATTATAGAAGTGGTTTTGAAAGATATTACATTCGCTTGAATTTGCGCTATGATCGAACTTGTATTGGCGACCTTCGGGGTTCACATAATTATAGCAATTATAGCATTTGTGCTTCCTTGGATCATTTTTATTCGGACATGTTGAGGTTTCATGGTTCTTCATGCAATATGCGCAGGTTTCTTTTCTTCTGCATCTCTCTTTTGTATGTCCATAGATTTGACAGTGACTGCACCTTATTATGGGGGCGTACTGAGCGATTTTACACGATAGAAAACCAATCAGCAATCGACCTTGGCGTAGCAATCTGGTTGCCAATCTATCCTCCAAATCTAGCATAAGTTGATAGGTCTTTAGAGATTTTCTTTGTAATTCTTTATGTTCATTAGCTTTTATGTCATATTCAAGATCTTCGCTTAATTTCTCTTTTATTTCTTCTACTGTTATGTTTTGGGGGATTCCCAAAATGATTATTTTTTTCCTTTTTTCCACTGCGAGATTTAAATCTACGAGGTCAAGTATGTTACTGTGTTCCTGGATCTTGTCTGCTATGTTATTCACATCTTCGTCTGTGTTTGAGCGTACTATAATAGTTCGTTTATCTCTGGAAATAGTGCAGTATATTTTCGCAAGATTTACTGTTGTCTTAAGTTCTCTATTTATAAAATCACGGATGTTGAATAGGGACATATTGGTTGTGGATTTTCTTGTTAACAATATAGCAGACTTTGATTGTTGTGGTGCTGGGGAGTTTAGAGTTGTGGCATATGATGGTTTACATAGAGGAACTGGAGATACTAGTTCATTGGTATGTGTTGTAATTTTTTGTTGAGGAAATTCTTCTCCTGCTGTTTGTGCTTGTCTTACTTTAATGAATCTCTCTATTTTTGATTCGTGTTCTTTAAGCATGTTTCTCAGCTCAGTTTTTAAATCCATTTCCCTCGATATTTTACAATGGATATTTTCTATGTAATCCTGTTGTCTTTGCGATTCGCTATTTAAGTCGCGTATTTGCTCTATCTGATTTTCTAAAAGCTGTAGAAGTTGTTGTATATCTTCTTGAAATTTCTGAGTGGGTATTTTGATCAAATGTTCTTCCGTTTCAAATTGTTTTAGTAAATTAAAATGATTTTCGAATTTTTGTGCTAGTTTTGCTGGAGATTCAATTCTTAATTTTCTTTCGAGTTCTTTGGCTTTTTCGTCTTTATCTATTAGTTTTTCCGTGAGGTCTTGAACTTCAGTTGATAGGGTATTAAGTTGTTCCTCTTGCTTTAATATTTGTGTTTTTTGTTCCTCATTCTCTCTTTTCAGTTCTTGTATTACATCATTCATTGACTTTTCTTGGCTTTGTGTGTTAATTTGTTGCTTGTCCAGATCTTTTATTCTGTTAAGGATATTTTGTCGATACTTTAATGCTTGTTCATCATTATGGGGCCTGTGTTTCTTGAGATGTCTGAATAATTGTTCAAATTGCTCTTCCAATGGCATATTATCATCTTGCGCTGTTTCAGAATCTATTAGCTTTTTCCCTTGGAGTGGGGATGGAGGTCTCTCATTAGTTTTCTTGTTGTTTTGTTCCATGTCTTTTTCTTTATAACTATGCATTAGTTTTATTTGTCGTCTTTTTAGTATCTTTTCTTTTTCTCTTTTAATAGCTTCTGGTGATTGAAATTTTTCATGCATTGGATAGTGAAATTTTTTATCTATTGGTAAGCGATTACTATTTAGTATGTGCACTTGATGTACAGGCTGTGAACTTGTTGTTGTTGGCTGTAGCCTCTGGGATTTGGGACTGACCACTGAATCAATAGATTGTGTTAACATTTCTCACGACCAATAACAAAAAATTATAGTTTAGTAGAATATAAGTTAAAGCTCAATTTATATTTCCATATTTCTACCAATCAAAATAATATGTACAGGTTAAAAATAAAATTTAAAATATTTACAGTTGAAAGACTTTGTTAAATTTAATTTACAGGGTAACTGGACGGGGGATCACTAGGCCTCTGTCATACATTTTTGAAAGAAAGGTATATAGAAAGTAAATAGCAAAAACCGGTAGTCGTAACTACCGAAAATGACTAAGAAAAAATTTTATTGCCTAAAAGGGGGAAAATTTTTGAATAATAATAATAATAATAATAATAATAAAAAAAAAATGACAGCAGGAAAAAATTTGCCAAAAAAAAGGGGGGGGGGGAATATGTGACATTGCCTCCCGTGCCCAAAAGATCATGTACTTAAACAGTTAATAATTCCATCATTATTAATATTCTGGTTCAATCAGTGCATTACCTGTATACAGTTATACAGTATATTACAATAATTAAATTGCTATACCAATAATAGCAGATTGATAATATATGAAACGGTAATATGGTGCATAATTATAAGCATAAACAGTATATATATGCATATTTACAAGTATGTACATTATAAATATATTTCTGTGATTTTATTTATATTATAACCTGTCAGAATATCACATAGTGAAAATAGTAATTAGTAAGAAGATTGCCGTACGGATGGGTGAGTGGACAACCAAAAAGAAGTCAGATTTTTTTTTTTTTTTTTTTTTTTTTTAGTTTAAAAACAAGGAAAATAGGAATAAGAATAACAATAGTATACTTACCGGTCACCACATGGGTCCCGCTGCACTTGCCTGAAAGTGACATGATAACATAATAACCACCAAAATAAAAAAAAAATAAGAGATAACCGGTGATAATAAAAGCTTGATAATAACTGAGTGTAAAAACAACTACAGAATAAAATGAAGAGGTGTAAATAACATGAGGAAAGATAGTACCAACACGCGCAGGAAATCAGTGCAGGGACCGCCCGTGAAACAGAGGAGACAACTATGGAAAGTGTGTAATATAAGAAGAAAATTAAATGCGGGACAAGATATAAGTAAGAGCGTAGCATAATAATGGAAAAACCAAAATAAACCTATTAAAAGTTAAAAGTTGCAAATGTTAAGGAAAACGAATAAGAAATGAAAAAAAATATATAGATTGGGGCAACTAACCCACAAGAACAGAACTGCAATAAAGCAAAAAGTAGTACTGTAGTGCAAAAACTGTAGAAATACCAAATGTTGAGGGAAGCTGGGGTGAAAAAATATTTTAAAGGGTGGGGCAAATATCCACACACCACATGACCACAATACCGCAAAAAGCAAAGAATTAACCCTAATAACAGAGAAGTTGCAAATGTTAAGCGAGTTGAGATGTACTGAAAATGAAAATGTGGGATGGGACAAATCTAGCAAATAGTAGTGAGTAACTACAAGAAAAAACCAAGAAAATATCTAAATAAATAAAAAAAAGTTCAAAAAGTTACGGAAAATCCTTAACAAATGTAAAAACTGTAAAATTAGAAGCTGGGACGATGAAAGGGAGCAGAATAAGTAACAATAAAAGTGCAACCAAGTCTCTAGCTCAAAAAGCTAAAAAGTAGCCAATGTTAAGGATAAGGGAGGGGGGAAGACAAGGGTGGCAACAATGAAAGAAATTTAGTAGCGATAAAATGTGGAAAGAAAGTGGGCCTAAAGAATGTAAAAATTGAAGAAAAAAGCCGATTTGTGAGAGTGCCCGTTCAGCCCCCTCTGACGGGGCCCCAATTGAGCTAGAGAAGAACGGAATAATGGGGAAAAAAAAGGTGGGGAGTTCACTAAGGCGGATTGCTGCTGATTCCGGCGCGGTAGAAAACCTCTATGGCCAGTAGTTTTCGAGATATTTAACAATTTGTACAAATTTCTCGATAAAAATTTCATTAGAAGGAAGCAAAATGGCGTTTCTAGTGGCCCGATGGCAACCCTAGTAAAATTCTTATATCGTAAAAGATGTAGATAGCCCCCTGAGAACCAAAGCTACCAAAAGAATTTTTGTTTTATAACAATTAAAAAATTATGGAACTAATTTGTAATGTAGTAACATTAGAATGAGCTTTACCAAGAAACAAAATGGAGAAACTCCTGTTTAAAAAACTTACTATTTATAAGTTTTCTGATGAAAGCACCCCGGAAGACCTCTAGAACCCTATTTGGGCTATAATAATTAATTTGTAAAAGATCCGGTAGTTAAATCTTCTTGTAAATCTTTGTAATTCCTTACCAATGCATCTCCCATAGAGAAAATCATTGTGGCCAAAAATGGCGGCCACGGACCTAAAAGGGCTAAGTAGAGAAACCTAAAAGCACAGCATGACCCCCTAAGACCAGATAAGAACTAAAAAAAATCAATAAAAAACCTATAAGATAATGCTGGTTGCATTTAAGATATTAAAACATTAATATTTTCTAAAATTCAGTGGCTGCCGGAAAATTTATCTAATATTTACTTTAACATAGCCAATCACTGTTCAATTATTATGTATGGCGTCAATAGCAATCACTCTTCAATAAAGGTAGTCTAGCTTATTTTTTATTTATTTTACTATTCTAATATCGATTTGCCCATAAGAACCAGTACTCGAATTGAGCAACCATTGTCCACCCAACCGCCACAGAACAAAAATTTACAGTTTTAAAATTGAAATTAAAAATATCAAGAATAGGAATAAATTAATACAAGATACGCTACTCAAAAGTAAAAATAATCAGCTATCAGAAAGTAAAAATAGTTAAGTGAAAGGAACATAATTAATAGTTTAAAAAAAAAAAAAAAAAAAATTGAATTTAAAAAGTAAACAACACAATAGAAACCTATGGGAAATCTGAATTTTCAAAAGCATTTTTAGCACTTTTTTACGAATTTTTTAAAAATATATACAAACATCCTAGAAAGGCATGAGTGGAGGAGGAGAGAAGCTAAAGGACTAAAATAGCCAAATCTGGCGAAAGTTTTTCAAAATAATGTTTTTAAGTTAAAATTTAAGCTATGATAAAAATAAATAAATAAATAAATAAAAAAAATGATAAAATGCCTCCAAAACCCCATGCCTTTCTATGGGGATAAGGGTTATGGTAAAAGTGCAAAAATAACACATTTTGAAATAATCATTTAATATAGTAAATCACTTTAAAACTATACACAAATGATACCAAAATGAAGCATATGCTTTGAATTATATGGAATATGCAATATATTTACATTTAAAGTACTTCAATGTAGTTTAATAAGTAATAGAATTCCATTGCTTACCCCATGTTAAGTCTATGGGGAAAAACTGCAAAAACAGCACATTTTAATTCAATGTTTTAAGGGCTAATAATTGGTGGAAACTTGAAAAAAAAAATGATACTAAAAGATACTACGAACTTTAATTTACATGAATGAAACATAAGTAACTAGTAAACGCTAAGAAATAGAATGAATTAGAGCAAGTGAAAAACGTTAAAAATTGAAAATGGCTCTACAAAATTGAAAGTAAATTGAGTAAAAAGGGTTAAAATTTTATGAAAAAAGTAACATAGAGATTCAAAACAGGTATTAAAATGAAGCTTAGGAGATAAAGAAGGTAAAACAAGCAGCATTTAATCGTATTGAGTACTTAAACACAGTCAAAATTACAATAGAATTCTATTAATTCTCCCATGTTAAGACTATGGGATAAAAACATGAAAACAATACTTTTTAATATGGATAATAAAGGGATAATAGATAGTGAAAACTTGATAAAAATGGTACCAAAATGTGCTACGAACTTCAATGTATCTAAAATGAGCCATAATTTTTGGTTTTCGGAAGGATAAATATGTAATATAAGCAAAATAAATACACTGTAAAACGAAAATGGCTCCAAAAATTCCAAAAGTACATGATCTTTAAGGGGTTAAATTTATATGAAATAAGCCGCGCCGGGTTACAATGCAGGTATTAAAATGTTCATTAGTGTCTGTAGAAGCATAAATCATCAAGTTTTAAATAATATGAACATTTTAAATAGGCACAAGAAGCAATTGTGTAGGTGGTAAATCCTGGTTCAGTGGAGAAATCAAAACTAAAGAAGAAGAAAGTTTAAATACAAATATATCCTGAACCCCTACACATAAACACACAAACTATATATCATTTTGAACAGTTTAAAAAGACGAAAAGATAGATGTATAACACAAGGCTCTAGCTTACCCCACTCCGGAGAAAATTATCTAAACATCGGGAGCTTTTTTGACACGATACTACATTGATCACTTCAGGCAGCCGACAGGCAGCGGGGACCTGGTTCGAGGTTCGTTCGAGCGAGATTGCCTTTTTTTACAAGATTTTGCAGTCGTGCGCAGCACGCCTGCTATACGGTGCCATAGGCAGCGGGGACCCGGTTCGACTTTCGTTCGAGCGCGATAGGCTTTTAAAAAAAGAGTTTACAGTGCTTGCGCAGCACGCCTACTATACGGTGCCATAGGCAGCAAGGACCAGGTTCGACTTCCGTTATAGCGAAAGGCTTTTTTTTTTAAAGAGTTTGCAGTGCGTGCGCAGCACGCTTGCTATACGGTGCCGTAGGCAGCGGGAACCCGGTTTGAGGTTCGTTCGCTTCGAGATTCCATATTCTTAGAGGTTCATAAAAAGGAGGGGCTCCGATATGTTAGAGGCTCCGATAAAAGCAAGGGTTCGTTCTTTCGAAAGTTTATAAAAAAGGAGGGGCCCGCTAGCGTGTTAAGCCAGCTAGTCATTTTATTAATTTTACTTGTATTTGTGTTATTTTCAGGTTTTTGCTTTCTGTTAAAAAAAAAAAAAAAAAAAAGATATGCCACATATCTAACCGTAACTAAATTGTAATGACTCACGACTACTCATCTCGTGGATCGAGATGTTGTTCTATCATATAAGTAATTGTCTTTAGTAGTTTTTAATAAATGTTGTGTTTGTGAGCTCTGGTGTATTGATTCAAATTATAATAATTTATGCGCGAGTCAAGAGGGATAATTAAAAAAAATAATGCAAATAAATATCCAAGATTATTTTTTTCTGCTTTCATTAATATATTATAAATTTTATTGGTTAAGGATACTGATAGTTGATATTTAGTGACTATAGTTGATACTTTAGTGAATATAGTCGATACTTTAGTGAATATAGTGGATACTTTACCGAATTTCCTGCTTTTTTTTTTGACATACCAATGGCAATATTCTTCCATTTCTTTATTGGGCGTTACAGTTTGGCGATAGTTTTTTTTATGGAAAGTGGTCGACGAAATAATGGAGAAATACCAAAAATACACTTTATAAAATAGATTTAACTGTGTATTATTATAAATTTTTAATTATTCCACAACTTGCGGAGCCGCGTAAGTACTGATTTAAGGTATACAAAAAGCTTTAGAAATTACATTAAAAATATAGGATTTTACATTAGCACTACATTAAATAGTTCAGATGAAATAATTAACGTAAAAAAATCATGCATTAAGCATAGATTATGAAACACTTTCCACCACTTCCAGAATTCTTTAATGAAACTTTGTTGTTTAATACGATAAAAAATAACCTATGTAAACCTTTTAGAAAACACATAACACATTTGAAAAACAGATTTGAGCAATTACCGCCCATAGTCGAAAAAGTAGTCCAATTCTTTTGTCCAGACCTGCATTTAATCTACAGATTTATATACATTCTACATAGTATGCTGAAACTTAGCTTAGTAAGAAAATGCATGAAAGGTTGAAATTTCATGTTCAGCATTTTCTACCACTATACGGAAACATATTTGAATTCTTTTGTATAGCCTTAAATATTTCCAAGATATTTTTATATCCGCCACATAATAAGCTAAAATTTAATTCAGGCTGAAACATGGTTAAACCTACTGAAATCACACTTCTAGATATTATCACCCACAGCGGGTCATGCATCCAGTTATTTGCGTGGCCCTGTATATGATTTTATTTATATTATAAAAACATCTCTTAGTATACTAAATGGAGTTCAACTTGAAAGTGTATAACTCAATTAAAAGTCGCCTTTAAGCCATTTATGCTAATATTCTTCAATGGTTACGAATTCTTTTGTGTAGCTCTGTATATGATTTATAGCATTTGTACACACCACATAGTAAGCAAAAATTTTCTTAAACTTAAACATGTATACCATGAATGAAATTGCACTCCCAGCAATTATCGCTAATAGACAGTAATGCAGACACAATATTGTATCCGAATCTTTTGTGTGTCCCCTGAACGATAAATATTATGCACATCATGTTATACAACAAGTATCTTGCAGTAAGCATCAGTAATGTATGTAATTTTCATATTTGAAACAGTGTAAGTATGCTGCAAACAGTTTTCCCCGCAGACCATATGTAACGGAATTCTTTCGTGTGGCTCTGTGAATGAACAATAAATGCTTTGCATCCCCATATTCTACAGAATGCATGTTTTAATGCTATTCCTAAATGCATATCAGTTTTAGCCCATTTATGCCTAGTGTCCATTTTTGGGACGCTTCGAACTTTAACACATTTTTATAATTTTCTTCTCCTTTATAACATGAAAATTGTATGAAATTATTATCTATAAATGCCTTTATCTGTTACCGAAAGATGGAAGCATACGATGGATATTTATTTGCTTAAATGAAAGCTTTTTTCGGAGTTTATAGGTTTCTCATTTTTCAAATTGGCGAAATGTAAAAACAAGTTTACTTGTGTCTTTTCTACCTAGGATCAAAATAAATAAGTCGTAATCTTAGCTTGTAGACTTCTTCGAAATACGTATTTTTTTAAATTGTGAAATTATATGTCCAAGCCTATTTTTTATGCATTTTTGTGACGTACAAAATATAGGACGCTAGGCACGAATGTGTATATATTTTTTATCAGCCATTTTACGGACAGTTATTTATGTAATGTCCTTTTCGAGATGATTATGAAACAAATAGTTTTTAAACCTCAAATACGATTATTCTTAGCTTATTATTAATAATACTTATATTGTTATTAGTCGCTGTAAAGAAATAAGTATATTTTTTAGTAGTTCATAAAAATACTAAATGCAGTATATAATATACAATTTAAAAGCTTATTTTATATAAATTTAGACAAAACGTATAATTACGCGCATTATACTATTACAAATATTATGCATATTCCCATATTTAATACGTTTACATTTTATCAAATAAATACAAAAATATTTTAGCGTTATTTTTTAAAATATTTTTCCAGTTCATTTTGTGACATTTTAAAGTGATTTTACCAAAAAATTTGGAAAAGTAAAAATTCAGGCACAAATGTGTTAATATGCTTGAAATTGTCTAACATCATTAAAATGTACTTGAAACGATTTTTTCCCATTGACCATAATGTAACGAAATACTTTTGACCGTCCCCATAAATGAACTACAAACGTTTCACACTTCATTTTCAATGCGTTTGTGCTATAGTAAACGTCAATAACACAGAAAAAATTCCGGGTTATCCGAGTATATTTGCGAGACTTAGAGCTCGGACAGCCGGACAGACAAACCGAAGTCATAAATACTTTTCAATTAATGTTAGAATCATGGGCCTCGCTAAGAGGGGGGAGCTCCCCCAATAAACGCTTGCGAATACTGCTACACTTAGTAAATTTACAAACTTAGTTGGCAAATTTGTTTAAATCTTTAATTTAAAAAAAAACTATAAACCATTTTCTATTTCTGATTTTGGCAAAAGTTACAAATCTAATTGGGAATATTATTAAACTTTTTACAAATAAGAACTATATTACATTTTTTAATTGTGGTATCTTAGCACAATTATAAAACTAGTTGGCAAATACTAAAATTTGACTTGGCAATTTAAGGTCCCCCCCCCCCCCTCCTCCCGAAGAAAAAGTCTTAGCGATGGCCCTGGTTGGAAAGTGTTAAAAAGTAAAGATAATAAAACCACAGAGAGTCTTTTTGTTTTTTATACGACATATTTTGTTAATAAATTATGTAATCTTTTATCTCATTTCAGACAACGCGTCAAAATGTCACTTGGAAATGTTAACAAATATCCTGAAAAGATAGCTATGTCTTTTCGAAGGTTTCTATAATTTAATGTAATCAAGACAAACTATAATTAGAGTGTTCAACGGTGATTTTATCTTGACCCAAGATAAAATTTACATACAAGAAATTAGTAAAAATGATTAAGTATGGGAAGGACGATTCATCTGCATACCAATTTTCCAGCTAACCTTCGTTTAACGTTCGCAGAAAATTTGTTTATATAATCATAACTACTGCATTGCATTTCATCGCAACCGGAAGTGACGTAATGAACAGAAGATATATATATATATATATAACTTATTTTATATATGTACACTGATGAAGTGTGTTTATATATACAGGGTGATTCATAAATATCGAAACAATAGGCTATTTCCTTAAATATTGCCTCTAGACCCATGCCTCCAATTACAAGGTTTCATAATAAATGATGCAAAATTTAATGACATAAGTTGCAACTCCATGGGGGGTCTATTTGAAAAAAAACACTAAAATTAAATTTTTATACGGCCCCCGTAGTGTAAAAATTTCAATCAGAAAAACTTTCTTTATCCATTCCTGAATGAAACAGAAAAAATTGCATCTTCATATCTGAAAAACTCGCAGAGTTATGGCCGTTTAAATAATTCTAATACTATTCACGTGAAAATAATTTTGTTAGAAATGAAATATTATTTGCGCTATCCTAATAAAAAATAGCTAAAAATATCACCTTAAAATATTACATAAATGTCTCGCGCAATTTTTAAATTGAAACTGTTTTGCAATATTATTTTTTGTTCATTTTACGTAATGTGTAATGTGACGTAAATGTGACGTAATTTCTCCTATTTAAGACTTCTAGCGCATGTTAATGAATTTATTATTTTACAACATTCTTTCACTTTTAAAATCCACGTGTAATATGGTTTTTATGATAATTTTCAATGAGTTCGTGCTTTTTATATTTTCTTGTTTATAATAGTCACGTGTAAAATAAATTTTTAATTTGAAGCAAATATTATTATTTGCACTGTTTATACAGTTGGCAACAGTTTAAATTAATACCAATTTCTAAAATGTGTAAAAAAATATCTCTCGAAATGCTGAAAATTTGAATTTAAAATAGAAATAAAACCTCAAAACTGAGTCAAATTAATAAACTGAGAGCAGTCTGCACACCGGGAAATTCTGACGCATAAAATGATCTAAAAATGATTAAATTCCGATGTACAGTTTTTGCTCCTATAAAACTTTTTTAATGGAACGATTTTGTCCAACTTTAGCATTAAATAGCTCTTTAAATATTTCTTCGATTTGAAAACTGTCTGCATCAGCGTGTTTATCAAACATTTCTCTATAATTCCACCGATTTCCATATTTTTGTATGCAATATTTTGCTTAATATTAACGAAGAAAGACCTGCGGTCACAAAAAATTCAAAACCGGCGGCGGCGGTGACAGCGGTAGTTACTTTTTTTTAGAATAGAGAGATATTCATTTCTGTTTTATCTACAACTTAAAACCAGAAAAAGGGCAAGATTTTATTTTTTTTTGTTTTTGTTTTTGTACTTTGAAGATATTTTTTAAAAAGTGAAAATTTTTAATTTTTTGTTAATTTTTTAATTTAGTCAATATTTTTTACAAATAGATTTTAGTATAAAGGTATCACTATTATGTATTTATTTTCACCAAAATTTCCTCTTTATATGCATATTTTCAGATTTTATCATGCGCGCAAGATTTTTTTCTCTTATTATCATATATTTTTAAACTTATCATTTCAATATTTATTGATGAATTTACAAGTATTTATATATTTTAAAATATAAATTTAAAAATGAGCTTTATATTTAAATGAAGTTTGATTTTTATTTTTGATTTATTACACAAGTTTTGAAGCTTTGAACATAGTGATATTTTTTACTTTTTCGACGTGTTCAAAGGTATCCTACCTCCTTAAAATAGTCACCTTGTTAACGTATACACCGACCACCAGGGCCTGTTTACCGAATAGGCCCGCGAAGCCCGTGCTTAACCACTAAAATACAAAGAGGCCTTCAAATTTATTTTTCAAAACTAATTTTTAGAAAAAAAAATCCATCAGGGTAAAAAATGCATTTTTTTCCTTACTAAACTTTTTTTTTTATTACCATGCTGCAATTTGTAATTCATAAAAGATATTTTGAAGTTCAAATATTCTCAACTGTAGTCTCAACATATTTGACATTTAAAACCTCACAGTTTGTTACAAAAGTATAAGACCACAGCATATTTTGCTATTTAGGTAATTAAAGAAAATTTTCAATCAAAATAAAGAATATTCTATGTTAGTACATCAAGATTTTAGTAAAATGTAGCAACTTACACAAATGAAATTAATTCAGAAAAGGTAAAACATCAATATAACAAAAAAGTGTCAAAAAGAACTGTTACAAAATTATAGGACAACCTGTGGGAAAGACAGTTTTCTAAAATTAAGTAAGATGTTGCTCCACCATTTCTCTGAATAATTTCAAACGCACCATTTGGCATAGAGTTAATTAATTTTTTAAGGAACGATTAGGGAATATTGTCCCATTTCTCCATAATGGCCATTTATTTCTAATTCATATATTGAATAATGTTGTTTGTTATTTTCATACACTTGGCGAGGCAAATAAACCCACAAGTTTTCTAATCTTCCAAAATTGTTCTAATTTTTCCAAGTTTTCTAAGGCAAATGAACCCACAAGGTCAGAGCTTCCACTTGGCCAAGGTAAAACATCAATCTTTTCTCTTTAAGCCACTCTTTTGTTGATTTCGATGAATGACTGGGAGCATTATCTTGTTGAAATTTCCATTTTGCACTTCCTAAAAGTGGTATCAGACTTCGAAATAGCATCCGTTGGTAACTGTCTGGGTTCATTTGCCCTTCAACTCTTTGGAGATTGCATTTTCCTGCGTATGAAATTGCGCCTTACATCATAACGGAACCGCCTCACATCTGCGTATTGAAAAACTCGCGAGATCTTTGCCGTAAATCATACCAGTAGTAATTATTGCCATCCGAATCATCAAGAATTAGGCTGTAATTTTTCTTTGTATTTTCTATAGTATTTAGCTATTGTAAAAATTGATGATATTACAGAAATTCTAATTTTCCTAATCCCGGGATTATTCCGGGATCCCGGGATTGAATCTAAGCAATCCCTAAATCCCGGGATTGGAAATTAGTCTCGGGATTGTAATCCCTAATCATAACAGAACCGCCTCGCATCTGCGTATTGAAAAACTCGCGAGATCTTTGCCGTAAATCATGCCAGTAGTAATTATTGCCATCAAGATTGAATTTTTTCTCGTCTGAAAACAATATATTTCTCCATTTAGAGTTCCAGAACATGACATTCTTTGCCCACTTAAAACGAGCTTCTTTGTGACATTTCAGTAGCAGTGGTTTACTTTTTAATTTGCGACGAATAACACCAGCATTAGATTTCAAACTTCGCCACACGGTTGCATGTGATACCTTTTTAGTTATCTGTTGTGCTATTTTACGATTCGACTGGTATTTTTTCATTGCCAGTTTGACAATTCGCCTTTTATCACGACTGATAACTTCTTTTTACGACCAGATCGTTTATACGTTCCATACAATTCTTTTTTAGTTAAAACATTAGGAATCGCAGTTTTAGAACGATTAAGAATGTTACTTATTTCACATTCAGGCTTTCCTTTTCCTTTGTAGAACCACACTCTTCCCACTTCTATTTCAGACAGCTCACTCCGACGAGGCATTTTACTAATAAATTAAAAGAATCAGATACAATTCAGAACTTTTGCATTTTATTCTTCTTTTTAAATTTTATAGATTGTTTAGGTTACATTTATGAAACAGCGGTTTTGCGTAAAATCGTTTGGCATGAAACAAAAAATTAGTCAAACTTTTTTCCCTGAGCTAAATAAACATTATAGAGTTATTTCTTTTCATACAACTACTTGTAAATTCAAACTAATATTTCCTTTATTAAAAGAAGGTGAAATTCTGTGTGGTCTTATAAATTTGAAACAAACTGTAATTGGTTATGTATAATTGAGGCGTTCAGAATCAGAAGACAATCCGACTAACTCCATTTTAAAAGGCTACTTCAGTCAAGCGAAAAGACCCATTCGCAAATGCTAATCCTATGGAAGAAATTTATAAAGATATCTCGGTTGCATTTTAATATTTTTAAATGATTTCTTTTGCATTAGATAGCTGAGATTGATCTGTACAAAGGCCGTTTTTTACTTTTTCGATTTTCTTTACAGATTTTTTTTTTATGGGGGCACTTTCATTTTCGGAACCGGTTTCGAAAGTGAAAAAATCCTCATAAAGAAATCTGCAATGAAAATCGAAAAAGTAAAAAACGGCCTGCATACAGATCAATCTCAGCTATCCAATGCAAAAGAAATCATTTAAAAATATTGAAATGCAACCGAGATATCTTTATAAATTTCTTCCATAGGATCAGCATTAGAGAACGGGTTTTTTCGCCTGACTGAAGTAGCCTCTTAAGTGGGCAGCACCAGTGACTGAGAGGTTCTGCTCTCGAAACTGGTAGACGGGAGGTGCTGGGTTCGAACCCAATCGCGCCCGTCGGCCTAATCGTTAGGAGTTTTCGTGATTTTCTTCGAGCCATGGATTTCAGTGCGTAAATACGGGTTAAGTTCCCTTAGAAAGGGGGAAAGGGAAATCCGAACCGTAGCTCCAAGCTGCAAGCTTGATGGAGTGTTTTTCTACTGACGGCCGAAACCCATTTATTAGACCATCCTTTTGGCAGCAGTTAAAAAAAAATATTCAATGTTTATATTTATGCTGTAGTAAATAAAAAAAAACAGTGGCACTCCGGGAGTGCCAATAGAAGTGAAAGCTTCAACAATTACGTGTGTGTTTTTTTAATCGTCAGGAAATGTTTTATGCGTTGAATTGTGTAGCAGCACTAATGAAAGCATCTGGGGACACGGCAGTGCCCCTGCCAAGTCTTGAAAGCACAGCCGTAAGAATCTTTTTCTGGAAGCAACTCAGGGTACTTTTGACCCCCCAATATCTTTGTGTTGGTGATTCCCAGAAACTTGAAACTTCGTAAATCTAAAGTAATGTGGAAATGGAACTAAATGCTGAAATTTCACGTTTCTATCTTTTTTATTTCAGAAGATATATGAACTTAAACTTTCACCTTTTCGACACTGATTCACCGATCATCAAAACTCAGAGGTACGTCCTGTATCCCTAGAATCTTGAAATTTGGTATGAAGGTAGTGTTTGGGATACAATGAAAGGGAAAATTTAAAAAATCCGGAAAATTTGGATAAAAAGTCGAAAAATCAAAAAACCGAGAATTTGGCAGAGATGTGATATACGAACCAGGTTTGGCGCGATTTTTTAACGTCAATTTGGCGAAAGCCCGTTTTCCAATACCAGTTACAATATATATTTTTAAATTATTTTCTATTATTTTAAAAAGTAAACAACAATAAATAAACGGTAATTTCATTAATAACTATAGAACAAAACATTTGTACTATTTAAAAAAATAAAATAAAAGTAAATGAACAATTTATTAATAAATAAGCAACAGTAGCCGGGTTACCTTGCAAAATAAAGTAACGCCATTTTGCTGTCAAGTAGGTACCCAAGTGCGTATCTGACATCTGTGCCCCGTATTTTATCTTCCGTAATCGAAATTCCCGCCAATACTGTTGGTCATTGACCAGACCATGAACAAGATAAAATACAGCGTTATCGGTTTTTAGTTACACGAAATAGGTAGGTCACGAATACGGTATAATTCATTTTAACTGACGAAAAACAAAATAATAATTTGTTTTAGCAATACGCTGGGAGAAAAAATGAGTATTAGCTTCCTTCTTCTTTTGCGGATTGAGCTGAAGAGGGAAAAGTTCCTGTCATTCACCGCTTGGCGCGCTAGTGTCTATGTGTCAAAATGCTAGCATGTCGGTTACGTTACAGTGTCTCGAAATCAGTGGTTTTTCACCTCTCAAAAAAAGCTCAACGCGTCTAAAGAAGTTTTCACTTCTAAAAAAAAAAAAAACTGTAAGATTCTCAGTGTAGCTGCCTGGTTCAAAACATGACGAAATATAATAAATACAAAATATTAATAACAAAAACACCATTTGTAATAACTAAAATATCAATAATAATAAAATTAATAATAATAATATTTAAAGAATATATATGAAAACTATTTACAATGGAAAAAAAATCATAAATCATCGTCTGAAGAAGCGTCTGAGAGGTATGGATAATTATTTCTAAAAAAGTTCCCTTAGACTGCTTAGAAAGACCCCCACGATGGGCACTCCTCCCTCGGGCCTATATCCCTAGAGTAGATAATCGGCGTCAAAAATCAACCAACCATTTTAAGTGGCGGTTTTTTGAACAAAGGAACATTGAAAATTTTCTATGTATTTATACAGTGATAAAAAGTTACCCTTGATTAAAAGAAAATGAATGAGTTCAATCAAAATATCCCGAGAAAAAATATTATATACATACAATAACTTTAACTGTTTATACTGAACATTTTCGTTTGATTGAGTTAATCGATTTGTGAACTGAACGGCTCAATTATGTATATAATAAAATAAATTTCATATGCATATAGGTAGTTAGTTTTAGTTTAATCTCTAAAATAATAGCTTAAGTCACTTGACTGTCATCAACAGTTCCGGGCTGACCGCTTCGCTTTTTATATGCCAGGTGGCCGTTTTGGTACTTTACTGTTAGCCGGGTATAGGTGACAAATTTCCAAATATTGTCCCATCGTAGCAGTCATGGTTTATGGTATTATTTATTATTTTTCTTTTTCTTTCTTTTCTTTTCTTTTTTTGTTTAAGAAATAAAAGAAATTCGGGAGTTTTAAATGATTCAATTTTAAATTAATGTATCTTGGATGAAATGGTTGAAAGGATTATATTTTAAATTAAATTAATAAGATACGAAAAAATGCGACGGGAAAATGTTTGGCGATTTATTACCTGAGCCCGGCTAACATAAAAAACAGACTTCTTTATATCTCTATCAGAATTTTCCTATTTCGCGAAGGATTGTGTAGGTAAATTAAATTGAATTATGAATAAAAGTAACACGATGCAATGCTTAACATACATATCAGGTAGACCAAACTGGTCGCCAAGGGCGGCTAGTATTAAAAGACTTATTTATTCGAAATTTTTATAGTAAAATTTCAAATTATTTAAGTATACGAAAAATAGATTTAGTAAATAAAAAGCAATTGGTAGAGTAATACGGGGGGAAGTAAGGGATACAAGGTATACAAGGGAAGCCCCTGTGTAACATCGGGCTTCCCTTACTTCTAAGTCTTAAGCAGGCCCTGCCGACCCTATCGCGTTTCCCAATTCTCGAAAGCACTGAAGTCATTCTCTCGAAAGTTGTCAAGGACCGCCTGCGATTCTTATGTCGGACACAGTTGCAAAACGTCGTCCTGTCAGTCTCATTTTTAATTCTGGAAATAATGCAAATCCAAAGGGAGCTATATCCGGTGAATGGGTGCGGGTGAGTAACAACAACCATGTTGTTATGAGTTAAAAATGTCTTTAGAGATCGTTTGCCAGGGGTCTTGGAACTTGCAGCAATGCGCCATATGTTCAAATTCTCCGCCAAAATTGCATGGCAAACTCCATAACCGATTTCAACTTTGTCTGCAAGTTCTTTGATAGTTAGGCAACGATCTTCTCATATGAGTTTTCCAATTTGTTCCACATTTTCATCTGTTTTGCTGGTGCTCGCGCTCGGTCGCCCTGAACGCTTGTCATCTTCAAATGAATGACGACCCCCTTTGAAACGCGAGTGCCATTCAAAAACCGTTGTCCGATTTAAAGCTTCATCATCAAAAGCCTTAGGGGCTATACATATATAACGTTCTCTACATTTTGGTAATTTTAGACTCCTCCACTCTTTACGATATCATACATTATCCTTCCTCGATCTCCCCCCCCCCCCGCCCTAATGATATTGTTATCAATGTCTAAAAATTCTTTTGATTGTTGCAATTTTTTTTCTTTTGTTTGCAGTGATACAGATATGGCTATATATTTATTTGCATACTTCATCGATTCAAATGAAAAGATATCCTTATTATAAATAAAATACTTAAAAAAGAAATTGTTATTATTTAAAAGTATTTAATAATACATTTTTGTTACATAATGCACTGAACAGTAATAATGCCATCTTGCACTGACTCCGCAAGGAGATGGGGGGAGGGGGGAAGGCAGAACTTTTTATCAACACAACATTCTTTCTCTTTTCTTTATTGGTAAACACAAGTACCATTTCAAACCTACTTCGTACCTGGCTCCTCGAACAGCGGATTATATATGCATACACATATGACAAAATAATAGGAATGTCAAATGTTGAGGTATATTTTGGAATTAAATAATTTTATAATCATTTAATTATTTTAATAATAACTTTGTATTTTCATAAAAATAGATAACAGACTAAAAAAGATTGCACACTTTTTTGATGTAAAGAACAAGTTGCAAATAAAAAAAGAAAATTTTGATGTAAAGATCAAATTACAAATAAAAAGAGAAAATTTTGCTTAGATAAAAAATGATAACGATATCAAAAGACAACCCCCTCTCCCCCCTAGAGATACCTTGCGATATCATGCGCCAGACCTCCCTCCCCCTAAAGTGATAACGTTATATATGCACAGCCACTTACGAAGCATTTCAAGAATTTTGGTTGCAAATTTACTGAGCTTCACACAAAATTTTATGTGCACGCCATTGCTAAATCGCAAACAGTCCAAAACGCAAAGTTAAAAAAAAATTCGTAGAAACAAATTGCGTGCTCACACCTTGAATTCAAGCAGTGGAAAGAGCAGAGGAGTGTTTGAAGAATGTGACCTTGACTTTTTTTTCGCCTCTGCTTTTACAGAGACAGTCGCAATGATAGCAGTCCGAGAATTTTCCGATAGCACCTCGTAGTTGTCAGTAAAATACAGATACTAGAATTTCATATTTTAAAAGAAACAAAATATATATAATTTGTTAATTTTTCGATATTTTAATATTTAACACTAGAAAGACTTTTTGAAAAAAGAATTTTTACTCAAGTTTTAAAAAAATATTTAATACCAGAATTGTTACTTAAAACTGTTATTTAATTAGCCCTTTTTTTCCTTTGTGTCTTTTAAACTTATTTTATAAAGAAATTTCTGGTTCAAACCGAAATATATCCATATGGTCGGGGCCAAAATGCCCCCCTCCCCCACCGTCATTCTAGTGTTAAGAGAAACTCGTAAAATTTTGTTAAATCAGTTTCCTAATATCCAACATCAGAGAAAATAATTCTCTGATTTAAATTGACTCATCTGTTATGCAAAATATACAATATTAACTTTTTTTTCATTGTTTTTCAACAATAATTTGTTTTCTGATTTTAGATAAATGTTATACATTCTTAAAATTTCAAATTTAAATGTGCATAAAATAAGACAAGAGTGGATTCTTGATTATTCGACACTTGGTTATGCAACGAACTTGGTTAATCAATACTGTTCAAACTCTAAACTTATTTTGATTTGAACTTTCTGTACCTTATCAGTTTTATTAAATAGGAGACACTAAGGATAATAAGCAGAATCATGCACATATTAAATTCGAAAGAAGTTGCACGATGTTTTTCATACATTTCCGCAAAAATAAACCGAATGTATAAAAACTACTTTCTTTTAAAATATCACTACAAATGTTAACCAGAATTCTTTTTAGTAAATTTTGTATAAATAAATTTTATACGTTGGAATCTTTACTATTGCAGTCATGGACTTAGGGTCTCGCAAAGTACTCTGTCCTGGGCACCGCGCGCTATTGCGCCGCCTTGAATAGTATAATTTTTTGCAGTACCGAGTAAAACCACACACAAAGGGTATTAGGTAAGTGGTACACTCTTATGTTTTTCATACTTTGGTGATTTGAAGGTTCTACCTAGGTGCACACACACGCACACAAAAATAACAATGACAATAAAAATAATTATTATAATAATAACATTATGGAACACATATTTCGTTGACTTAGATCTGGCACTTGTTTTCGACTGACTATTGGCACCTGAATCCAAAAGTGACCCCAGTTTTTGCCTATCACGTCAGCTTTTTAAGCTAAACAATACGCCAAAAGTCCTACAAAATGTGCATAACAAATGAAAATAAAGGAAAAAATTACCATATATACACTGTGCACAAAGAATAAATTTTATTCGTACAATGGCTATATATACGAGGGTCGATCCAAAAATAAGGTTTCCAAAGAACTCTAGCCGCTCGGGAAGGTGCGAGGCGAAATACGGCAAAAGCGCCGTGCGCTACTGTTCCCCTTATTTCCCCGGCCGCGTTTCGCTGCGCCGCTCATTTTTGGCTCAGCAGCCATCCGAGATGGAGGTTCCCATTGTTGATCCCGCCAAGTGCGAGATTCGTTCCGTAATTCGCTTTCTGTACACCAGAGGGATTCCACTCGTGGATATTCATTGTCAGTTGACAGAAGTGTATGGCGAGAAGTGTATGTCCGTTCAACATGTCCGAAAGTGGTGCAGGAAGTTTAGTGCTGGTCGGAAGGAAGTCCACGATGAAGAACGGAGTCACTTTCGAAGACAGTTATCAAGATGGTCCAACGCGACCTAGTGATTATCACTTGTTCACACAGTTAAAGGGACACTTGGGTGACCAACGCTTCCGTAGCAACGATGACGTCAAAGAAGAGGTGAAACGCTTCCCCAACGGGTTGGCGCCGGAGTCTACGACATTGGGATACAGTAATTGGGACACCGTCTACAAAAATGCATAGAAACAGATGGCGATTATGTAGAGAAATAGATCAAACTTTCTTCTTTCCAACGATGTAAATTTCTATGAGAATAAACAATGTTGTCTATTTATAAATTTGATGTTAACCTTATTTCTGGATCGACCCTCGTAGTTACTGTAAGTTAAATTGTGTTCATACAAGTAGTAAAGTTCTTTTACCAAACGGCAAACATACATATTAAGGTAAACATTTTCGCTTGTAGCTTTTACTGGCGTAATCAGTCTGTGGGCAAGCTTACTTGCTGCTCCAACAATAGTCACCATCATATCGCACCCTTGCTTCAAAAGTGCCACAACTCAAAAATTGGGACGTTAGAGTTATGGCTGCCGTTCCACTTGGTTTTTACGCCTCTACCAATCACCTAAAGTACAAGATATAGTGCACTGAAAATCCAGCCACCAGATAGCACTTGTGTTTGCAAGATGGCCACCGACCCTTCCACAGCCCAGAAATAGTTTTTCGAATTTCCTGAAAAACGAACTTTTGAGTTATGGCACTTTTGAAGCAAGGATGCTATATGTTCATCCCATCTACCTTGATACCGTTTCTCCATGAGCTTCATATCTTGATGGAACCGCTCACCCGGCTCATCACTGACTGTACCAAGATTGAAGTCAGCAAGGTGGCTATGCAGAAAATGAAGTTTGATGCTCATGTTGCAACCAGGCATTTTAAAGCTCTCTAAGAGTTGCTGGACAATGTCGGTGTAATTCTGTGCTTGTTTATTTCTAAGTAAGATTTTGACATAGCTTCCTATGAGACCGGGAGGCGAAAGCACAGACAATCACCTTATCGAGTTCACGGCTGAAATTCCAGGATTAGTTAAAACTCCATTCGCATATTAAAACGAAATCGGTCTGCCAAGTCATATCTTGGTCGAAAACACCTGAAAACTCGATTTCAGCGGTTGACTCGTAGGTTTACCATTGTGTTTTCCTGCACGCAAAGGTATGAAAACATGAAGGACTGAACTGGAGCAGGAAAACACGTAAACCTGTGAACCAACCGCTAAAAATAGGGTTTTCAGGTGTTTTCCACTAAGATATGACTTGGCAGACCGATTGCGTTTTAATATGCGTTTAGCTAATTCTGGAATTTCAGCCGTGAATTCGATGAGGTGATTGTCTGTACTGCCGCATCCCAGTCTATATGACTCATGCTCGATTCAGCGGAGAGCGGTCACATTAATATAAGCTGTAGAGAAAAAACTTGACGTGATACAAGAAAACTAACTTCACTTTAGAAATCAGCACGCCAATTTAACTTTAAAACAACCGAAAAATCGAACTCAACAGAAATTGTGTTAAAAATTATATCTCGTTGCAAGACGGAACTTTACTCTTTAATTCGACCATTTCCACCCCAAAATAAAGAAAATTCCTCGATTTAACATAAAAATAACATAAACTCCTCCAATGTAAAATTGCATTTTCGTCGAGTTACGGGGGTGTTCCGGCGACTCTGTTGCACTTCAAAAAAAGGCAAATGTTCTTGTATTTAGGAAAATAGTATAAAGAACCACGACAAAAATATACAATAACCTCTTCTGAGTTAAAAGCAATTCCGAAAAGCACTCTTTATCAATAGAAACTTCAGATAGTAATACATTTTCGAGATTTAAAGGAACAATTATAAAAACCAAGTTTCTTTTACTGTCAGTCACTCATTTTCAGAAACGTTTCCAAGTAATCTTTTTATAGTGTATTAATCAGTTTTCTCAACTAGCCCCACCACTGGCCGAGAGGTTCTGCTCTCGAAACTGGTAGACGGGAGGTGCTGGGTTCGAACCCAATCGTGCCCGTCGGCCTAATCGTTCGGAGTTTTCCGTAAGTTTTCTTCGAACCTTGGATTTCCTTGCGTAAATACGGATTAGGTTCCTTTAGAAAGACCCCCACGGAGGGCACCCCACCCCCTTAGGGCCTATATCCCACGTGTTGATAATTGACCGTCATAAACACAACCAACAACCACAACCAGTTTTCTCAACACTGAATATAGGCTTTCGAATGCAATCAACTCTCAAGTAAACATTTTAATATTTCACAAACATATTTTACCGATAAACATGATAAATTAACAACATTAACATAAAAATTAATATTATTTTGTTACTCTTGCATGCATACATTCAATTACGCAGCTGAATGTGTTTAATTGAGAAGTGATAGATTTATAAAAACCAATATTCCAATAACCAATATTCTTCATTTCAACTACAAACTTGCTCCGTTCAACTGTTATATAAGACGAGCATTTAGTGTTTGCTCTATTAATCATCTTGAAAATGAATTAAATAGCATTAGAAACATGGCAGTTGCGAACGGTTTTCCAAAACATTTTATTGATAAAGTAATCAACTCGCAGAAAAACCACATGAAGATACAAAAAACTCCCCTGAGTAATAGGAGATATTGCAAAATGAAGTACATTCCAGGACTTTCCGAAAAACTGAGACATGCACTTTTTCGCTTTGGCGTAAACTAAATCGCCACTTTTCCAATAAAATTGAAAGATGAAGTTAGTGCCAAATTAGACCCGATCCTGAAAGATGAAGTTTCTGGAGTATATGTAATTCCACTGAACAGAAATTATTTATCTCGAATATATAGGACTGACTTCTCGTAGACTTAAAGATCGTATTAAAGAACATTTGAGAGATTTGATGCACAACCGGTCAGCAACAGCACTGTCAAGACTTAATCAGAAGCAGAATATACAATTTCGAAGATACAAAAATTATATGCCCTTAAAGAATTATCATGATTTAATCATCCGTGAATCAATAGAAATTATTACTAAAGAAAATACTGTTTGTAATGACGTTTTATCGTACAACATACCCAGAATTTGACTCAGTTTGCTTAAAGAATAAAATAACACGTAATATAACTTCCCTCCGTAATATAAACTTCCCTCTATATCCATATTTTCATTTTCCCAATGTTTTCCGGATCTAAAATAAAAATTGACTTTCACTTTCACTTCTTTCGACATCAACCACGTGAAATTTAAAAACAAGACGCTAATTGTAGTATTTTTATTTTTGTATTCTCTGACGAAGGCTATGCATATAGTTAAAAGTACTAAGAAAGTATTAAAGTAATTTAACACCTTTTCTACATATTTTATCATCTTTTAAGTAATTTTCATATACTGTAATTTTAACTTTTTAAAGATGAATTTAGCGTTCTATTTATTAATCTACCAATATTCCGTTTTAGATAACTGATTTATACACTATAAAAACTACTTGGAAACGTTTCCGAAAATCAGCGACAGCAAAAGAAGCTTTGTTTGTATAAATATTTTTTTAAATTCTCAATAATATAGTGGTGTTTGAAGTTTCTAAATATAAAGAACATTTTTCGAAACCATGGGTAACTCGGAAGAGGTTATTGTGTATTTTCGTTCCTGGTTATATTATGTTTTCGTAGATTAAGAAACATTTGCTCTTCTCAGAGTGTGTGTGCCTCGTACATTTTAGTATTCGAAACGGAATTTTTACGTATGTCCTTTCACCGAAAAAACACGATAAATGTGGGAACCTAAGGTCGAAATTTCCTGAAATTCTTCCGTCAGACGGAAATTTCTCCAAATAGGAGTAAAATCCTTTCCAATTGAAGAGCTGAGTGGATGAACATGCTATGCTACACTTTCTAAAAAATTTTTTTTATCTTTTGGATGAAAACGTTATGAGGTATCCTATCACATGGTGAAGCTAAAATACTAAGATTCTATTTAGTCTTGAAGATATAAGACGTTATTCATTAATATTTAGTATTTTAATATTTAATAATGTCAATAATATTAATAATTTTTAATATTTGAAAATTAAATATGAATAAGTTTTTCTGAGAGAGTTTAGTACCATACCTGTTAATATTTTAAACACATGGTATCAAACAGAAAATAAATCATTAAAATTTACAGCAAAATCTTTCACCTCAAATTTCCTGAAATGTAATTTTGTTACTTAACATGTTCCACTTAACATGTTCCACTACTTAACATGTTCCACACATTACTCCACTTAGCTCTTCAATTATCGGGGAATTCTGGCAACTTACTGCATGTATTTTTTTACGCTTTCCAACATAGTTGAAAAGTGTTTATGCTTTCGGTTTGCCTGTCTGTCCGTGCTCCAATTCACGTAAATATAATCCGATTCTCATGAAATTGATATATGTTATTGGTGGTTACTATAGCATGTTCGTATTGAAAATGAAATGTGTAGCCTTAAAAATTTGTTTACGGGGATAATCAAAAGGATCCCGTTACATCACGGCTTATGGAGGAAAATCGTTTGCGGTTTTTTTTAATGATATTACACTATTTTAAATATATTGAAATTTGTATATATCACTGAGGTGTACTATAAACTATTACCCTACATTAATTTTAACACAATTATTCTAATTGGTAAATAAATCACATGAGATATGAATTTCCAACTGGGCGAAAAATTTCCAGACCAGGATTCGAACCAGGTATCCTTGGCTGAAGCTGCCAATGCTCCACCATCTGAGTTAACCCTGACGAATCTGGAGGACCTAATTCACCCAGATAACCTAATTGATTATAGCATCTGGTCTGATATCTGAGTCAACTTAAACAGAATAAATCGCAGGTAATGGAACTCCAGAAAACGCTGGATACGTAATTACACTAGATTAATTTAACACAATTATTATAATTGGTAAATAAGCCATATGAGATGAGAATTTCCAACTGGGCGAAAATTAGCGATAACTGGGCGATGATATCTGGGTGAATTAGGTTCTTTAGATTCGTCCGGGATAGGTCAGATGATAGCACATTGGCAACTCCAGCCAAAAGGTTCCTGGTTCTAATCCTGGTGCGGACATTTTTCGCCCATTTAGAATTGAAAATTCACATCTCATATAGACTATTAAATTTAAAGATATAGTTCTAATTGCAAAAATGTTTTGAATGTTGTTCTTCATCATATTAAAAGCCATTTACGTTAGTTAATTGAATACCATTGAATGGGTAGAGCTAAATCTATTTCAAATTTCAGTTTCAAAAGATTGTGGATGCAAAGATAACAACTCGGAATGCTACATAGGCTGCGGGATCTTGAATCTGAAAATTTAATGATGTATAAAGTTTTTATAGTATTTTTCTGTTGTGTGTTTTATGTGGAAACTAATACGTTATTTTACTAATGTGTTCGACTTTACGTCACATTACGTAGCAATTAGGGACACTTCTGACTTTAGACCTAACGGGTCGCAAGGTGTCTTGTGTCTTCTGTCAAGTGAATTTAAAGTTATTTCTTCAAATAGGAGAAAATTTATTCTTGGTTTGTGATTGTTTCTTCAGTAACTATGCGGGTTGATGATTTAGAAGTGTAGCATGGAACTTTGTCTATATGAAGCTCGACTTTATTTTTTCGATGTAGCTTTGCGTGATATTTTTTTATAGTTTTAATTTACCCTTGTAATAAAATCTAACATTAATTATGAATCTCTTCAGGAACATTTCTTTATATTCACGGACCCATTTTGTTTCTTTCACTGACTGATAAGAAACAAAGCACTTTTTTTTTGTTACACCCACTCAAATACAGCCATGTTTTATCGACCGTTTACAACAAATTGCTATTTAGCACCATCTAAGTGTTTGTTAGAGCGAACGTTATAAAAAGCCATTCATGAGCAGGACCCGATTAACCTTAACATCTGAAGCTAAGGGAAGCACAGTGTCATTTGGAGGGCTGGCTCTTTTACATCCGAGAAGAGTTTCCTAAATTCGAAATTTCCCAGAACACTATCACCAATGCTACAAATATTATTCAAATTACTAAAAATATTATATTATTGGATTTTCTCGATTTTGATTGGTTGGAAGATAATGCTGCCTGATAATCTGACGAATTTGGTTGGTTGGACAAACTAGGGAATTATGATCGTGTGGTTCAAAATGATCTATTATACGAAAAATTAATTTGTTATGAAAGGTATTTTTATAAAGCACTTTAAAAAAATATATATCTGAGTTAATAATTTGAAAATAAATTAGAATTTTGGATTGGAATTAATTCAATGCAAAATTTGAGGACCCCTGCTTTCTCAATTTCGGACCCCTTTAAAATTTTGCAAGAGAGGCACGTGCCTATTCGGTAATCAGGGCCTGTTCATGGGTATTGAAAAAACTTCAGAAAACCATCAAAGAGGTGTGGAATGAAATTTATACAACTGTACTGAGAAATATTACATAATTATGGAAATAGGATCTATAGCCAGGAGTCAAGGTTATCCAATAGGGTAAAAAAGTTTGAAGAAAGGTAGAATTTACGCATAGGAATTAACTTTGAAAATCGTTTATACAAACGACCTTCTGTATTCTGGGTGTGACAAGAAAGATGGTCACGACTTTAAGAGGAGATAATTTACACGTTAAGACAGATTTTTGTATAAGAAATTAAGGTTATAATTAGTTTTGCCAGGCGTATCAATTTCCGCGGAACGTCCCACGCTTCAAGGACTCCAAGACCCGTCCTCGGAACCACTGCATGGGACGACTAAAGTCCCGATTTTTTCTACAAATTCTGTCAAGTTTTTACACTATTGTGTTATATTTTTTGGAACTTAATACAAAATATCATAAAGAAAAATAATCCATCACTAAATACAGGTTTTGGTATATAAGCTACAGGTTTTGTTTCAATTTACACGTAAAGACAGATTTTTGCATAAGAAACTAGGGTTACAATTAGTTTTGAAAAGCGTCGCAATTTATGCGGGACGTCCCATGTTTCAGGGGCTCTAACACCCGACCTGCGGAACTACTGCGCGGGACGCTAAAAGTCCCGATTTTTTTTTTCATGTTCCACAAATTCTTTTAAGTTTGTACACTAAAGTGTTATGCTTTTTGGAACTTAATACAAAATATCATAAAGAAAAATAATCTATCACTATATACAGACTTTGGTATATAAGCTATAGGTTTTGTTTCAATTTACACGTTAAGACAGATTTTTGTATAAGAAACTAGGGTTATAATTAGTTTCGAAAGGCGTCCCAATTTCCGCGCAACGTCCCACGTTTCAAAGGCTCCAACACGCGTCCCGTCGAAGTATAGTGCAGGACGCTAACAGTACCGATTATTTTTCATTTTCCACAAATTCTTTAAAATTTTTGCACTATCGTGTTATATTTTTTGGAACTTAATGCAAAATATCATAACAAAAATAATCACTAAATACAGGCTTTGGTATATAAACTACAGGCTTTTTTAAATTTACACGTTAGCACAGATTTTTGTATAAGAAACTAAGGTTATAATTAGTTTTGAAAAGCGTCCCAATTTATGCGCGGGACGTTCCATGTTTCAGGGGTTCCAAGACCAGTCCCGCGAGACCCAAAAGTCCTGATTTTTTTCTTGTTTTTGTTGTACCATATTAACTTTTTGGAACTTAATACAAAATATCATAACGAAAAAAAATCGATACTTTTTGGAACTTAATACAAAATATCATAACGAAAAATAATCGATAACTAATTACGACTTTGTTACATAAGTTACAGGCTTTGGTATACTAGTATAAGTAAACATAAAAAAAAGCAATTTATCAAATTACAACGACCATTTGGAAAATGATTTTTTCGAAGATTAAAATTTAAGACATAAAAAATCGCACGGAGTTGATCATACATTACGTACGCCATGAATTAAACATTAAGAGTGTTATTACATGTAAAAATTCCAAGTGACAAAATTCGCCTGCGACTCGTACGTATTATCCACCTGAAACTTATGTATTATCCAAGCATTTCATTGGCTGTTCGGGAAAAGGCTTTTCCATCGTCAGATTTCTTGGAAATCTGACGACCCATTTTAAATGAAATTTCATTCTTAAACTTCTAAACATCCCACAATATTACTTTTTACACGGTCGTATAGAGAAAAAAATGTACTTTTAAATGCAATTTGTTTGAAAGCTGTATCTCAATTTGTTTCTGAGTTATTTTTTTTTTTTTTGTAGTTTTTATTACTTTTTTGTCATAGTGGCAACAAAAGGTATCCATCTCTGTTGAAAGTAAGGGGAAATACAGATTACTGTATAGACCAATCAGAAAACGAATAAAATGATGATTAAACCAAGAAAAACCTTCAGATATGCTTTTGATTTCCCATCTTGACGAGAACAATAACCATTTTTCCAAATGGTTAAAAAAAACTTTTCATACATATTTGACGAAATTTGTGTTTTTTTCACCATCTTTCGACGAAATATGTGGATTTTTTCCCGCAAACTTTTGACAAAATTTGCGTTTTTTCCGCGATTCTTTGACAAAAATTTGCGTTTTTTTTTTCGTGTTCCTTGAACGAAATTCTCGTTTTTTCAATGATCTTTTGGTGAAATTTGCGTTTTTTCTCGATTCTTTGACGAAATTGGTTATTTTTTCTTCGAAATTTTTCCGTGATATTTTTATGTCCGAATTTTCAGACTAGATGACCGATTTTTTTTAATTTTCGGAAAATTCGGAACAGAACAACGAATTTTGCCGCCCGAGAAGAAGAAGAGAAATATGTACTGGAAATACGGCCGTACGCGAACTCGCGCTAAAAACAGAAATTCATTTAATTTCCAAATCATGATTACAACAAGAAAAGATCCCCAAAAAATCATTCGCCAGCTTTTTCGCCATAATAACTTTTTTTCTCTCCAATTTCACGGTGTATTCGCATTTGGCGAGTTGGCGAATGGCTAGCGCGGCCTCTGAATATGTATTATATTTTTGTGTGTGTTATATAGTATTTACACAGTATTATTTTATTTAAAGAAAAAGCATCACGCGACAGTATTTACTCGTATATAGAATATAAAAGTATGAAAAAATGTAAAAACCAACTTAAAGAACACTTTTCAAATATCTTGTGAAATACGGGTTTTGTAAATCTAACATTGATGAATTGATTTATAACAATTTTGAATCTAGAATAAACGACTATAAAAATAGGAAATAATTGAAGAAGACTAATTTACCCTATTCTCCATGAATTTCTCATGACAAGACAAATGAATAGCACTCACAAAATAAAGTAATCCTTTATAAGCACAAACTGCATTTATTATGAATTAGATGACTACTATGAATAACTAACAATAAAGATTAAGTTGTTTAATATATAAACTATATTACGGTTGTGGTTTATATCTATATATTTTATTTATAAAATAAGTATAAGAAGTATGCAACTGCGCATCAAACGCGTTAGTGCACAGTTGTGAAAAAAAAAAAAGTAAACACCCCTTACTAACTTGGCAAAAAATTATCGTAGAAGAAAGTTACTGGTACCACATGATTGGTAATAAAGTCTACTTTTAAATTATGTATGTAAAGTTTGCTTAGGGGACCATCTACATAATAAAACGAACCATAACTTTGTTTTTTTCAACAGCAGTACAAAATTCTGACAGCATAAATGAACTCTACACCCTTCAATTAGCTTAAAAACAAATTTTTATGCAATTCGTACGATAAGTTTACGAGAAATTAATTACTTTAAAACGAGCGTATTTTAGGGGTTGTATCCCAATTGAAGTTCGGTACTCGATCGTTGACCGAGAGAGCCCCCTCCTTGATCAATCACTCAAACAGTCATTGAAGAGTGCTAGATTGCAGGATAGCATAAGAAATTTCAAAATATCTAGTCACCTCTATCATGGACGGCCATTAAACCATCATTTTGCCGTTTTTTAAGCATAATTTGAAAACTATTTGGAATGAAAATGTGAAATTTTGGATTTCCATAAAGCAGGACTTAATAAATCTAAATCCATAAAAAAATTGTAGGTTGCAATTCATAATTTTTTTCGATTATTAATTTCATAATTCATATCATAAAATATAAAAATTGCTAATTCAACGTATTTATGTTTGGATATTTTAGTATTATTGCTACACAAAAAATTAGCACATTGTTAGTATAATTTCAGGAGATATTAATGGAAATATGAAAATGTAATTTAACATTAGAAGGACCAAATTTTCAATGTTTATAATTCAAAAATTTATCATTCAAATGACTTGGAATTTGGTGTCTAGGCATAGTTTGAACCGAATATTTGAAATATCTTGTTAAAATTGGGTATTGCCATTGAAAAAAATGAAGTTTAGGCTCTTTTTAATATGTAGATGGCCCCCTAAGCAAATTTTATATCTTTATATACATCACTTAAAAGTAGACTTTATTTTCAATCGTTCGGTACCAATTTTCTTCTACGATAATTTGTTGAGGAGTTAGTAGGGGTGTTTATTTTTTTTTCCACGACTGTACAAATGTAATTTTAGAGGTTTATTACGTAACTGCGAATTTACGTAAGTCGCATAATACGTAAGTCGAGGGATGCCTGCATACGTTTTACAGATGCTATCCATTCTCAAATAATCAGTTTCCTGTTCAACAAACACGTTTTACCAACAAACATGTTAGATTAAAAGCATTAATATTAATATGAAATTAATATTTTGTTATTATTGCATAGATAAATTCAATAACCCATCTGAAAATGCTTCGATTACATGCACTGATACTTTCAGATAGTTCATTTTCCGTGAAAACATTTTATTATATGAAGAGGGGGGGGGGGACTCCAATTTTATAAACTCCCTGTTTTATCATAATTTGATAAACGCAATTCTCTATGTTTTTCAGTTTATTAAATTTTCTATATAGATTAATTTAAATGTTGATTTTGTGATAGTGGATTTGATAGTTAGTTTGAATGCACCATTTTTGTTTTCTTAATTATACTGATTGGCAAATATATCATATGAAATGAATTTTTCCAACGGAAAGAAAAAATGCTCAAGTCGGAATTCGAACCCAGAACCTTTGACTTACATTGGCAATATTGAGCCTACTGAAAACTGATTGGGGCATATTTCCTTCAGATAGCCTTATTGGCAATAGCACGTGCTTAGCTATGTAGACAGCTTAACAGGATGGAGTTTCATTCCTTGCGGTATATTCTGTTGAGTTGTACACATGACAGACTAGATGCTATTGCCGATAAGGTTATCAGAGTGAAATATGCCCGCCGGTATCGACCCAGGTAGCTCAATGTTGGCAATGTAAAGTCAAAGGTTCTGGGTTCGAATTTCGGCTGGGGCATTTTTTCGCTCAGTTGGGAAAATTCAATTCATACGATAGTTTGAATTATGAATGCTTTTCATAAATATTTTATTAGTAATTGATAATTGTAATTTATTTTCAATTTTGGTATTGCAATGAATTTGGTTTACAATATGCAAATTCAAAATTGTGTAATTTTGGTATAGCTACGCTACTGTTTGTAGCAGGGTTCGCAAAGCTGGACCTAGTTCGAAAAAACCCAGTGGGTTGTTTCAGACACCCCACTTGAAAAAGCCCACCGAAAAACCCATAATGTGAGTTTTTTCAATTTGTAGCAATATTTAAAATTTTAAATATATATATATTTTCAATGAATTTAAGTCATTTCAGTTAATTTTGAAAAAAAAAATTAATATATAAAAGACATTACATAAACACCTGAAGTATAGCACCTCTATTTTAGCATATTGAAATATTTTACTAACATAGAGCATAGTAGGCAACATACATAGCACACAGGGGCATACGAAAGGGGAGCTCAACCCCCCCCCCCCGCACCACTGGAAACTTTTTTTTTCCTTTTGGATGATAGTGCCTCCTTTAAAGTAAACTTTAAATTCTAAACATTGAAAAAATGACTTTTTCATTTGTAACGAAGTTGCTACCCTTTTCGAATCTCTCTTATTGTTGCAGTTTTTAATGTACAAGGCAAGTAATATACCTGATGACTTTCAGAATTCTTGGAATGTTACCAGAAATTTAGAACAGACTACTAAGGGGTATTTGTAATGGGAAGCAATGCAAGAAATTCTGAAGTTCCTACAGAGAAAGTTCTGTCTCTGTTCACATTTTATTTACTGTGATCAATCGAACATTCTTGATGTATTGAAAAGTTCAACAAAAATGGATTTTCTTTCAAAATTTACATTTATTTTCTTTCGTACTCTTCTGTCATATTTCACAAAATTGTAAAATTTAATTTATTCCTTAATATTTACTTTGAAATAATACATATAAACATTTTTAATTATGAATAAAATTAATTATTAATTAATCTATGTTATTACTTATTAATGAGACACTTTATCATTGATTGGTTTTTTCAATTTTACAGTTATTTTGATCATACTGAGTTAGAAACTATTTGAGCCTTCCCCCTCCCCTTGCCCCCTATGATTTTTAAATTGCTATGCAACTGCTAGTACATAATTATAGGTAAAGGCATATTATAAGAATGTCTTTATATAAAAATTTCAAATCAACTATATTCATGAAAATAAAACTTCTAACAAGATCAAAATTTTACTTTTTTTTAAAACTTTTTATGCAAATTAACAATTTATATTTTGTGTTATGTTGAAAACTAATTTGTAAGAAACACTGGCATTTAATTAATTTCAATTAATATAATTTGTAAAATAGCATTACAATTACATTTTATATAAGGGAACAATATATATATATATATATATATATGTATATATATATATATTTGCTGTATTGTATGTATAATATATAAATAATGTAGTATACGATAATGTAATATCACATACATTATACTTTTGAAAACCCCCGAAAAAACCCATGTGGGTTGGGTTAAAAAAAAAAAAAACCGGGTTTTTGCGAACCCTGGTTTGTAGTAAAAGTAAAAGTAAGGATAAATGAAAATTGGTTAAATTAAAACATAAATAAAAGAGAGAGAGAAAATGAAAAAAAAAAAAAAATTAAACTAAGCATTAATTTTTAATGAAAGAAAATTCTCTTATAATGATTAAAAGAAATCTTGCAACCTTTTGAATATGCGCATAAAATCGTGATTTTGCCCTGTAGCTACAAAGAACTTTTCATTCAGAAACTAATTTTTCACATTAATTAGATTAGAATTAATCAGTTTATTAAAGGTCATCATCCCACTATTACAAAAAAAAAAAAAAAAAAAAAAAAAAAAAAAAAAGTCACCTTACATTCATTTACGTGGAAAAAAATGTACAGGTCTAATTTTTTCAGTCGTCGATTCAATTTTGTTAATGAACTTTTCGAAGATGCATCTAAACATACATGACTTATACGCATTAAATAAAACTTCGATTTTTTTTTTAAGCGTATAAAGGCAGAGAACAAGAAGTATCTATTACACTGTTAACGAGAATAAAAGTTTTCATGTTATAAGACTTACGTAAAATGAATGGACATATCTCAGTCTAAGTTGCATGGCAGAGTGATATTTTATATTACAGTAAATTCTGTCTAAGGCAGACTGTGTGAAAGCCGGAAATCTGTCTAACGCGGAAATTTTTAAAACTCCCGGTGAACCCAAAGCAAATAACATTAATCCATGCTGTTTAACCCGGAATTTGCCTAACGCGGAAACGGAAAGGTTTTCAAGGTCCCATCGAATCGAAAATTTTGCATAAGACGGAAAAAATGATATTTAAAAAATAAAATGCATTTGATTCATGAAACTTTAAAACTGATATGTATGTATATTAGGGTGGAACTAAAAAACGAAGTTTCGAATTTTATATTCTAATAGTGATTATTTTTTTCTTTTTTAACTCCATAAAAAGAAAATATTTTTCTTTTAATTTTAAAATGATATTTTCCGGTTCCTCAAAGCGCCTGATTTTCCATAAAAAATGAAAAAAAGCCAATAATTGCATGGAAAATTTTTTAAGCTTATTGTTAAATTTATATTTTGCAAAATTAAATTAATTAAGTGTTAATGTCCTGTAATCAAGAGAATAATGTAGTTTGAGTGCCTTAGAAAAGTTAGCCCCACTCTATTTGACTTTTGTAGAAGCCAGCGTCGTGGGCGTCGGCTTTCATTTTGTCTCTGATTTATTTGGCTGCGACACATAACAAGTTAGTCCGATTTAACAGGTGTTAACAGTTTCTTTAATTATTTTTCGGTAAACATTCGGTGTTAAAAGTGACAAAGTCTGTTAACGTACCTAAATCTAGATAATTGTTGAAGTGTCCTGTATTTCGTGAACCAAAACAATTAACATTAGACTGTCATCTTTGACGAACATATGAAGAAGTTATGAAACATTAGTTTTGGGTTCAATTTAACTTAAAATCTGACAGCTGGAATCTGGTACACACTATTTCTAAAATATCTAAAGCTGTTGATGATACAATTAAAAGTGTATTGCTGAGACCTTCAATTCCAACGGTTTCTGATACACAAATCATAAAAAATGATTAGAGACTAGTGCGAGAAATGTCAAAATTTGAAGAAAAATATTAAGATTAGAAAGAATAATCCCACATCCAATATAAAATTGCAAAATGTTAGATAATCCTGTAAAAAACCTTTCTTTGTGTAAAAGCACTAAATATTATCGTGTATCAGAACAAGAACGTCACTTTCTCAAAGACCAAAGAGAGATGGGGTGATGACAATAGGATCAATAGATATAAAAACTACAAAAAATGTGTAGCAAGACTGGAAATGGAAATATCAAGGAAAAAAGTTATTTTAAAACAAAAAAATGATGTTTTGATAGAATGATCGTCAAGTGTAAAAAACAGTTCGGAAGGAAATAGTTCAATCGGTTGTTTTTCTAAACCTGAATTTGATAATCAACACGGTGAAAGAACCAGAGTATTAGACAGAACTGCAAATATTATTGCAAATGACACCTTAGAAGATATGGGTATTTCTGATGATAATAAGGAAAAGGTAACTGAAAGAAGGACTCGAAGACGACAAAGAGAAAAGAAAAGGAAGAATTTGAAAGAACAGGAAAGACGAAATGAGTTAATTTTAGAAGGTTAGTATTTTTTATGGCAGAAAGGATAATGCTATGAAAAGTGAAGCAGAGGGAAAAAAGTATAAAGAATCATTAAAGACGAACATCTGGTCTCAGTTCAAAAACCAGGATAAAAATATATTGGTCATATTTCATTGACATCTTCTTCTTATATTAATATAGCCACTGCAATTTTGGTGTATTTTCAAAATAATAACACAGACATTTCAAGTTTGAGAGTTATTAGGTGAAACAGAAACGCCTTTAATGCAGGATGCAAATCTGGAGTTGTTAAAACATCGGAAGCAATACCCTAAAAACTTTACAATGGATAATTTGATTATTACATGCAAATGAACTTTTTTCTTAGATACTTATTTTAACATCTTGCTGAAAAACTACGGGTACAAAAGGATTTTCTGGACCAGTAGGAAAGCGACTTGAAAAAATGCGAACATATTGAATTTATAGACTATAAAAACATTGATCCTATTTTGACGGTCTGATCGGATGAAGAACTTTAAAAAAGTACAAACAGGGGATGCACCTGAATTTTAGATTTTCCTTGTCATACTCAAACAGTGGAAACGTGTGTCAAAATTGTCCCGCGAGCTGCGTCAACCGTCTTTAAATATTAAGCAAAAGACGGCTTAATCTTGGGAAAGTTCAATTCCCACAATGTAATGACAAAGTTTGCCTAAAAAGACAGTAGGTTGAATATCCAATTTAATTAATTCATAACAAAGGGAGGTAAGGAGGGTGGAAGTCGATATTTAACCACCTCCTCGTGGTGACTTCTGGATAGTATTTGCTAAATAAAAGTAGATATGAGCTAACAGCTATGTTGTTTACTTTCAGTTACTTTATACTGAAATTTCAAAACTTTGACCTCCTTGAGGAACCGGAAAACAACTTAATTTAAAAAAACCTTTTCAGCCAAAAGTTTAGACATCCAAAAAGGAAAAAAGTTTTCACTATTACGCATTAAAATAAAAAAGTTTTTTTTTACCCTATACTTAAGTTCCACCCTAATGTATATACATCAAATAGTCTCGAACATTTTAATTAAATTTCGTAATAGATTAATAAATTTAATTCAAAAGAACCATACTTAACTTTATGCTTAAATATGGTAATTTTTAACCATAAAAATCAGTAACACATGGTGACTCATAATGTGTTACTGAAAAACGCTTGTTAAACCGGAAGTAAAAACAAGCATCGATAAAATATTATTTTCCGTGTCGTCAGAAACTATGTTAAAGATGAGGTATATGATTGTATTTGTTAAAGTGAATATTTTTCATTAAATTCCAGAGCTGAAGCAATTTCTAATCAATACTATTTATTTCAGTGTTCGAATAATGTTTTTCAATATTATTAAAAACTACAAATTTAGTAAAAACTTTAATTTCATTAAAATTTTAATCTTAAAGAACGGTGCTAAAGGCTATGAATGTAAAAAAAATATACAACTTGTGCATTTTTTAATTTTTTTAAAACTTTTCCTTATTTATTTATTTATTTATTTTTTTTTTTTTATTGGAGGGTATCTTGCATAAGGCGGGATATTGTCTACGGCGGAAAATTTCATCTGTTCCGATCGATTCCGTCTTAGATAGAGTTTACTGTATTTACTAAAGTACTGCTGAGTTTGTTCGAAAAATTGCATCGTAGAAATTTAAAGAAAGGAAAATATTTTATAGAATTTGTCATTAAAATATTTCGCATCATTTACCTAAGTAAAATATAAAACTTGAAAACGCAGGTGGATATTAGATACTTGAGATGAGACGGGCTCGATCCGAGCTTGAGCACGGGTCGGAAACGGGCTCAAAGTGAAAATTTTATTTATTTAGAAATTAAAATGGGGAAAAAGAGCCTTAATATTTGAGAAACGAGAATGGAGTCTTTAAAAGTGTTTTACAATTCTTTAAAAATCAGTTTGAAAAGGAACTGAACTGTTATTGATGAGATACAAGGAGAAATATTCCCTCTGATTCTGAAGCTTTTGCACGGTCACACTGTAAAAAATAAATGCGTAAATTAGTCACTTTTACATAAGTAAATTTGTAAAATTACACTTATGTCATAAAATTTACTCTCTTGTCGCAAAAGTGTACCTGTATTTGTGTCTGTTTTCGATTTAATGGAAGGGTGTACTTTGTTATCCCTTCAACAAAACTCAAACAAGTGTGTAAATTTAGAAAAGTGTACGGATTTACCCGAATTCGTGTGTTAATGTAAATTTATAAATTTTGCATATTACAAAAATATCTGTGTATTTTGAATATTACACTGAAATATGTGTAAGAATATTACGCATATATATGCGTAAGAACAGAATATTACGCAGAAATATGCGTACGTATTTTACACAGCTATATGTGTAAGAACAGAATATTACACAGGAATATGTGTAAGAATATTACACAGAAATATATGTACTTATGTGCACTAAATAAATGTCCATTGTCCCTACTTTAAAACTTGGCTTGTGTAGTAGTAGATGAATGGTCACAGTGCATCTTTGGAAAGTTGTAGTTTCTCAGTTCGTATCCCGTTTCGGTAAGTATTGCTTGTTTATTGTAGATTGAATTGAATTAAATAGAGAATTTCTCCTCTTGATGTAGATGTATCTTTGTAAAATTATGACTGAAATTAATAGGAAAAAATCCGGAAATAGTATTGTCGTCACAATTTCTGTATTTTAACGAAATTTTATTTTACTATGTATTTATTTAGATTATGTAGGTTCTGTGCATGAATTGGACATACGATTTTAGGACTTCAAAACAACTCTAACGGAGAGATGACACTCAGTAAAAATAATTTCACACAATCCTGTTTCTCGTAAATCAAAGGTACACTATTTGTGGTGTCAAAACAAATCTGCGGGAAAGAGAACAAAGAGACCAAGCACATTAGTTTGTTCTTCATGAAATTTGTTTTGCGACCATAAAAATATTTAGTTCAAACTTTATATCCCAAACTATAAGGTGTAACTATGTACACAAAATCCATCGTTTTTGTATATTACACAGGTATACGTGTACTCATGTACAATTTACACGTTAAGCTGCGTATTTCAGAGTTATCTGATAAATTTTTACACACTTAGCAGCTTAATGTGTTATCATCAAAATACACAGAACAATATGTATTTTGATATCGACACACCAGGCGTATATTTGGAAATTTACACGCCGCTTTACATATATAGACAAATCATTTTTGCATCATCAGTATACCTGTTTTAACGTGTAAATTTACCCATTTATTTTTTAGAGGTAATATTGGTAATATTGAGATATATATATATATATATATATTGTATTAGAGGTAATATTGAGGTCTTGGTAACATAAGAAGTTGTGGGATATCCCTTATCTATCGTCGTTTTCTGTTTGAGTTCTTTTCCAGAATTATTGGAAAACAGAATTCATGTCTTTAGCCATAGTTGTACAACGATATTTTAAAAGAATAAGCACTCGTGACTTTTGTAGATTTCTGCCTTGGTTGGGTATAAATAACAAGTTTGCTATTTTTTTGAAACAGATTTTCAAGAATCACGAAACGTTGTTATGAGGGTTTATTTAGGATTAATACTTATTTCTATGAAAGAAGAATTTTTAAATGAGAAAATTAACATTGAAACAATTTAAAAAAGTTATAAAATATTTTGAACGGGGAACTTTCGGTATCGGGTCCGGGCTCTGATGACAAAAACATTTTTTGAATGATTTTTTTTTTTTTTTTTTTTTTTTTTTTTTTTTTTAATGACACAAAAAAAGCCCGAACCTCTGGCAGGTTCGGGTTTGAAAAATGAACCTCATCTCTTAAGATACATACTTTCTCTCTCTCACACACACATACACTGAGAGAGAGAGAAAGAAAGAGAGAGAGATCCCATTCCATTAAACTGACACGCGAAAACGAACGACGATAAAATATTAACTACAGTAAAACCTCCCTAAAGCGACCATGTTCCGTTCCAATAAAAATTGGTCGCTCCGAGAGGTGGTCTCTTAATGGAGGTCATGTTGAAATCTAGATCTTAATTGTTGAAAAAAGGTAATAATGTTACTAAAATTTATTTTTCACATTTGGAAAAAATATAAAAATTTAAGTATCAAAACAAAAGTTAATTACATAAGTTAATTACTGCAGAGTTTAAAAAATGAATACATTGAACTTTGCTTTTATTAAACAGTTTTATCTTTTGTAACTTTTATTTCCAAGTCCTTTCGAAGTTCAGTAAATAAATGCTATTTTTTTGTGGACGGGAACAAATAATGACGATTTCATTACTTTTTCTATTTCTTTGAGAGTTTTCCGACAAAATAGGGCAGAGGAGTTTATTGACAGTCATTCTTAATTTGTCCTCAGAGTTAAATTCATTGCCTAAAAAGGCACAAAAGGGTTTAAACACTTAAAAGTTACCAGGATAAAAAAAAAATCTAAACTTAGTTTAGAAGTTTGATGAATAATGCACTCTCCGGAATTATTTTTCTAATAAATCCTCCTTTAAAACGACCAGGGAAAAACGGAATTTTCTTCAAAGAAATTGGTTGCTCATGGAGGGAGTTCAACTGGGATGGTCTTTGAATGGAGGTAAAATTAGTATTGAGCCTATGGGAATAAATTTCGTTCCATGAAAAAAATGGTCGTTCAGGGAGGTAACCGCTTAATGGAGCTGGTCGCACAGGGAAGTTTCACTGTATTACAAAATGATTCTTGATTTTGTAGTAGCAGAAAAAAAAAAAGTCAGTCAAAAAAAAAAAAAAAAAGTAAAGTAAAGTAAAAATAAAATAAAATAAATAAATGAGAGAGAGTGAGAGAATGAAATAAACCAATAAAATTAAAACTTTAAATGAAATAGAAAAAATACCGTAGTAATGGTTCAAAATGAATTCTATAAACAAAACTTTCAACCATTTGAACATATGCACAAAATCATCAATGGCTCCTATAGCTACAACAACAAGGAAAAAGAATTTTTTTTTTATCGTTATTATTCATTGAGAAACTGATATTTCGCATTAATTGGATTAGAATTAATTAATTTATTAAAGGTCACCCCACTCTTACCAAATTAAAAAGGAAAGAAAAAATCTATTACTTTTGCATTCAACATGAGGAAAAAAATTTACACGCCTAATTTTTTCAGTTGTCGATTCAATTTTGTTAATGAACTTTTCGAAACTGCACCTAAGCATGCATGACTAGATGCATTAAATAAAGCTTTGTTTTTTTCTTTAAGCGAATAAAGACAGGAAGCAATTTTACTTTGTAATGTAGCAACTTAAGATATATGCTTGGTGTGTTAAAAGTTTAAAGAATACTTTTCATTATTTAATGAAGTAATATTGCCAAAATCTGTTCAAGCACGGCATTGTGCTTTCTGGGAAGTTTTAGATACATATTGAAATCTGGTTACTAATTTTAATATCCTCTCAGATATCTTGCTTTTCTGGCGGCTAAATACTGCATTATATACAATTCTGATTATAATGCACTCTGGTCAGAGTTTATATGATTAGTAAACATTTGAAATTAACTTATATAATTAAGTATAATTAAGTTTAAACACATTATCACGTTGGGTATTTTTGCGAAGAAACCCCAACTTATGCATGAAAAGTTAATGAAATCAATCACTACACGAAATGCATTAAACTTAAATTAATGCAGAAAATAAACCGTAATAATAAAATAAGCAGTACACATGATGTATGCAAAGAAACAGAACAAATTTTAAATTAAATCTATACAAATTTATTTACAGTTCAATATACAGGGTGCAAAGGAAAGTCCCTTTAAACTGAAAATACTTGTGAACGGAGAGAGCTACAGCTATGCAAGTGAGAGAACGGTATAGTAAAGCGACTACGCCCGATTTAACGAAAACGACAGCAGCGCCCCCTAGTGGCGAAATTTGGAAGATAGCCACTGCAAATCGAAAACGAAAAGAGATAGAGCAAAATTTCCAGATAGAAAGTTTTAGAGCATCAATTAGTTAATAGACGACATATGGTTTACATGGATAAGATAAATCTTCGCCTGTTTACTCAAAAATGTCCGAAATCGATGCACTTCATTTTGTGTAAACGTTTGAATGGAATAGCCAGAAGTATGAAGAAATATGCACAATTTATGCTATAAATACGTACTTATCCCAATACATGTTGATAACATCTTTCTCACAGTGATAAAAAGTTAATATTCAGTATGTTCGAAAAGTTCGCCATTGCTCACGATACACGTTTGTATTCGTGAGAGTAATTCTACATGCACATTTCTCAGCATGGAACGTCTATTGCAAACCTCTTCAATACGACGACATAGATTTAACCTTTTCAAGGGCGGTGGCTAGACGGTCTAGCCACCTAATTTTAATTGCAAAACTGACAAATGGCACCAAGAATATTTTAATAAAATTTTGCTTTTGTAATGAAAGTGCAAATTAGCGGGTTTTTGTTTTCTGAGAAATTCGTTTGAATATTCTGGTGCCAGTCAATTTTTTCACCAGTTTACGAACAGAATTCTTCTGGCCCTGAAAGGGTTATTCTAAAATTTTAAATGCATTGGAAATTAAATCTTTACAGACATTACAGCACAGTACAACGTCACAATCTGCAATTGTGCACTGCTACATTTCTGAAATGTGAATAGGCAAAGTAGAATCGTCGCTCATCGATTTCGGACATTTTTGGGTATGCACGATTTATCTTATCCATGTGAACCAAATGTCATTTCGTACTAATTAATTGATGCTCTTAAATTTTCTAATTGGAAAATTTGCTCTACCTGTTTTCGTTTTCCATTTGCAATGACTATCTTCCAAATTTCGCCACTAGGGGTGCTGCTGTCGTTTGCATTAAGTCGAGCGTAGTCACTTTACTGTACCCTTACCTCGCTTGTATAGCTGTAGCTCTCCTCGTTCGCAAGTATTTTCAGGTTAAAGGAACTTTCCTTTGCACCCTGTATACAAAAAACATATCAAAACTAATAATAAAAAAAACCCCAACCATACGTTCGAATAAGATATCTGAATATCATTAAATCCATTCAGTTATCGCATTATCTAGTTAAATTCATTTTTAATTAGTAGATAATTAAATGTCTTCATATTGGAAGTGCTCATTTTTAATTCTCAAAATATTAACTTAGTTATGTTTATCATAAAAATTAAAAACATTATCAGTCATTTAAGCTGTTACAATTATTTATAGTCCTTAGTTGTTTTGCTATAACATTCATAATTTCAAATATTAACATAGATTAACTTATTGAGACCTCTAACCTGAATTGATGCAGATATCGAAAGCAAAAACCCAATTGTTACGCATATTCATTTGGCACATTTATACTAATAAAAGAAAGTTTCACTCTGTGTGTCTGTGTGTGTGTCTGCGTTCTGCGATGATGATGGATAACGAAATCTACAGCACGTACGAGGCTGAAAATTTTTGTGAGGGCAGCCCAAAGTGTCTCCTGATGCACCTGAGAATCAGAATTTAAAATTTCTAATAATTAGTTGAGTTATAATTAAACATCGCAACTCACTCTCATAAAAAGAGCCATCTGTTTGATCCCGAGTCAAGGACAGGTATTGCTCACGCGCACAAACCCATTTACGCATCAGAGGCTAGCAAAGAACCGAGTTTCGATTTTATTTGTGTTTTTTACTGTTTTAAGCTAAATTGACCAAACTGCTCGGTACAGTTAAAAAAGAAAGACATATTACGAAAGACCGTACTCTTATGTCTCAAATGCTGCAATCAATTCGAAATAATGTCGCAGTTAACCCTTTGAATTTTTTTTTTTCAAAAAGGTCGTTTTTCCGAAAACGTTTTCGTCTTTATAGTAACCCCTCCCCAGGTGCGCTATTTTAGAAGTACCGACAAAACAAAAATGTGTTCTTAAAGCTGAAACCTTTTTCTAATCGATGGCGTAATCGGTTTTGAAAGATATGAGTTTTAACCCTTTCAAATACCATAGCGAACGCAGGTGATTTCGCGATATGTTTTCTACGCTAACACTAACTAAAAGCCCGTATATCAACTTTTTAAAGCGTCTCAATAGACTAGAATTACATCACCTACAAAAATTTTTCACCTACAAAAATTTTTTACAAAATAAAATGTGTGAAAATGTCGACGAAATCAATAAAAACCTGAGTGTTTCCGTCGCGGTTTCGCTCGCTTTCGGTACGCATAGATACCAAAAATTAAATTACGCAGAAAATAAAATACCAAATAGCATATACTTTCAATTCAATATATATATAAATTTTTGCGCTTTTTTCATTAAAAAAAAAAATTCGGACAAAATGGAGTTAAAGATATAAAATCATGAAAATTAGTGTTTCATTTAAGGATCATTCATCACGGGCCCGGGAAACGCCGGTCGGGTCAGCTAGTAATAAATAAAAGAATACTCTGAGATGCGATACGGGTGGGACTTTCAGTTTTGAGGACATCTCCGTCTCAGACATCATCTTCAGGATATGCAGGATTTCTCAAAGTGGCACACACTTTTATTATTTCAACCTTTGGTTTACTAAGGGCCCTTTAAAGCTAATATTAAATATATTTCTTCAAGTTAAGTTTGCAAGACTTCTAACAGCGTAATGCTCGCTTAATGTAATGCCACAGAAATGCTCAAAGCTATAAATCTAATGCTTTCTGAACTTGAAAAATCATAATAATGCTACTGCTTACTGCCAACATGATGACAGTGTAAGAAAAAAAATATAGGTAAAATTTATTCTTATGCTAAGAATCAATAACTTATGACATAAAGACATAATGCCCAGTGGCTTCAAGCTCTCTTCAAATTCTCTAGCTATCTAATAATAGAGAAGATCTCCTTATTTTAAACGTTTGTTTAGGTGTTCTCATTTCGACTTGATACATCATACTCCTAGGTGGTTACCTCCCCTTTCCCCCGTTGTAAATGTGAGAATTGTAAAGCTATCAAACCTCTTGTATTCTATAAGCGCCTTCGCGATTTTATTAGGCTACGCCAAGAAATAAACCCATTTTCTCATACGTGGAACATACACATAGGGATGTAAAAAATAATAAGAGACACACTGATATTATTAATTAATAATTATGAAATATACAGTCAGTACGTCTTAAATATTTGTGGGTAAAAATTATACATATAAGTCATTTTTCCTTTGAAGCTATTAGTCCTGGAAGTGACGATCTCGTTCATTGTTCATCGTTAACTAAAAGATGATGAGATGGGAATTAAAAAAAGCCTAGTTCTTCTCATCAGAACTAATTAACAGAAATTGCAAGAGTAACTAAATAATAATAATAAAAACCTGTCTTTTGGGCAAATTTTATTTATGTGCCAAAGTGGTTAACTTAAATTAATACTTTTAATACTTAAATTACCTTCATACTGTTACTGCACATTTAATAAATTTATTTCCCAGTATTTAAACGCATCCTTTCTTTAATAATATACATCCATCTTATACATTTGCATCCATCTTGCATGCTTACATACAGCAACTTTCAATACACATTGATACATTTTTTTTTTCAAGAAGTGAAAAAAATAATGACTAATGAAGAACCTTCCATAACGCTAATCTAAACATAACAATCGTTACAGTCACAATAATGTTATTGCTCCATGCAGGGCTTTTTTCAACATAATTGAAAAAAGTGTTTATGACTTCGGTTTGTCTGGTCGTCTGTCTGTCTATAATTGCTCAAACTTGCGTAAATACACTCGGATTGCTATGTAATTGATATATGCCTCTGAGATTTAAAATAGCATGTTTGGTATTGAAAATGAAAGGTAAGACTGTACAGATCGTTTACAGTGACACTCAAAATAATTCCATTACATTATGGTCTATTGGGAAAAATTCTTTGCATTGCATTTTAATGATGTTCCACCATCTCAAACATATTGAAATTGATATACATCACTGTGGGACATTGCAAGGTACTTAATGTAGAATGTGGTGAGCATATCATTTATCGTTCGTATACAGGGATACACAAAATAATTTGGTTACAGTACTGTTTATGAGTTATAATTGTTGGAAGCTGGACCTGCGTTTTCAGTTGTAACGCGTTTTTATATTTAACTACTTTTTGTATATTACCTGGTGTGCATAAATTCTATAGATCATATGCAGGACTTCCAAAAATAATTCGAGTACATTTCCGTTTATTCACGAAAATTGCTAAAGGGGAATTTTCAACTGTATTTTGCCGTTTGCTAACTGGACTACAGGGTGGCTACTAAATACGGTTACAAATATTCAGTCATTTTATTTTACACATCGAAAATAGAAAATCATAAATACAATAATATGATGAACATCAGAGATGAATGTTAACCGGAAAATAACTTTACTCGAATCGAAAATCGATTGCCATCTTTATCGATTACCAAAGATAATCTCTTATGCCATTTTCCGACTGCGGCAGGAATCATTTTAAGAAGTAATCGGTCCCAGTCACGTAATATGGAAGCTTTCAGAGAGTCCAAACTTCTGTGTATAGCCAATATGTCCTATTTGTAATATTTCGCATTGATTTTTAGTCCTTTATCGATGAATTTCAAAGGCAAATTTTCCATTGTTTGACACTGCAGCCCAAACCATAACATAATTCTTGGTCTGAAAGCGTTTAACAGTTCGAAGGTTTTCAGGTATAGCCTTGAAGGTTGCTGAATATACGATATCATTCTTAGCATTATAACACTGTTCAGTGGAAAATAGCTTCTAATCATAAAATATTCTGTCAACACTTTTCATACCATACCGCTTCAACAATTTCTTGCATCTTTGCAATCTTTTTATTCTTTGTGCAGCAGTCAAACCTTGAGCTTTTCATTTGCGATAACGGCGAAAACCCAGGTCTCCATGTATAATAAACTTGTATAATTCTGTGACTCATGCTCTCTTCTGCAGTCATTTTATTTGCAGAAAGCTGTGGATTTCTTCATATCTTTTCACGAATTCTTTTGGTGCGCTCTTTTGTGCGAACTGAGCGTAGACGACCAGATCTATGTCGACCTTTACAGCTATTAGTATACAATAAACAATTTTAAGTTCTATATATAAATGTTCTATTAAAAACAAAGCATTTTAATTGCTTAAAGATTTTACCTGCGGAAAATCCCCGATAAAAGAGCTGTTTAATCACCATTCTTTTGGCTTCCATCTTTAAAATAATTTAAAATATTTGTTTTATACAAGAATCGTCTGCACTAATAGAAAATTGCCAAATGCTGAAATAGAGGAATAAATTGTTTTACCAAACGATTAAAATTAATTCTTATTTTTTGGAGTGTAACACTAATTATTAGCCACCCTGTAAATTTTAGCATACTATGTAGTATTTATGCAACTCTATCGTCATGTACATAATAATTCGATACTTCATTGACTATAATCAGTAAATGCTGAAATGGTGTTTTTAAATGTGTTATGGTTTTCCAAATTGTTCATTTAGATATCATCTTTCACCTTATTAAGAGGTGAACTTTTGTTAGAGTATTCTAAATATGTCGGAAAATGTTTTGTAAATATATGCTTGATGCATAATTTTTCTTTTTTCTAAATTGTTAGGGGCACGTTTAGTTTTACTTAAGGAACTCATCATTTTGGCGGTGTGTATTTCAATGATTTTTTCCCTAGCGTATTTAAACAAGTTAGAAATTGCACGTCAAACGTGGTAAATGAGGTGCGTTCCTACTATAACTAGTTATATAAATATTTTTTGCACCGCATATTGTATTGAATGTATATTTTAGTGCGCTTCATAAGTGCATATCAATTTAATTCTGTTCGAAAGGCTGTAACATCATTAAAATGCATTTGAAATAATTTTTTCCCATTGTCCTTAATGTCACGGAAAAATTTTGACTGCCCCTGTAATTAAACTATACATCCGATTTTCATAAAATTTGAAATGACACGACAAATTTTCGCAACAGTTATATATTTAAAATTTCAGACCATTCGGTTGGGTAGTTTTTGCTCTGTTATATGCGGACAGACAGGCAGATGGACCGAACGACGGCTATAGGTTATAAGTATTTATATAATTAAGAACGCATTAAAAAAAAATCAAACTTCATTAAAACAATTATTATAGCTTATCAAAATGCATTAAAAATTTATTTATTTATTTTGTTTTCTCGTTAGAATAAAAATGTTTACCCTCTAAAAAACAGAAATACTATCGTTCCACGTTTGAGGAGCTTTAAATTTTTAAATTACCCACTAATTAAAATATTAACGGTCATCCTTATTGACACATATTACGAAATGTAATCTCCAAATGAAAGGCTATAAAATAAATCATACTCAGTAAATTACTTTCATTTATCAACATGATTGATAAAAGCAATTAAGAAAAGAACTTGTTATTCAAAAAAGGAAGTTTACGATTATAAATACAGTCAAACCTCGTTATCACGACACTCTAATGACCAGAAAAAAGTGTCGTCATAGGCGGAGTGTCGCGGTAACCGGAGTTGGAGAAAAATATGTTTATAAAAAGCTGTATTTTTAATTAATTTAAGACCAATTTTAAATTCATAACTGTTCTTACAGTTTTAAGCGACAAAAGATTATTGTTATGCAAAATAAACACAAAAACAAAATTGAAAAGAATAAAAATCTGATTTATGATGACTTGTTTTTTTTATTGTTACATGAAATATTGATGAATTAAGGTTTGCTTATCCCTATATGTGCTTCCTACAATTCTTTTTTCGATATTATACAATGAATTGTAATCAACATTCGTTATTTGAGAAATGGATGTTAGATAATTCCTGATCCTTTCAATGCAATGTAATGCTTCGGTTTTAGACGAATGAAAAATGCCGTATAACCACAAGAAAGCGCCGCCTGACCAGAACAAAAAGACCGCGAGTAGATACGTCTATCTGGAGCCTAATGGTTCATTCATAGTGTGTGGGTTTATTTATTCAGATAAAGGATTGAAGTAAAATTTCTCATTTGTCTCAATCGGAATTTTATATACTTTTATGAAAAATTTGGCTGGGACATTTCTTACCGCTTCATTTCCGCGCTTATAAGATGGATTATGAAAAATGGACAACTTTCCTAAACCGTCGGGATATCCGGAGTTGAAAATTATTCAACGACGTAAAATCCGGAGTTTATTTACATTAAATACACATACAGAAAATCAGGACATTGAAAAACTGACGTGATAAGCGGAGTGATGTGAAAACCGGATGTCGGAATAACGAGGTTCGACTGTAAATACTTTATATAACCAATTCATCGCATATCCAAGAAATTAAGACAATTTGAACAATCAATAAACTAAACTGTTTAAGTGACTATAAATAAATAATGTAATAATAAGATTAATGATACTAATATCCTGTTTTAGTCTTCAATAATGTATAATATGTTTTTTACACTTACTTGTATTCCAGACTCTCAAAAGAAGAGATGCGGTAATTTTATGCTGGAATTGTAACTAATTAAATTGTGTTACTTTCTTTAAAGTTTAAATCTACATTCTTATACAAGTCATAAAAAGAAACTACTCGTGCTCAAAAAACAACATAGTATATTATAGCATTAGCAAAGAATGAGAATCTAAACATACTTGACTTTCCGGATTATATTACCCAAATGACGGATTCCAGATAAAGACAAAGATATAAAACATAAATACAAGGTAAGCTAATTTTTCTCTTACCTATGCTTTTATTATTGAGATATGAATAAATGATAAACTGTGAGGAAAAACGAATTTCGCGCAAACACTTTGTTGGATAAGTTGAAATACGTCTAACAATCTTACCCTTAATAAATATAAATAAAAAGAGAAAGAGAGAAACAGCTTTTTCCCTTGCATTGAATATGTGAAAACGATTTACAATTCTAATTTTTACAGCCGTCAATTCCATTTTCGTAATGAATGTTTCGAAACTGCTTCTAAATATGCATGACTAAATTTGCATTAAGTACTATTTTTCTTTTCTTTAAACGAATAAAGACAGGAAACAAGATACATCTGATAAATTGTAACACTATTTTTTAAAGATGTATATTTGGTGAGTTGCCGTAAAAAAGGGTTTCATATGTTTTTTCTGAAATGATAGGGATGATGGGCGTTTGTGCTTGGAATATTAAAAGAAAGTTTTTAAGTATTTACTGCATCTTAGTTTTGGTCATGTTCGGTATCGGACTAACCCAGCAAAGAGGAAATTGCTGGCCAGCAGCAAGATAGGTGTTGGCAATGATGGAGAAGTGCTGGTTGATGGTCTACCACTGCATGACCACTGCTGAACAGCTTCAGTCAACTTTGCTATTGGAAATCATCAGATAAAATTCTGATGGGCATCCATTTTTTCTCATGCGCTGGCCCATCATTACATGGAAGTGCACGAACTTTTGCAGTATTATTGCTGGGAACCCTTACTCTAGGTCGCGCTGCGAATATCGAAGACATTGAGTATTTGAACACAAATCTGAAATGAATATCTTAACACAATTTAAGCTGTGAAGCTAATTTTTTTTGAGCACCGCTGTCACCAACAAAATAAATAAGTAAATGAATAAATAAATAAATTCTTTATTTCAACGCACTTTTTTTTTCTCCTTAAATCTGGTTTTACTAGGTTACAAAGGATTTCGTTTTTCATAATTTACGCAGTTCAGAATCAATAATAAAAAAAGCGTATAAAATACATAGGATTTCTATACAATAGAATAATTTCTATACCAATTTAATGATTGGGAACGTAAATCACAAAAGAAACAAACTTGAAATAGTGTAATGAGAGCTTGAAAGCTACGTGCAGTCGTAGCGTACGCTGAAAGCACTTGTTCATGTCCGATCACGAAAACCAAGCAGCATCGAGCGTGGTTAGTACTTGGGAGGGTGGACCACATGGAAACCGCTGAAAGTTCAAATATTTCTATAGACATTTCTATTATAGACACTTCTACAGATATTTCTATAGCTCTTGGTGAAACTAGCTTATAGAAAAAAGAGCCATAATTATATAATACTTTGTTTTTTTATAGAATTCTATAAGAAATTTTTGTAAGGGAAAGTGCTGGGCCAGCAAAGGAATAGCAGTGGGATAGGTGCTAGCACTGCAGGACAAGTGCCGGATTGAAGTAATGTGATGGCATACCAATGCTGGCCTGCTGTTGGCCATCACTGATGGGCCAGCTGCATTCGGCTTGGACACTTTTCGACAGGTTTAAGTAATGGCACCCTTGCACTTTACCGCTGATGGCACTGCTGGTTGCCATCTTTTTTCCAGCTGATGGCCCACTGTTTCTTTCTTTGCTGGGAATATACTGAACTAGAAATTCTACAGTCGTGGAAAAAAAGTAAACACCCCCGGCTAACTCTATAACAAATTATGATAGAGGAAAGTTACAGGTACCAAACGTTTGGAAATAATGTCTACTTTTAAGTGTTGTGCATAAAATCTGCTTAGGGGAGCATCTATATATATAAACGAATCCAAAGAGTTTTTTTTTTTTTTTTTTTTTTTTTTTAGAAGCAGTATCCATGTTTGACATTATAAATAAATTCTACACTCTCAAATTAGCCTAAATCCAAATTTTCATGTAATTCGTGTGATTAGTTTCCAAGAAATTAATTATTTTAAAATGAGCATATTTTAGGGGCTGTGTCCAAATTGAGGTTCGGTATTCGAATGTTGAAATGCTACAGAGTGACTATGTCACTTCTATTAATGTATTATTTCTTGCCAATATGATCATTTCACTCGAATATTATGTTTAGACTATTACTAGCCCAAATATTTCAATGAAATGAGTAAAATATATTTTTTCAAATTATGGTTTTCTCCACATCATAAACGACCCCTTAAACCATCATTTTGAGGATTTTTAATGATAATTCGAAAACTACTCGAAAGAAAATTTTGAAATGGAGAATTTCCAAAGCAAGACATAATAAATATAAATCTATCAAAAAAATTGTAGGTTGCAATCCATATTTTTTTCGAATATTAATTTCATAATTCATGCTATAATTTTTTTTAAATTAGTAATTTAATGGATTTATGTTTCGTTTTTTTTAGTATTGAAACCTCACACAAAGTTATTACATTAGGATTATAATTTCAGGAGATATTAATAAAAATATGAAAAGGTAATTTAACATTAGAAGCTTTAAATTTTGAAAGCTTATAATTGAAAAACTTATCAATCAATGGGCTAGGAATTCCGTTTCTAGGCATAGTTTGAACCGAAGATTTAAAATATATTGTCAGAATTGGGTGTTGCCATTGAAAGAAACAAAGTTTGGTCAGGTTTTGATTTGTAGATGGCCCTTTAAGCAAATTTTATATACATCATATAAAAGTAGGCTTTACTTCCAATCGTTTGATATCAGTAACTTTCTCTTATTACAGAGTTACAGAGTTACATGGTTAGTAGGGGTGTTTACTTTTTTTTTTCCACGACTGCACGTTCTATAATTATTTATGCACTGAAAAAATGGTTTTTCAAAATTGAGTAAAAGCACTCAATTTTAAATATTTCACTTACTCAAAATAGCTCTTATCCAAATGTACTCAACATTGAGACATATATACACTCATTTTTGATTTCATGGATATGTTCAAATATGTATTATCATGTATTGCTCCCCTGAAGCCACGGTTAATACAGAATAAAGTAAAAATGTACTAACATTTATTTCCCGCTCAAAATTAGTAGCAAGAATTATTTAATTGGATTATTAAGGAAAAATAGCAAAATTATTATCAAGATACCCAAATCAAACATTGTTATGACAAGAGCATACAAGAGATATCTGATACATTGTAACACTACTTTTTACCCGACTGAAAAGAAGAGTTATGTGTTTCACGCGTATCTGTGTATGTGGATTTCTTTATGCCTTCGAAAAATCCCAACGGCTGGATGGATTTTAATGAATGAGGTCTCTATCAATTTGTCTTAACTGTCCGATGGTTATAGGCTAGGTTTTGTTTTTATAAATTCAAAATGGCGGCCGTAAAATACAAAATGGCGGTAGAGACGAAAAAAAAAATTACGCACCCTATTGAGTGGCATATCATTGGATAGGTCTTTCAAAATGAAGACGATGTTTCATTGACTATTTTACAGTCAGAAGCTCCGTTAAAGTATTGTACAACTTGGAAGTTGTGTATGTAGGATATCTAGCTTTACTGCAACTCTAACCATCATAGACATCTATAGACCTCCTCAAAACAGTGTTTATAGATAGGAACTAACAATTAAACACAACTTAAAAGTCATCAATACAAGTAAATAAAAAAATAGGACAAGTAATATAAATAAGATAAACAAGTAATATAAAAAAAATATTTTAAGTCAATTCCTATTTAGGTCAATAAGAGAATTTTTTTTTCTCCCATTCTTCTTTCTTCTTGAGTGGCGCTAAAAATGCCTTGATCAAGAAGAGAACTCTATCGATTATTGAAAATTAATTAAATTTAATTAATGAATTAATATTTGAAAAAACTGAATTAACATCAAGTGTGATCCACTACAAGTTAAAAAACATTCATTTGAGCTTGATAGGATGAATAATAAGTATTTTATTAACAATTGAAAATTTGAACAAGATATATATGGCGAGAGTGTGAGCTAATAGTAGGAATTAAAAAAAAATAGTTTCACATTGATGAGAAATAATTAATTAGTTTGCTTTTTATGCAGTCGGGTTTTTTGATTTTTTAAATTTAATTGTTTATTAAAGATGTGTGTTTGGTGAGTTGTCATAAAAAAGGGCTTCATGATTTTTTTCCGAGATGAATAGATGCGTTTGTACTTACCATAGATTAAGGACCAAAATGGGACATTTACGGCAAAATTTGTAATGGTATCAATACTAGCGTTACTACCGACAAGGGGGAAGAATTAACAAGCCTTTTAAATTTATCATACGAATTGAATATTTCCAACTGAGCGAAAAAAGGCCCAGGCTGGGAATCGAACCCAGATCCTTGGCTTACAAGGCCAATGCTTTTCCATAAGCTAACTGAGCCGACAACCAGCCAGCATATTTCGCTCAGACAACCTTATTGGTAATAACATCTGGTCTGTCATGTAGACAGCTCAACAGAATAAACCGCAGGTAAAGGAACTCCATATAAACGATGGATACGTAGATGAACTATTATTTTAACACAATCAAACTGATTGGTAAAGTTATCATACGAATTGAATATTTCCAACTGAGCGAAAAAATGCCCAGGCTGGGAATCGAACCCAGACCCTTGGCTTACAAGGCCAATGCTTTTCCATTTAAGCTAACTGAGCCGACAACCAGCCAGCATATTTCGCTCAGACAACCTTATTGGTAATAAATTGCGCAAATAAAATAAAGCATTGGCCTTGTAAGCCAAGGATCTGGGTTCGATTCCCAGCCTGGGCATTTTTTCGCTCAGTTGGAAATATTCAATTCGTATGATAACTTTACCAATCAGTTTGATTGTGTTAAAATAATAGTTCCTCTTAAATTTACCTATGCTGAAGAAATATGTTTATCCTCTATGTTTTGAATATCTTTTTTTTCCTAAAACGAAGCAGGTGTCAGGCGATAATCTATTCATGCTTGCTTTAATTATTTAGCTGCTTTTTTTTTTTTTTTTTTTTTTTACCGTACTTGTATTGGTCACTTTTAACTTACAAAATGATAATTAAAGTAATAATCTCTCTATTCTAAAAAAAGTAACTACCGCTGTCACCGCCGCCGGTTTTGAATTTTTTGTGACCGGAGGTCTTTCTTCGTTAATATTAAGAAAAATATCGCATACAAAAATGTGAAAATCAGTGGTATTATAGAAAAATGTTTGATAAACACGCTGATGCAGACATTTTTCAAATCGAAGAATTATTTTAAGAGATATTAAATGCTAAAGTTGGACAAAATTGTTCCACTAAAAAAGTTTCATAGGAGCAAAAACTATACATAGCAGTTTAGTCATTTTTAGATCATTTCATACGTTTGAAGCTCCCGGTATGCAGACTGTATTTCGTTTTTTAATTTGACTCATTTTTTGAGGTTTTATTTCTATTTTAAATTCAAATTTTCAGAATTTCGGGAGATATTTTTGTACATATTTTAGAAAATGGTATTAATTTAAACTGTTGCCAACTGTATAAACAGTGCAAACAATAATGTTTGCTTCAAATTAAAAATTTATTTGCACGTGACTATTATAAACTGAAAATATAAAAAGCAGGAACTCATTGAAAATTATGTCATAAAAACTATATTTACACGTGAATTTTAAAAGAGAAAGAATATTGTAAAATAATAAATTCATTAACATGCGTTAGAAGTCTTAAATAGGATAAATTACGCCACATTTACGTCACATTATTCTTATTACGTAAAATGAACAAAAAATAATACTACAAAACAGCTTAAATTTAAAAACTGATAATTAAAATTTGATAATTACAGTATTAATAAAAATTGCCAAACCATAATATTGCTAAACAGTTTAAATTTAAAATTATACTTCCACGAAACATTTATTTTATACTTTGAGATAATCTTTTAAAACTAATCTATATATATATATATTGCGCTATCGTATCAATGAAACGCATCTCATTGGTTATTGAAAAGCATTTAATGCATCCCCATACCTATAAAGGGGTTACCATAGGGGGGGGGGGGCACCTATTCTGTCGCCAAATACCGCCAAGGTTATCGCCAACTTGGAGATATATCGCCAAATTTGGCGACCAAAATTAGTCGACAAAAGTGACTCCAACTTGACGATATCTCTAATATTTCGCCAAATTCCCGTAGACTTCCATTGTAAACCAATAGGGTTTACTTGCTTGCAGAAAATCAATATGTTGAGGTATTTTGAGCCAAAGCAGAAGTTATTGAAACGGCTACAAGAAGCACATTGCTCTCCTGTTGAGAATTCGAAGATAGCGCAAATAATATTTCCTTTCTAACAACAAAAGTATTTTCGGGTGAATATTAAAAAGGGAAATATAACATTGGTGAAAATTACTTCAGATTTAAAACGATACATTTAAGCGATACATTTTAAAGACGATCAAATTGGCGTGCTGTTAGAGTTTACGGAGTCTGAACGGGGGTTGGCGAGTGTAGCTCGTAGGGGGCAGAGCCTCCTAGTATAAAAGGAAAACCCTAGGAAATTCTGTTAATAACGTAAATACGTAAGTTTATGAGATTCAATTGTAACAAATCAAATTCAGATATTGTGTTAATTTATTCATATCGAATAAAACTTTATTGAGTGTAATGTCAGTACCTCTATTTATTTTTAACTGTTAGATTTATATAATTCTAAAAATTTGTCGAAATGAATTTTACCCCATCTGTAAGTTTATTATTATTTATTATATGTTAATATTATAAATATTATTGAATTGATTGTACTTTATTTACATTAAAAACAATATTTTTATCTTATCTGTAAGAAAGTGAAAATGCGTAAATTTTAAAAGAATATTGTAACGATTGTTTAATACGTTAAACTTCATAAATTAATAAAACATCGGCTATAAAAATTTTCCTACCGAATGGGAATATTTATAAAATTTTCTGGGATTTGTAGAGTGCAAAACTTCGTATATTTTTATATTACACCATTACTTTATGTAGCTTTAAATCCAATTATATCATATTTACTTCATATCTAGCATTCAAGACGACATTTTTATCCTGTTTTTCATTGCACTTTTATCGCTCACTCCTCATGTTAAAAAAAAAAAAAAAGCATATATCCGTGCATGAACATAGAATAGATATATAAAATAGAATATCTATTCTATGTTCATGTATCGGTGTAAGATTCTATTGAAAACGTAAACATGAAACATTATGAAAAGAAAGATTAGAATAAGGTAGATGCTCAATGATAAAAATTTTACAAGGATGGGGAGTTTCTTCCCCATTGTCTCTAAAAGCGCTACGATCGCAATCGCATTACCATTACGCTCTATGGAAATGTCCCATCTTATATGTTAATCTATGGTACTTACAAGGAAGGTCTCCTTACTGGGCATACTCAGAATATTTTGAAAAAAAAAATATCAATTAAACATTAAACTACTTATGTATATAATAAAGGATCAGTCAAATTTAGCGGCAGAATTGCAGTAGAAAGTCTGTAAAAAAAAAAAAAACCCCAAAAGCAAACGATTTTAATGCACCTGAAAATTGTTTGTTGTTTTTTATAATGCGTGTAAAAAGTATTTAATGAATTTAAACATAAACAATGAGAGAGTTTAATAAATACATTTTTTTCGTATTACCTATTTATGTTGCTCCTTGTTTAATTTTACTACTTTTAAAACAATTTCATATGTAAAAAATACTTTCATATATTTAAGCTTATTCCAAAGTAAAGACAAGATTCATTTACCAGTTATTCATTTCAATATCAAACAATTCCTCGTTTCCATAGCAACAAAATTGAATCGTCAGCGCTCAATTGGACTTAATTTTGAGATATTGAAACAATTTTAATTTATTTTAATTTTGTTTTAATTCATAAAATTTGATGTTTAACTTTCATTATATATACGAGGATTTTTCGAAAATTAAAGATACAACGTAGACAATAGGAGGAAAAAAGTTTTAATGAGCACGTTGGCAACACAGATTGTAACCATGTACCTTTGACTTTTCCCTCGCAGCCATTCGTTAATTCTATGGTGATCCTGCTTCGTGTAGCAAATGTATAGAATAGCTGAGTCAATTAAAAATCCCGCCAAATGTGAAGTTCGATCCGTCATACAATTTCTTCATGCAAAAGGGAAGTGTCCAGCGGAAATTCACAAAGAAATTGTTTCTGTCTATGGGAACATTATGAATCGACAAAATGCAACAAAATGGTGTTGTGCTTTCTCTAGTGGTAGGACCGATGTTCATGAAGAACCTAGAGCAGGTAGGCCGTCTGTGATCTCTGATGCCCTTCTTTAAAGAACAGAGGAAGCGATTCGAGCAAACAGGCGTCTCACAATGAAAGAATTTCATAAAATCGTACCTGAAATGTCTATGACAACTCGTTATGAAGCTGTAACTGTGACTTTAGGGTACCGTTAACTGTGTGCACGCTGGGTTCCGAAAATGTTAACGGAAAAGCACAAAAAGAAGAGGATGGGCTACGCACTTGACTTCCTCACGCGCTATTCAAAAGCGGGAGATGCATTTCTGAATCAAATTGTTTTAAGCCATCCGCCATACAGTCCGGACCTTGCACCCAGTGACTTCAACTTATTCCTTTACCTGAAGAGACACCTTGCAGGGCAAAAAGGTCAATGACGATGATGAGATCAAAATTAAAGTTGAAATGTGGTTTCGACAACAGGCGGCAAACTTCTATGACAATGGGATACAGAAGCCTGTACCCAGACTAAACAAATGCTTTGACAGCGGTGGCAATTATGTTGAAAAATATGGCATATAGCTGTAAATAATTCGGAATAAACATTTTATGAAATAAGATTTTTTTGAGTGTGTATGCGGCATTGTATCTTTACTTTTCGAAAAGCCCTCATATATATATATATTTTTTTATATATATATAATTTTTCTAATGAATATGATATTATATATCCAAATTGTTTAAAATTGAATAGAGCAAACCGTGATGATTATAATGCAGAATTTTTGGATATTTTATTCAAAATTATTAACAATAAATTGATTTTGGATTTGTACGATAAGAGAAATAATTTTCAATTTTTTACCAGAAGCATGCCACATTGGTTTTCAAATTTGCATAAAAAAATTTACATAAATATAATCATTAATCAATTAATACGTTTCAATAAAATTTGTGGCAGAGATAATAATTTTTATAAACAGATCTTTAAGTTATTGGCTAATTTATTTTACAATAATAATTACCCTATTAAGTTTTTGAAATATTATTTAAAGACAGTTCTAAAAAGTGAATGGCAACGATGTGGACTGACGGCATGAACATGTGATGGCAGCCTTCTGGAACTTTTTGTATGAAATAGGCATCCTAAAGTCTTGTTAAAAGAACGGGTGTGTATTGATGAATTGAAACGAAAGAAAGTTGCAGACCTGGAATTCTGGTTTTTGACAATGGCTTTGGAAGAAAAATTTATTTGTTTATTGTTGACGGGTGAGAAACATTATACAGGTATGGGGCTGTGCATATATAACGTTATCAATTTTTCGGCAATTTTGAACACCCCCCCCCCCCCCCGCAATGATATCGTTATCAGTGTCTAAAAAATTTTTCATTTTTGAATTTTTTTTTCTTTTGCTCGGAGTGATATACAAATATGGTTACATTTATTTTTCGATACTTCATTGATTCAAATGAAGAGAACTCAATAAAATATCACTTTATATATGAAATAACTTTTTATCAAATAACACTTAAAAGAAATAGTTACTATTTAAAAGTATTTTATAATAGGTTTTTGTTACATAATGCATTCAACAGTAATAATGTTTTCTTGAACTTGACCCCGCACGGGAAAGGGGGGGGGGGAGACAGAGCTTCTTATCACCAAAACAGGTAGACAACATTCTTTCTCTTTTATTTACTAGTAAACACAGTTATCATTTGAAACATACTTCGCATATGGTTTCTCGAAAAGCGAATTATATATGCATACACATATGACAGAAGAAATAGGAAATTTGGAATTAAATAATTTTACAATCATTTAATGATTTAATCTTTGTACTTTCATAAAAAATAGATAGCAGACTAAAAAAAGATAACATTCTATTTTGATGTAAAGGCCAAGTTATAAATAAAAAGAGAAAATTTTGGTTGGATCAAAAATGATAACGATATCAAAAGACGAACCCCCCCCCCCTCCCCCTAAAGATATCTAACGATATCATTTGCCAGACTCCCCCTCTCCCCTAAAATGATAACGTTATATATGCACAGCCCCTATTCATGTTTTGAGAATTTTTATTTTTGCGGGTTTGGGGGGGGGGGGGAGGCGCATGTTTATTATGCATTCATGCTTGTTTTGTTAATTTTCTTTTGTTTTTATTTTAATGGTAATTTAAGTATGTCCTCTAAAAGACCTTTTATTAAACCTTTTTTGTTTTTGTATGATAATTTTTGTATGGTTAACATTATGTTTGTTAGTTTTAATTTGAGTTATTTTAGTTTTTTTATGGAATTTGATTAATAAAATGACAATAGTTTTTCAGTATTGAATGCGGGGTGAGCATGTGTTCAGAAACCTGCAAATTTTAAAAGTGGGGGTGGAGTTAGTTTTCTGTCTGTCCTCCCACTGATGAAGAACAGACTGTTTTTGTTTTTTACCTGTCTTTCTTGTTCTTTTACATATTTTATAGTTAAAAAATTTCTGCAGATATACACCTTCCTTTTGGAGTTATGGTGTTTTGGCATTTTGAAATGATGTAATATGTTTTATTGCATTTGATATGTGCTGCTGTAGCGCCATTCATGCAGTAATTTTTTCATTAATTTTGAAATAAAATATATATATATATATATATATATATATATATATATATATATATATATATATATATATATATATATATACATATGACAAAACTATAGTTAAATCAAACTAAAACTGACAAAACTAAAGTTATTTACATTGAATTTATTTAAACAAGTTCAATATGAAACATTTTTATCTTAAAGAGTATTCGGCATAAAAGAGTATTTTACGAAATTTCATTTCATCGCCAACCGATGATAAATCGCCAAATAAACGAAATTTTCATTATTTTTTTACTAACGTTCTATCGAGGTTCCGCCAAAATTTTTTTATAAATATATACACATGAGAAGAACACTCTGTATTTTTTTTCAGATTTTTCTGAATTTTTCTTTTCTCCGTATGGAGACCTTCCTTGTTAGAATATTAAAAGAAAGTTTTTCAATATTTACTGTAGTATCTTAGTTTTATTCATGCTCGGTATCGGACTAAGAAACTGAACTAGAAATTGTACGTTCAAAATTATTTATCATTGGAAGAAAAATGGGTTTTACACATTGAGTAAAAAGTACTTAATTTTAAATACGTCACATACTCAAAATAGATCCGATATTAATGTACTAAAAATTGAGAAATATGTGTAGGGGAGAGGGGGGCACATGTGAACAGTTCGCATAAATATAGCTTTTTCTCATGACTGGATTAATTTTTATAAACAAAACCTACTCAATATAGTAAATAGAACTTTCTTTTATACATGGTAATTTTTTAAAAATCACATGTATAGTTCTTCTTACATTTTTTAATAGTTTTATAAATTCGAAAAATTGTTCACATGTGCCCCATCAGCGGGGTAGTTGTGAACACACGTGGGGCACATGTGAACACAAGGAAAAAATATCCTTTGACATGCTTTTTATTCTGTTATTCATTTGTCATCGTAATCATTAGTTAATTAAATGTGAAATTCACCATAAAGAAATATATATATATATATTTCTCTAGTTTCTGGGTGATATGTTTAAGCAAAAGATTATAAAATGAAAATAAGTAGATTTTGGGGGTGGCGGCTTAGATGATTCATTAAGTATTGCTGAAAAAAAATAAATAAAGAAGCAATTTTAAAAAAGAAATTAAAACTTTTAAATTTTGCTTAGGGGTTTTTGTTTGGGAAAAATTTTAGAGATACATACTATTTATCTCAAATCTGCCGAAATACGAAAGATTCCCACTACTGTATTTGCCTTATTTACTTGTAAATTATACATAAAGAAGGGTTTTTTAATGATTAAAAAAAAAAAATTCGGCTATAACCCCCCCCCCCCCTCCCAAACTTCTTTTGTTTTTGAAAGAGGGAGGGGTTACAATAGTGATATTACGGTAGTTATCAGTTTAAAAATTTTACTTTCTTAAAATATTACTCATATCTATCTCCATTCAAAGCATAATATACATAACTGTTTTAGATATGGAAGTAAGCCATCACTGTAAGTTTAGAACAAATGTAATAGAAAAATTTGCAAAGTTTTTCAAGGTAATACTTTTGTATTAAAAATGCACAAAAAATATTGTTGTAAACTGTTTAGTAAAATAACATATAACACTTATTGCATTTTAGAAAACATTAAATTTATTTAAAGTTCAACTGAATGTAAGCGAGCTTGTTGCTCTTTATGTATTTGCTGAAATATGTGTTTGATGAAGTTTCAATGCAAAATCAACATTGTGTGAGGAAAATATCTTCTATTTTAGGACAAGAATAGATTAGGGAAATAGATTATTATTATTTATCATTAAGTTAACTGAAAGGAACAGAATCACAGAATGATTATTGGGGCACTTATGTACTGTTCATATCTGCGCCAACTTGTCTGTTCACAAGTGCCCCACATTGCTGCTACTGTTAAATTGATAAATCATTAACATTTCTCAATTTTAGAAGAAAAAGAACGTTATCAAAAATATTTGTTAGTATTCATAGTATATGTTAAAGCACTCAAATTCAAATAAATGAATAAATAAATAAAGTTATACGCTTATCAACTTTGAACAAAGATTTTACTTTTGAGATCTAAAAACAGTGTTTTGGCTACAGAGAACAAACAAAATGTCAAAAAGCTTCAAAAAATTGTTACCATATGTCTACAGGTGCTGTCATCTTTAGTAATTTTTTTCAAATAAAAAAACTTATAATAACTATTGAAAAATTGCGTAGTTCACATCTGCCCCCTGTTCACATGTGCCCCCATCTCCCCTACTCATTTTTGATTCCATGGGTATGTTCAAATATGAACCATCATGTACCGCTCCCCTGAAACCACGGTTAATCAGGTTAAAGTAAAAATGTACTGTCATTTATTTCCCGCTCAAAATTATTAGCAAGAAATATTTAATTGTATAATTTATTAAGGAAAAATAGCAAAATTATTATCAAGATAACCAAATCAAACATTGTTATGGCAAGAGCATTATTTTCAAGCACTTTTAAATTATTTTAAAACACTGTGCATAATTTAATATTTACGTTAATGAACATCTTTTACGCCGTTATGAATGAAATAAACCAATACAAAATACAAAATTATCCTTTCGTTGGAGTTTGATAATGTTGATGTTTTAAAACAGAAAAAGCTTTAGTTCATTTTTGATCCAAACATACTCAATTCGGCAGGAGAATATCGATTTACTCATTTTTGAGTACAGTAGTACCCCGACTTACGTCACCCCGCATTTACGTCCTCTGGCCTGAAAAAAAATGCCCTTTCACTTCTCAGAGACTAAGAAAGTACGTCCAATATTGTGTACGCTATCTTGGCACTAATCAACAGATATTTGATACAACCCCTCATCTTTTTGCTTCTTTTTGGGAACAACGTATTTCGAGCTTATTCTATCCACGATGATTTTCAGAATTTTCAAGCTATGATTTTGAGACTTTCACAAAAGTTGTTCTATATTCTTAGCTAATACATTATGCATATTATATTTTGATTGCGTTCGCGCATGCGCAGTGAAACATTTTTTAGTAAACCTGCTCATTTTTCATTCAATATTTATTATTTTTTAATTCTGATTACAGAGTATTGTGTACAATATTTTTTGTCATATTTTCTGAAAAGAACTTTTTTTTATATTAAGAACTCTGCAAATTATAAGCAAAAAACTTGGCGAAATTTGGGACTATTTTTATAAAAACCTTAATTTCTCTACGAGTATACAGGCTATCCTCATAAAAATGAACACAGTATATTACAATAAGCCGCTTATTAATAATTTCGAGTGTGAACAATTTTGCTACATTAGTTTTCATACGGTTATCCAAAAGATATTCGTTCTTTATCAATTTGTTGACGGTCCCCTATGAGATTTCGGGAAATAATCTTCATGGAAATATATGACCTATACTATACTGTTTACACACTTGCAGTTTCAGGTTAATTCCTCTTGTATTTTTCTAGATATTTAACAAAATGTCTAAAATCGAAAGTGACCGTTTACCTTTGGCCATATAGTGTAATCGTAATAAATTTTGTATTCATGCATTTTTGCATGAGTGCAACAGCTTTTGCACCCAGATCTGAATATTTATAAAGCTAGTTATAGTACGAACACACCTCATTAGCCACGTTTGACGTACAATTTCCGACTTGTTTATAGAATGCACACTACTAAAAAGCATATATGCATACGCTTTATAAACCAAAATATCCATTATGCATTCAAATACAGTTTTGAAATTAGTTAAAATGGATACTTTCAATATTAGCTGCATGTTAGGAGTTAATAGCTGAAGAAATTACGAATGATTCGTTACTTACAGCAGACTTTTTGATTCCGATAACACTAGCTGACAAAAAAAAAAAACACTTTTTGCTTGCTTCTTTAACCTTTAACTGATGTTACCGGTCTCTCAGACCGCGGCTTTTTTTTCAATTTTTATAGTCTAACTTGTACTTTTCAGTTTAACTACAAACACTACCGAAATTTTGTTTCGTTTGTAACTTTAGTACTATCACCAGAGACCTTTGAATAGGTGAATTTTAATTATAACAGTCCTGTACAAAAAGTTTAGTACAAAAACACCATCCTATGAGTTAATTGTGCCTTTTATTCATTTTTCGATGGAGCTATTTTTCACAGACTACTTCACAGTAGTTATGTGGCAATTTCTGTCACATCAGTTAAATGTTAATGAAAATAGTCAATCTTTACTAATTTGGGGTCGAGAAGACTAAATATGACCTCTTTTTTTTTTTTTTTTTTTTTTTTTTTTTTTTTTTTTTTTAAATAATGATTAGTTCTGGTTTTTAAGATAGAATACTACTACTATACGAACTTACATAGTAAAAACCTGTACGGTGTTATTATGATATCTGTAAATCAGTTTTTCCTGTCTGTAGTCTATAGTCAGTCTTAACTAATTTTGGCCGATAAAATCGAATACAGTGCGTGTCAATGGTTTAAGCACAATAACAATTTTTAAATAAAACGTTATATATTCACTTTATTTCAATATCTGTCTTGTATATGTTAATAAAAGCAGTTTTAACACCATATTCAATAAAATTTTATTTTAAAATTTATTTCAAACCATGGAGTTTAAAAATAGAGAAAAAATAACCGTGTCAAAAGTTTAAGCACAAAATCGTTTTTAGGCAAATTTTACAAACTGATGTAAGCAGTTGCGCAACGCAAACGATTTTTGCGTGCATAAGAAGCAGTCAATCGCTGTTTTTGAGTTAGTACAAAGTGTTTAAGTCAAAAGAATTTACAGAGGAGGAGGTGATAAATATTTGGAGTACGAGAGCAAAACATGTCTTTTTCTGAAATTGCAAGTGCATAAAAAAGATCAAAACGAGGTATTCATCAAGTTTTGGCTCGTGGTAATAATGATGTCGAATTTCTGTGGTATTTATATTATTTTATTCTTTATTTATTTATTGATGAAATTTTAATTTCTTTATGTAATATTAGCCAGAAACAAATGCTGAACTACTATTTACATTGCTTTAAATACAAAGGGGTTAAACTTTCGTAATCAGACTGCACGCGATAGAGATAGATAAAAAAAAAACATGCTTGAAATCCCTTTCAGTAAACCATAAAAAAGCAAACAGTAAATTGAGATGTACTTCTGAATCAAATTGCATTTGAAAGGACATTTTTTCCCTATCCGATGGTCTAAAAATTTTAATTTTGTGATGTAAAACAAATTGCAGTAAAAGCTAAGTTTATTGTCAGGTGTTGCCACCTTCAAATTGACGTCAGCGTTTACTCACAAATATATTTTTGATTTGTAATATAGATTTAAACTTTTTATTGTTTAATTTATTGAATTTTTACAGGAGAAAAAATATTGTGTTATGCCATCTGATTGGTGCCAAAAGGGGGAAATATTTTTACCTCCTCATGTATAAACTATTTTATACTGTATGAGAAAAGTATTTTACACTTAAAAAAGATTCGAAGAAAAAACTAGGTGGAACTCGTCGAATTTCGACGAAAGAAAATGTTTAAAAAATAACTGTTTCAGTGATTTATAATAAACATATAAAATTAATTGCAATAAAAAATCTATTGAGCGTCTGACTCTTAAAACAAATATTACTTTAACCTAAAATTAACAAAATATTATTTCCTCAAACTTCAAATGTTCCAAGTTATTTGAAAATTAAACTTTATTCGTATACGTAATTAGTAAAATATAATCAAGATAAGTAAATATGATGAAATTATCAATTGAGGCTCTTATGCTATGTATTGCGGAATGATAAATCAGCAAAAATTATTTCACTCTGACACAATCATAATTTTTTTTTCTCTGCATTAAATGTAATCCTTACATCATTTTCACCATCTCAAACAGAGTTCGACTAGCAAGTTTCTGTGCCCAGGGCACTTTTAATTTTTCGTGCCCCCTTAGATTGTTGATTTACTGATACTTTTTTTCCCTTTTTTTACATATTACACACTTATTTGAAAAGTGTCCATTCAAAAAATTAAGTTTTCCAGAAAATTGAAAAGCGATTTCAGGAATAAAAATAAAATATTTTTTCTATTTCTCACGAGGCGATTTCCCGTGCGGTGGTTCCCGATAATAATTATTACTGATGAGATCAATGATGACGCATGCCTCCAAACAAAAAACATTTAATACATTAAGACGAGAAATATATTTACAAATTATTAGCATATCAACGGGCTAGGTTCACTGCCTATCTATCCCGTGTTTCTAAGAGCATTCAAAATTAAACATCTAAGTTTCGGCGACCAGTTGCCAAAACATTTTTCTCCCGTCCAGGTCAAGGGCTCGATCTCACTCTCTCTGTAAAGTTTTAATCTTCCCCAAACCCTTAGCATCTCACATCCGCGGACAGTCCACTTCAAGATTCCAGAGATGCGTTAGGGGTACAGGGTTGTGAGAGTTCCGAGGCCACAGGAATGTGACACTATTATTTATTGAAATGTGCTTTTAACCTATATTGAGATTCATTTTGTCATTTTATCATATTAATATCTGAAATATGACATTTTTTTCACAATTGTGATTTTTTAAATGCTAATTTAGATGAAATTATGAAAAATTCCGTGCGCAGGGCACGGGCCCCCGGTGCCCGTGCGATATTCAGGGCCTGATCTCAAAATTTACTTATCTCTCCTATCCATATTCACTATTTTAAAAATATTTGTACACGCAGTACGTCTTTACTAAATATTTTTCCAAATTTGAAGTCACGTTTGTCAGTTACAACTTTTGTCTATGAACATTCACACTCTTGACTTGAGGTTCTAATCTCAGTACCTGCGATTAAAAATTCCAGAAATTTTAACCCTTTTCAGTCGCATTTATGGTAAAATATTTTGTTTTATCAAATAAAATTTCTGTTTTCTTTTAAATATGATGTAATTTTCTCTCATGTCAATGAAGTACTTCGCCTAGCTCATCAGTATCAATATCATTAGTATCAATATAAACAACAACAACAACAAAAAAAAAAAAATTGAAATGTAACAGTTTTATGAGGTGAGTCCGTGTTTTTTTTTGTTTTTATAAGAGTGGCGTTATTTACTGATCAAATTTTTAAAAGTTATTTTTTATTGTAATGAGAAAATGGCATCAATAAGGATTTAATCAATAAAAATAAATAAACTCCATTTTCTCTTTTGTCTGCAACAATGGAAGTAATCCGACTGTCACCATTTAAAAAATAATTTTCTAAAAACCTTTTAAAATTAAAAATAAAATATTAAAAGGGGAAAAAATTAACAAATAGCTAGTATGAGGATGGGGGGCATCTACAAATGAGCAAGGCGGGAAGGCGGGCATTTTATCCCAGGAGGGGAGGACTCAAAAAATTTTAAATACAGTCGAACCTATTCGGATTTATGTCTATTTAACGAAGTCGCTAAATCCCGGAAAAAAGTTCGTTATATGGAAAATGCGTTAAATAGAGATTCACCTTTTAAAATACTTTAAACTACATAAAACAGATTTTAAATTCATAATCACTGCATGTTTTCATTAAAAGTAATTAATCAGATTTTTTTACATAAATTATATCGATTTGTTTTATTTATTTTACCCACCAATATAGATCATCAATTCATTTTTTCTATGTGTTTAAAGCTTTGAAATCTGCAAGGAAAACAAAACATTGTCCGGGAATACACTGTATTTTCTGTTTAAAGTAAATAGTTTTACATTAAAATTAACGAATTTTAATTACATTATCGTATTTATTATTATTATAACAAATAATGCAAAACATACATTAACATATGCGTCCTTAAATTTAATTTCTGATAAACTCTGTTAATTTTGCCTGAGTTTTTTCTTTTAAAAAGTGCTTTCTCTCATAATACGTCTCGCATCTTTGCAATGCATCAAAACCCCCTTCATGCGTATTTTCTTCTAACTATAATCAGCGTCGGATTCTTTCAAATGATTTCATCATTTCATCATACGAAGTTTTGTTAATTCCTGCATCGTGTTAATTTCCATCATCATCATATTCGTCTTCATCGCAATTCATTGCTGTATTGTTTTTATTTTTCACACTGTCGAAAATATCCAATTCGAATAGTGTTTAAGAAGTCTTAATTTCAGAATTAAGAGAAATACAATCATCAATCAGCACATCATGGTTAATTGCTTCTTTTTTTCTCATCTGTATCCACATTTTTTTTTAAAGTTACTCTAAGGGATTATCGTCTCCGTCTTCCGTACTTACCGAATTCTCACTGCTGACAAAGAAGGAGCCTGGTAAAACCAGTTCAAGGCCATTGAACATCATAAAATGTGTTTAAACAAAGAATAAGTTTGAAATGTGCAGAAATATTTTGAGAAATGGGGAGAAAAAAAAATTAGATCACAAGAAAAAGTTCGTTAAATAGAGAATGCACTTCGCTATTTGGAGGTTATTTTACGAAGACATTCGCAAAATGTTCTTGGTTCCAAGGAAAAGTTCGCAAAATAGAGAAATTCGCAAAATAGAGGTTCGTTAAATAGAGGTCCGACTGTAAGTCCATTGAGGTAACATTTATTATGTATTTTTATGTAGATTTCGTAAGAAATACTACCTATTGCAATCTCCTCTATGTTGGAATTTCTGAAATTTTTTTGCAGGTTTACTCCGATCATGACCCCTAGAACCCAAAACCAGCGCCAGTTCAAAACTTTATCTATCTATCTATATCACTTTTTTATGGACACGATAACTCCCGCAATTCTGTACAAATTTCTTCCAAAGTGATACATAAAATCAAGGGGTAGAAAATCACGGTCAAGTTCGTTAATGGTCTCAAGGGGTGGAAATAGGGAGGAGTTTTGTAAAAACATAAAAATCCCCACAATTCATAATTTTTATACACATCAAGTCAGTTTAAAGTTATTGATGCTTCTAGAAAAAGGGACAAAAATTTATGCATCACAGATTTTTGATAAAATTAAAAATGGGCTCAAGGGGCGCAAAAAATAGGGTTTTAGGGAGAAAAAAATTCATAACTTCGTCAATTCTTAAGATATCAAATTTACTTAAACTTATTAAAAATCTTCTTAACATTATCTACAACTTTTATATTGACAAGTTTTTGATAGGATCAACTCTTACTGCCAAAATAATATAAAATAAAAACGAAAAAAAATGTGTGTGTATGTGTGTGTGTGTGTGTGTGGGGGGGGGGGGGGTGAAGAAGAAAAAAATTCATAACTTCACCAATTCACAAGATATCTAATCCGCTTAAATTTATTATACATATTATCAATATTATCTACAACTTTCTTATTGACAAGTTTTTAATAGGATCAACTGTTACAGGGAAAAAAAATAGGGGTTGGCGAAAAATTACCGTATTGAGGGTGTACTCAAATCCAAATGGCTTATTTTCTGACTCATTTTTAAATTCATTTTCGCTCTCAAACGCATCCAATTGGCAAGTTTTCTTATTCCGAAACCATATAATGTGCTGTAATGGTCGATTTTTTAATAAAGGCAGAATATATTTCAAAAAATGCTGTCAAAGTGGGCATTTTGAACCAAATTTTCCCGAAGCGATAGTGCTGGAAACGAAAAAAAATGGTCGTACTGAGAAAATAATTGTAAATAAAATTCTAATTAATTGGACGAAAAATAAAAGCACGGGTCGCTTATATATCTCTTCAAAAAATCACGTCAGCAAGTTTCATGTTTTTAATTTTCAAAATGAGTCTGAAAATTTCGAGTTGTTGAGCGGGAAAAATATTTTTTTAAATAACGACTTAATATGATTTTGATAAAACGAGCTCTAACAAAAAAATGAAATTAAAAAAGATAAAATTGTTAAGCTGATAAAATTGCTGATAAAATGCCGGCCAGATAAAATTGTTAAACTGGGTTTATCTCTAATCTTGATTTTTTTTTTTTTTTTTTTTTTTTTTTTTTTTTTTTGTGAAATTAGTATTTAATTTCGAAATCTACCTCAACCTATAGGCCGAGCCGGCAGGGATTTTTTAAATTCTGAATCGAATGCTACCATCCATAAGCCGATACGATCATTTGTTATGAAGTTACGCCAGGTTTCATGAATACAAAGCCGAAAATTATACTTTATTATTGAGAACAGCTCTGTTACATTTATTTTACGTTCAAAACATGTTCTTTATATCATATTAAATAATCTCAAACTTATCAAATGTTCTTAAAATAGAAATAATCAAAATCAGGGTCATCTGCGTTTTCTTCAAGGTCATCAAAGTTGTTCACTTACATGATGTCTTTCCCCTTATTAAACCGTGAAATTTCTGTATAGGGGGAGATGGAAAGTTTTTTTTATAATCTTTGCTTGATGCACGATTTTTCTTTCCTGTTGTATTTGACCTTGTTTTTCTTTTTTGCATAGCACTCTTGTCTCTGTTTTAAAATTATTACATTTGGTATTTTATGAAAGCAAGGAATTTGGAGGTCGGCTCTACATTTTTGCATATATATATATATATATATATATATATATATATTATCGTGATCTCATATTTTCATATTCCATCTTTTTATAGTAGTTTCTGCGATTTCTCTGTACATATTTCACCAGTGATCGCGTCAGAATGAGTCCAATTGATATAAAATGAAAATGTTTTATCTGACGCATTTTGACACATGTCACGTAACGCTTAATTGGGCACCCATTACTAAGCGATCAAAGGTGATTATTATTATTTTCTTTTCTTTTTTTCAAACAAGAATTAATGCATTGGAAATAAAGTGACAGAATACTTGGGAGATTTTAAGATTTGACTGATAACTAAGAGAAGACCAGTTTATTATCTAGCGAGTGAGGAAGAATACTTATTGCTTCAAGGTTACTTATACATTTGAAGTCATCTTCTATTAGCTTTGAGATGATAATCTTAATTACTGTAGCAGAATTTTTACGGTTGTCGTATTTTTTTATCCACATTTTAATTCTATATCTTATCATTTATGCATCTAGTTTTCTATTTGTACGTGTATTGTTTCAGAGGAGAAATTCATGCAATTTTTTTTTTAAAATTCAATAGTCTAAATTAAATTCAGTTACGAAACATTTTAAAACTGATAAGAAATAAACAGAATTGATCAAATATTTATATGAATAGCTAATTTTTCGAGTTTATGAATTCGATATATGCTAATAAAGCAGTATCTTGGTACTCGAACAAAATTCATCCTAAAAGACAATTCGGGTTACCTATACTTCAAAGTTACTTATACAGGGTGTCCGGTCTCAATGGTGTTTAATGGCTAATTCCTAAACCGTTAGTCATAGACATATAGTTCCAATTACAAAAATGTTTGAAATCAGGTAAAGAAATATTTTAAAAGCGATTTGGATCAATAAAAACATTTCTTAAAAAATTACGAAATTTAAATTTTTATACGGTCCCTCGGTCCTATAAGTTATATTTAGTAAAATTTTCCTTTTACACTGACAAGTAATACAAAAAAAGTCCCGTTATTCTACGATTAAAATTGACCGAGTAATAGCTGTTTAAAGTTGGAGCATATTTTTTGCCGCAAATTGGGGGTCATTCACAAATTTAGTCGAAATATAATTTCGTCAGATATATTAAAAAAATGGTTGAGAGTAAAATTAAAATTGCAATATAAATTTGCAATCTTTAATCATTCTGACATGTTAATGCAAAATATACAATTTGTAATAAACATTTAAGAAGAAAGGAAAAACAGATGTTTTGTTAAATAAAATTATGCTAAATTAAGAGCCTCAATTCTTTACAAAATGATGCGTAATTTAAAGTATTATTAAATTGCACTAGCCTTCAAAAGTTCGGTTATGTCATGTTTTTTAGCTTTTGATAATTGATTCTTATGTATTCTGTACCGCTGAATCCTAAATTGACCATTTTTAACAATCACATCAGGATTTTTCGCAAATTTCAAAGTTCAAAGTTAAAATTGAATCTCCTTCCCCATCTCATCGGACCACTCAGCTGTTTAGCTGTAAGAATCCCAGGATAAGCAAAAAGATCGAATAAATTATTGAATAAAATAAAATAAAATAAAATAAAATAAAAAAAAGTTTTACATATGTTTTATAGTATGAGATTTTCGCTATATTTAAACTTACACATTTACGATTTGCAAAAAAATTCTAACGTGATAGTTAAAGATCATTTTCAGATTCAGTGTTAAAAAGTACGTAAAAATCAATTATCAAAAGTTAAAAAACACAATCATCTCCTCTACTTTATAATATCCGATTTTTTTATTCTTTAAATTTGACAATTTATAATTTGTGAAATATCAGAAAATGATGGTTAAAAATTAAGGCAATTTTCGGATTCAGTGCTAAAAAATACATCAAAGTTAAAAAACCCAACAATCGCAGTCTTGTATTATCTAATCTAAAACTTTTTCTTAAACTTCTTGGCGGTAATCTATCCGAAATTTTTTGTGTTATCCTGTAAAATAAGTATAAATTGTAAGAACCGAAAATCATAATAATATTAGATTGCTATCGTATTTGCACCAGTATGTAAAATGTAATCTCGATCGAATATTAGAAAGTGAGTTAAAGTACAAATTTTGAACTGGAAAAACGTACATTCGATCGTTGAAGTAACTTAAAAACTTATAAAAATAACATAATTTTTGTTAAAAGAAATCATAAAGGAAAGTCTCAAATCCTGACAAAATAAAACATACGTTATTTTAGCCAATCTGAAACTTAATAAATGTTAACTTAATCGTAATACTTGTACGATTTTTTTCAAAGCGCAGATATACATGAAATAAGATCTTCGAATACTTTAAGCACTTGGCATATCACCCCTCAAAGCGAAGCCGAACTCATTTGTTTTCAGAGCAGAAAAGTGGCATAAGTCATGCATTTTTAAAGTTTCATAACTCGCTCAATTTTAGTGTTATATGAATGGGACTTTTTTTGTCTTACTTGTCAGTGTAATAAGAAAATTTTACTAAATATAACTTATAGCACCGGGGGACCGTATAAAAATTTAAATTTCGTATTTTTTTAAGAAACGTTTTTATTGACCCAAATCACTTTTAATATATTTCTTTACCTGATTTAAAACGTTTATGTAATTGGAACTATATGTCTATGACTAACGGTTTAGGAATTAGCCATTGGACACCGTTGAGACCGGACACCCTGTATATTTGGAGTCATCTTCTATTAGTTTTGGAATGATAATCTTAATTAATGTAGCTGAATTTTTACGGTTGTCGTATTTGTTATCCACATCTTAATCTATATCTTATCATTTATGCATCTAATTGTCTACTTGTACGTGTATTGTTTCAAAGGTGAAATTCCCACTTTTTTAAAAATTCAATAGTCTGAATGAATTTCAATTAGGAAAAATGTTTAAACTAATAAGAAATAAATAGAGTTTTGCGTTTTAAAGATCAAATATTTATATGAATAGCTAATTCTTCGAGTTTATGAATTCGGTATATGCGAATAAAGTAGTATCTTGGTGCTCGAACACAATTCAGCCTAAAAGACTATTCGATAACTGAATCGAATTTTTCGATAAAAAATAATGACAATACAATTAAAAGGTTCTTATTCGCCAAGTTTCTCCTTGTATTTACCTGTGTCAAACAATACAACAAGTTCAACAAGTATTTACGATAGATGTAAGATTATAACATATATGTATAAATAAAGCAAGGATGTATGTAAGTGTGCGAATAATATATTAAGTATAGAACTGGAGATCGACCGAAAATTCGGCTTCGTTTTCGGTTCAAAATCAGAATTTCGCCGAAAATTCGTTTTCTGCGAAAATGCTGCCAAAAAATTTACTGGACCGAAACTCTACCGAAATTATCTCTATTTCAAAATTCTCCTTTCTTCTTTCGGTAATTTTCAACATTACTCATTGATTTCAACTGTATCGGCTCAAATGAGACACTCTTTATTTATTGCTATGAACTTCACTGATTATAATTATCAGTCATGACTGATTAAAGACATGAGTTTAGATTATAAAGAAAGTAATGCATATGTGACTAAACTTTGAAGATCCCATTCACGTGCTCATTAAAAGCTTCAAATTTAGCAGTAATAGGAAATTTTTAGCTTGAAACCACAGAAGTGTTTCGAATACTCTTTGAGAAAGTTCTAGTATAAAAAATGATCATTTACAAAAAATCATTATAACAGATAAATCGATGTATGTAATGCATACCTAGAATATTTTTTAATTAGTTGAAATTCGTATAATTAGAAAATGATTCTGTGTCATTGATGAATTAATTACATTTTATTTTATACGAAAATAAAAAGTTTTGGTCAGAGGCACAGAGAGCCAAATTGGGCCACAAGTATAATTAATTAATAATTATGTATAGTTAATAAACACGTATAATTAATTAATTATGTATACTTATGTATGTATTAATTACATTAAAAAATGGGACATTTTCGTTTTCGTTTCCGTTTTCGGTCGAAGATAGTAAGATTACAAATTCGGTTACGGTCTTATAAACTGGTTTCGGTCATCATTATATACAACATTCAGCGTGAAGGTAATTTAAAAATTAAAAGGTATTTATTAATATTAACTACTCTGACAGTAAGGCAAGCTCATTTATTTTCTTTTTTTTAAGGGTTGGAGAGACAATTCTTTTCCTTCCTTGATAGTTACAAAGTCGGATTGCGTTACTATAGCCTTTACTGTCATCGTCAAAAATGCGCTGTCCAGTTTTGGACGATTACAAAAACCGGTTGCTATTTTTATCGCTCATACATTACTCTTAAATATCAGATACGTTTTATGATATCACTGCTATAAAAAAAATATGCAAAGACTGGAATAAACTTTCAAGGAATGATGCTAAAACTTATGATCCTTACTATAGCCTTTTCTGTCATCGTCAGAAATGCGCTGTAAACACAAAAACCGGTTGCTATTTTTATCGCTCATACATTACTCTTAAATATCAGATACGTTTTATAATATCACTGCTATAAAAAAAGTATGCAAAAACTGGAATAAACTTTCAAGGAATGATGCTAAAGCTTATGATACTTACTATAGCCTTTTCTGTCATCGTCAGAAATGCGCTGTAAACACAAAAACCGGTTGCTATTTTTATCGCTCATACATTACTCTTAAATATCAGATGCGTTTTATGACATCACTGCAATAAAAAAGTATGCAAAGACTGGAATAAGCTTTCAAGGAATGATGCTAAAACTTATTATCCTTACTACAGCCTTTTCTGTCATCGTCAGAAATGCGCTGTCCACTTTTGGACGATTACAAAAAAAAGTTGCTATTTTTATCGCTCATGCATTACTCTTAAATATCAGATACGTTTTATGATATCACTGCTATAAAAAAAAATATGCAAAGACTGGAATAAAATTTCAAGGAATGATGCTAAAACTTATGATACTTACTATAGCCTTTTCTGTCACCGTCAGAAATGCGCTGTCAACACAAAAACCGGTTGCTATTTTTATCGCTCGTACATTACTCTTAAATATCAGATATGTTTTATAATATCACTGCTATAAAAAAGTATGCAAAAACTGGAATAAACTTTCAAGGAATGATGCTAAAACTTATGATACTTACTATATCCTTTTCTGTCACCGTCCGAAATGCGCTGTCCACTTTTGGACGATTACAAAAACCAGTTGCTATTTTTATCGCTCATACATTGCTGTTAAATATCATATACGTTTTATAATATCACTGCTATAAAAAAGTATGCAAAAACTGGAATAAACTTTCAAGGAATGATGCTAAAACTTATGATACTTACTATAGCCTTTTCTGTCACCGTCAGAAATGCGCTGTCAACACAAAAACCGGTTGCTATTTTTATCGCTCATACATTACTCTTAAATATCAGATACGTTTTATAATATCACTGCTATAAAAAAATATGCAAAGACTGGAATAAACTTTCAAGGAATGATGCTAAAATTTATGATCCTTACTATAGCCTTTTCTGTCATCGTCAGAAATACGCTGTCAACTTTTGGACGATTATAAAAACCGGTTGCTATTTTTATCGCTCATACATTACTCTTAAATATCGGATACGTTTTATGATATCACTGCTATAAAAAAAATATGCAAAGACTGGAATAAACTTTCAAGGAATGATGCTAAAACTTATGATCCTTACTATAGCCTTTTCTGTCATCATCAGAAATGCGCTGTAAACACAAAAACCGGTTGCTATTTTTATCGCTCGTACATTATTCTTAAATATCAGATACGTTTTATAATATCACTGCTATAAAAAAAGTATGCAAGAACTGGAATAAACTTTCAAGGAATGATGCTAAAGCTTATGATACTTACTATAGCCTTTTCTGTCATCGTTAGAAATGCGCTGTCCACTTTTGGACGATTACAAAAACAAGTTGCTATTTTTATCGCTCATACATTACTCTTAAATATCAGATGCGTTTTATGACATCACTGCAATAAAAAAGTATGCAAAGACTGGAATAAACTTTCAAGGAATGATGCTAAAACTTATTATCCTTACTACAGCCTTTTCTGTCATCGTCAGAAATGCGCTGTCCACTTTTGGACGATTACAAAAAAAAGTTGCTATTTTTATCGCTCATGCATTACTCTTAAATATCAGATACGTTTTATGATATCACTGCTATAAAAAAAAAATATGCAAAGACTGGAATAAAATTTCAAGGAATGATGCTAAAACTTATGATACTTACTATAGCCTTTTCTGTCACCGTCAGAAATGCGCTGTCAATACAAAAACCGGTTGCTATTTTTATCGCTCGTACATTACTCTTAAATATCACATACGTTTTATAATATCACTGCTATAAAAAAGTATGCAAAAACTGGAATAAACTTTCAAGGAATGATGCTAAAACTTATGATACTTACTATATCCTTTTCTGTCACCGTCAGAAATGCGCTGTCCACTTTTGGACGATTACAAAAACCAGTTGCTATTTTTATCGCTCATACATTGCTGTTAAATATCATATACGTTTTATAATATCACTGCTATAAAAAAGTATGCAAAAACTGGAATAAACTTTCAAGGAATGATGCTAAAACTTATGATACTTACTATAGCCTTTTCTGTCACCGTCAGAAATGCGCTGTCAACACAAAAACCGGTTGCTATTTTTATCGCTCATACATTACTCTTAAATATCAGATACGTTTTATAATATCACTGCTATAAAAAAATATGCAAAGACTGGAATAAACTTTCAAGGAATGATGCTAAAACTTATGATACTTACTATAGCCTTTTCTGTCACCGTCAGAAATGCGCTGTCCACTTTTGGACGATTACAAAAAACAGTTGCTATTTTTATCGCTCATACTTTGCTGTTAAATATCAGATACGTTTTATAATATCACTGCTATAAAAAAGTATGCAAAAACTGGAATAAACTTTCAAGGAATGATGCTAAAACTTATGATACTTACTATATCCTTTTCTGTCACCGTCAGAAATGCGCTGTCCACTTTTGGACGATTACAAAAACCAGTTGCTATTTTTATCGCTCATACATTGCTGTTAAATATCATATACGTTTTATAATATCACTGCTATAAAAAAGTATGCAAAAACTGGAATAAACTTTCAAGGAATGATGCTAAAACTTATGATACTTACTATAGCCTTTTCTGTCACCGTCAGAAATGCGCTGTCAACACAAAAACCGGTTGCTATTTTTATCGCTCATACATTACTCTTAAATATCAGATACGTTTTATAATATCACTGCTATAAAAAAATATGCAAAGACTGGAATAAACTTTCAAGGAATGATGCTAAAACTTATGATACTTACTATAGCCTTTTCTGTCACCGTCAGAAATGCGCTGTCCACTTTTGGACGATTACAAAAAACAGTTGCTATTTTTATCGCTCATACTTTGCTGTTAAATATCAGATACGTTTTATAATATCACTGCTATAAAAAAGTATGCAAAAACTGGAATAAACTTTCAAGGAATGATGCTAAAACTTATGATACTTACTATAGCCTTTTCTGTCACCGTCAGAAATGCGCTGTCAACACAAAAACCGGTTGCTATTTTTATCGCTCATACATTACTCTTAAATATCAGATACGTTTTATAATATCACTGCTATAAAAAAGTATGCAAAAACTGGAATAAATTTTCAAGGAATGATGCTAAAACTTATGATACTTACTATAGCCTTTTCTGTCACCGTCGGAAATGCGCTGTCAACACGAAAACCGGTTGCTATTTTTATCGCTCATACATTACTCTTAAATATCAGATATGTTTTTTAATATCACTGCTATAAAAAATATGCAAAGACTGGAATAAACTTTCAAGGAATGATGCTAAAACTTATGATATTTACTATAGCCTTTTCTGTCACCGTCAGAAATGCGCTGTCAAAACAAAAACCGGTTGCTATTTTTATCGCTCGTACATTACTCTTAAATATCAGATACGTTTTATAATATCACTGCTATAAAAAAATATGCAAAAACTGGAATAAACTTTCAAGGAATGATGCTAAAACTTATGATCCTTACTACAGCCTTTTCTGTCACCGTCAGAAATGCGCTGTGCAATTTTGGACGATTACAAAAACTGGTTGCTATTTTTATCGCTCATAAATTACTCTTAAATATCAGATACGTTTTATAATATCACTGCTATAAAAAAGTATGCAAAAACTGGAATAAACTTTCAAGGAATGATGCCTAAACTTATGATCCTTACTATAGCCTTTTCTGTCACCGTCAGAAATGCGCTGTCCACTTTTGGACGATTACAAAAACAAGTTGCTATTTTTATCGCTCATACATTGCTGATAAATATCATATACGTTTTATAATATCACTGCTATAAAAAAGTACGCAAAAACTGGAATAAACTTTCAAGGAATGATGCTAAAACTTATGATCCTTACTATAGCCTTTTCTGTCACCGTCAGAAATGCGTTGTCCACTCTTGGACGATTACAAAAACTGTTTTTATTTTTATCGCTCAGACATTATTCTTAAATATCAGATACGTTTTATGATATCACTGCTATAAAAAAATATGCAAAGACTGGAATAAACTTTCAGGGAATGATGCTAAAATTTATGATCCTTACTATAGCCTTTTCTGTCACCGTCAGAAATGCGCTGTCCACTTTTGGACGATTACAAAAAACAGTTGCTATTTTTATCGCTCATACATTGCTGTTAAATATCATATATGTTTTATAATATCACTGCTATAAAAAAGTACGCAAAAACTGGAATAAACTTTCAAGGAATGATGCTAAAACTTATGATCCTTACTATAGCCTTTTCTGTCACCGTCAGAAATGCGTTGTCCACTCTTGGACGATTACAAAAACTGTTTTTATTTTTATCGCTCAGACATTATTCTTAAATATCAGATACGTTTTATGATATCACTGCTATAAAAAAATATGCAAAGACTGGAATAAACTTTCAGGGAATGATGCTAAAATTTATGATCCTTACTATAGCCTTTTCTGTCACCGTCAGAAATGCGCTGTCCACTTTTGGACGATTACAAAAAACAGTTGCTATTTTTATCGCTCATACATTGCTGTTAAATATCATATATGTTTTATAATATCACTGCTATAAAAAAGTACGCAAAAACTGGAATAAACTTTCAAGGAATGATGCTAAAACTTATGATCCTTACTATAGCCTTTTCTGTCACCGTCAGAAATGCGCTGTCAACACAAAAAGCGGTTGCTATTTTTATCGCTCGTACATTACTTTTAAATATCAGATACGTTTTATAATATCACTGCTATAAAAAAGTATGCAAAAACTGGAATAAACTTTCAAGGAATGATGCTAAAACTTATGATACTTACTATAGCCTTTTCTGTCACCGTCAGAAATGCGCTGTCCACTTTTGGACGATTACAAAAACCAGTTGCTATTTTTATCGCTCATACATTACTCTTAAATATCAGATACGTTTTATAATATCACTGCTATAAAAAAAATATGCAAAGACTGGAATAAACTTTCAAGGAATTATGCTAAAACTTATGATCCTTACTATAGCCTTTTCTGTCACCGTCAGAAATGCGCTGTGCACTTTTGGACGATTACAAAAACTGGTTGCTATTTTTATCGTCATACATTACCCTTAAATATCAGATACGTTTTATGATATCACTGCTATAAAAAAATATGCAAAGACTGGAATAAACTTTCAGGGAATGATGCTAAAATTTATGATCCTTACTATAGCCTTTTCTGTCACCGTCAGAAATGCGCTGTCCACTTTTGGACGATTACAAAAAACAGTTGCTATTTTTATCGCTCATACATTGCTGTTAAATATCATATATGTTTTATAATATCACTGCTATAAAAAAGTACGCAAAAACTGGAATAAACTTTCAAGGAATGATGCTAAAACTTATGATCCTTACTATAGCCTTTTCTGTCATCGTCAGAAATGCGCTGTCAACTTTTGGACGATTACAAAAACCGGTTGCTATTTTTATCGCTCATACATTACTCTTAAATATCAGATACGTTTTACAATATCACTGCTATAAAAAAGTATGCAAAGACTGGGATAAACTTTCAAGGAATGATGCTAAAGTTTATGATACTAAGCCTCATTACAAAAATAAAATGTTCATACATTTTTTTATTCAATATTCTGAACTAATTTCAGTTAGTAAAAAAAAAAAAAATAATAATAATAATAAAAATGATAAGAAATAAAAAGATTTTCGCATTTTAAAGATAAAACATTTATATGAATAACTAATTCTTCCAATTTACGAATTCGATATACACAAATAACTGGATACTCGAATAACATCGATAATACTTTAACACAATTCATTTTAAAAAAGTATTCGAGAACTGAATCGAATTTTCCTGTAAGAAATAATGATAATACGACTAATATGTTCTTATCTCCCATGTTTCTCTCCGTATTTAGCTGTTTCAAACAGTACATTGTATAGTACGGTACAGTAAAGTACAAAAACGCATTGCAATAATGTACATTGCGTGAGACAATGAGCATTTTGCAAGGTTTTAACCCTTTATCTACAGACGGTACTTATAACTACCATTAAAATAACTTATAAAACTCATTTAATGCATCGATTAGTTGTAATACGGTTTATAATGAGTTATAGATACATTATTTAATCTTGTTCCAAAAGCATTATTAGTTACACAAAACAAAAATATTTTTAAAAGGATGATTTCTTTTGCCTTTGCATCTTTTCAGCTTTCTTGGCGTTGGGGGGGGGGGGGATTTTACAATTCGGAAATATTTCTATATTTCTATTGTAAGAAATTACATTTGTACATTTGCTGATTCTAGAAAATACTAAGAAAAATATTTAAAATAAAAGATTTGAGTGGGGTTATAAATATTGCACAAATTCCCTACAAATTCAAATTTAATGAATCCTTCAATCCTTCTAAAATCCTTCTAAAATCCATTAAATGATTATGTAAATCTTCTAATGTAGTTTCAATAATTCACGAAAAATGCTTTAGAAGATAAAATTTTCATGAATTCATAATTCAGTACATAAAGGGTTAATGAAAAATTAACAAAAACGAAATGAAAAGTTAAATGAAAAGTTAACAAAATTAACAAAATTTTGGGAGTTTCGTTCATCTGACGAAACCCTATTCGTCTCACTCCTCTGTCTGTCTGTCTGTTTGTACGTCACAGAGCCCGTTCTCAGAAACTATATATATTGGAGACTTGAAATTTTGGATTCTTACAGCTGAGCACCTCACATCAAACGACAAATCATAAAATTTTGAAAAAGTCTTATATTTACCCCTCTGGGCTCTAACTTCTGTATTTTAAGTTTTTTTCTAACTCAGCCCCTAATTTAGTTGAAGACTTGAAATTTTGGATACTTACAGCTGAATACATCACATCAAGCGACAAATCATAAAACTTTAAAAAAGTCTTATATTTACCCATCCTGGTTCTAACTTCTGTATTTTAAGAGGTTTTTTTTTTTTTTAACTCAGCCCCTAATTAAGTTGAAGACTTGAAATTTTGGATACTTATAGTTGAACATCTCACATCAAACGACAAATCGTAAAACTTTGAAAAAGTCTTATATTTACCCCTCCAGGCTTTAACTTGTGTATTTTAATATTTTTTCTTTCTAACTGAGCCCCTAATTAAATTAAAGACTTGAAATTTTGGAATTCTTATAACTGAACACATCACATTAAATGACAAATCATAAAATTTTGAAAAAGTCTTATATTTACCTCTCTGGGCTCTAACTTGTGTATTTTAAGCAGTTTTTCTAACTCAGCCCCGAATTAAGTTGGAGATGTGGAATTTTGCATACTTATAATAACAGCACAATTGCGATCACACGAAAAATCATAAAATTTTAAAAAAGTCTTATATTACTTACCACTCCGGGCTCAAACTTCTGTAGTTTTAGCAATTTTTGTAAACTCCACCCTTTTCATCCGGGATGCACTTTTCTAACTTTTGCCGACACTCTTTTGACTACTCTTTTATATTATGCACCATAGCCGTTCGTATTTTAGTTCCAATTTTTACCGCCAGGGGGCGCCAACCTATCTCGGGGGGCTTTGGCCCGATCCCCTCGACTAATATATCTACGGATAGTTTGTAAAACGGAGTTTCGTTTGGACAGAGGTTTGTTTAGAAGAGAGTGCGCCCCTGGTTGTGAAATGGGGAACTAACAGATTTTGCAAAAAGATAAAGTGTTTTGAAAGGAATATTAAACGAAACCCTCTGAGCGATCTGTGTTCACATTTACTCACTTGTTTAGACTACTAGGCTAAAATCCCGAATAAAAGAAAATTAATCCATATTTTATTGCAATTATGGAAAACAGTTTTTAATTATATCTCTATCAAATTTACCTTTTATGTAGTAAAATGAACACAACGACTCATTTATATTCAAATGTGTAATTATTTTCATCTGATACGGTATTTTAGACATTCTTTTGAAAAATCGGGTTAACCCGAACCCGACTGGCAAGGTCTTAACCCATTTAGGCATAGCGTCTCATTTTTGGGACGCTTCAAATTTTAATAAATTTGTATAATTTTCTTTCTTTTTATAACATGAAAATTGTATAAAATAATTGCCTATAAAAGTCTTTATCTGTTACCGAGAGATGACAGCATAAGGTTTATACTTATTTGCTTAAAATGAAAGCTTTTTTCAAAGTTTATAGATTTTTCATTTTTCAAGACGGCGTAATGTAAAAAGTAAGTTTATTTCTGTTTTTCTGTCAAGGAACCAAATAAATATGTTATAATCTTGGCTTGTAGACTTCTTTGAAATATATATTTTTTTAAATTGTGAAATTATTTTTTCAAGCCTAATTTTTATGCATTTTTATAACGTGCAAAATATAGGGTGCCAGGCACAAATGGGTACAAATTTTTATTAGCCATTTAGTAGACAATTATTTATGTAAAGTACTTTTCTAGATGATTATGAAACATATTGTTTTTAACCCTCAAATACGATTATTCTTTGTTTATTATTAATAATATTTATAATGTTATTAGTATCTGTAAAGAAATCAATATATTTTTTAGTAACTCATAAAAATACTGATTATAGTACATAATATACAATTTAAAAGCTTATTTTATATAAATTTAGACAAAATATTTAATGGTGCATATTCTATTATTACAAATATTATGCATATTCCCATTTTTAGTACGTTTACATTTTATCAAGTAATTACGAAAAAATTTTAGCGTAATTTTTTTTAGAATTTTTCCAGTTCATTTTGCAACATTTAAAAGCGATTTTACCATCAAGTTTGAGAAAACAAAAATTCAGACACAAATGGGTTAACCCAACCTGAAAGAATTAGGGTCGACCCGGCCTAATTCCTGCCATTAAGTTAAACCTGCGATTAAGTTAAAATGGGTTATCCAACCCTTTGCAGACCCTAGTCCAAAATAGTAAACGAGGGTATTTTGAAAGACATTTTACAGGAATATGTTCAATGTATTTAACTGTTGTTAGCGGTCTCACAGACCGCTGCTTTTTTCAATTTTCGAAGTTTAACTTGTAATTTCAAGTTTAATTATAGATATTAGTGATATTTTGTTTCGTTTGGGGCTTTAGTACCAGGGTTTGATTTCTGATTAAGAAAAAAAACAAACAAAAAAAAAAAAAAACAAAAAAAACGGAGCACTAATTTTCTGCAGTAATAAAAACCTTGTTGTAACACCCCTTCCACTCCATCCACTCTGTTCAGTGAACATACATTTTTCCCAATTATGATTTATGGGAAGCTATTTACTGAATAATCACTTTAGCTAAAATCTCTTTAGAGTTATTTGTTGCTATGACTGTTATTTAAGAAAACCCTTATTGATATTTCTTGAAATAATAATCTAAAAGCATTTATCCATCATAAATCAACATTTCATTTCCTGTTGCAATAGAAATATACTTAACATAAACAATCCAATAGCTTCATCCTTGTTGTGAAATATGTTCTTTTAGCAATTAGCAATTTTGAAGCTATAATTCACATAAGTCATCTTTTCTACTTAAACATTTTCTCAGTTGTTTAAAAATAATTATTGTGATTTATATTTGGTGGTCAAGGACACTTCCTGGTTTTCAGTGCATCTCTACATTTGAAGAGAGAGTTGAAGAGCAACCTTCAGACTGAACGCATCAGCTCATCTTTAGCTGTGACATTTTAATCAACGCAACCGGGCATCAACAAAGCCCGGCTCTTGTTAAAATTAACAAACCGCATGTCTGTACCCTCAGGACGATGTCAATCTACATTTGTTTCAATACAATTTTATTTTAATCTCTAGTGTATTTATTAACTGTTGACACAACATATACAATTCATCGAACATTAAAAGTTGGAGGCACCGGCGAGATATTGGATACTTTTTTCAAGCTTGGAATAAGTGTGTGCTCATCATATATTACTTCAGTTTTCTAAATAAAGTTTTCACCAGTCTTATGTGGAATTGCAACAGACGACGGAGCACCTCGCATCACATTTATTACAGATAAGTACATTTTATCTTATTATTATTATCGGTTTGGCTTTTGTTTTTTACGCTATTCACCTCATTATTTGAATAATGAATACCGACTTGGAAGCCGCAAAAAAGGCTGCTGAAGAAGTGGAAAAGGCAGCTATAAATTTACGTGGCAGAGCTAAATCTGCTCTAACAAGGATAAACAACTTCATTAACTCTGAGCAAACGTTTCAAAAGAATGATTTGTTCAATAAATTAAAAAAATTAGAGACAGTTTACTCCGATTTTGATAAATATGATGCTCAATTACCAGCTGAAGCATCTGAAATTGAGGAATTTGAAAAAAAAATATTATGAAACCAAAGCCAAACTGCAAACGGAACTTGAAAAGGTTACCGTAAATGTGCATGCACCTCAAATGATAAATGATCAGATTCCAGTTGTTAGTCCTACTATTTCTAACAATTTTAAATTGCCTAGGCTCAATATAGAGCAATTTAATGGTGATTTTAAGAACTGGCTGTCATTTAAAGATTTATATTTATCATTAGTTCATAACAACGACAGCATAACTAATATACAGAAGTTTCAGTATTTAAGAGGGTTACTAGGGGAAGAGCCAGCCTCTATAATAAAACACATACCTATTTCTGCAAACAGTTATTCAGAAGTATGGGAAAAATTGCTGTCGAGATATGATAAGAAAAAACAAATTGTTTCCACTTTAGTTAAAACATTCTTGGACATTCCCCCCATTACTCAAGTGAATGCATTTAGCTTACGCTGTTTATCAGATGTATCAGATGAAGTAATTAGAGGCCTTAAATCAATCGATGAAAAGGCATCTGGCCGTGACTTATGGCTAATTCATATTTTATTACAATAGGTTGATTCTAAAACAAGGGAGGAATGAGCAAAATTGACCTCAAGCGAAGACTTTCCGTCTTTTGATCAATTTATTCAGTTTATAAATGATAGATGTTCATCTTTAGAGTTGTATAAAGGTGAAAATGAAGGTTCGCATAAACAAGAGAAACAGTATAACGTCAATAGATCTTTTTCCAGTGTCATTAGCAAATGTTTACTATGTAAATTTAATCACTCACTTTACAAGTGTGTTAAATTTAAAGAATTAAGCATCAGGGATAGGAGACAGTTTGTTAAGAAAAACAAGTTATGCAGTAATTGCTTGACTGACAAGCACACTACCTGGCAATGCAATTCCTCTTACTCTTGTCACAATTGCAAGCTGAAACATCATACTAGTTTATGTGAAAATAAGCTGCAAAATTACGCGATATCAACTTCTCGTTCAAATGAAAAACAGAGCCGCAAAAACAAACCTGATTCAGAGGCCGGTTTGATTCCCGATGAGAATAAAAATGAAATTTCTCCTTCCATAAATGCAGTTCAAACATCTTTCGCACTTTTGCCCACTGCTAGTGTATATATTAATGATTGCATGGGTCAAAAGCACACTTTAAGAATCATGTGTGATAGTGGATCAGAGTCTACGTTTGTTTCTGAATCCTGCATGAAAATGTTAGGAATTAAAAGGAAAAACGCTAGGTTCCCCGTAAAAGGCCTGTCTAATTCAAAGATCGCAGTAACTAAGGGTTACGTAATGTTTGATCTTACATCAATTTATAATGCTGACACCAAGTTGTCTGTTAAGGCATTTATTTTAGACGATTTAACTGCTCCATTACCTGCGGAAAAAATACATGAGAAGCATTTTTCGCATTTAAAGAATATAAACTTAGCGGATCCACATTTCGGGACACCAAGTAAAATAGACATTATTCTAGGATCTGATTATTTCTTTTCTATTTTGTTTCCTGGTCAAGTAACAGATACTCAGAGCAATTTAATTTCTCAAAATTCAATTTTTGGCTTTCTGGTATCAGGGAAAATGCCACATTCTAGTACATCTCCAAATTCAATACATAATTTACACATTTATGAAGTTAATATTGATAAAGAGTTAAAGCGTTTTTGGGAAGTAGAAGAAGTATTTAATAAGAATACTCAAATGCTGTCATCTGAAGAGCAATTTGTTGAATCACATTTTCAGGAAAATTATTCAATTAATTCCGAGGGTCGTTTTGTGGTTAAGTTACCTTTTATTCAATCTAAATCAGAATTAGGTAATTCTAAACCTGCCGCAATTTCTCGCTTGCTTGCTATAGAAAAGAAATTTAGAGAAAAACCAGAATTTGAAAATCAGTACAAAGAGTTTATGTACGAATATGAAGAATTAGATCAAATGGAATTAGTTGCACAAAATGACATTAATAATTATGAAAACAAACACTACTTTCTTCCTCATCATGCAGTTATTAAATTTTCTAGTATCACTACTAAATTAAGAGTAGTTTTTGACGCTTCATGCAAAACTTCAAGTGGTGTTTCCTTGAATTCCATTTTGGGTGTAGGCCCTAAGTTACAACGCGACATTTTCGAAATCTTACTTAATTTTCGATTTCCGAAAATAGTCTTTTCTGCGGACATAGAAAAAATGTACCCCCAGATTTTGGTTGCCGAAGAGGATCAAATTTATCAGCAAATAGTTTGGAGGTCTAATCCTAATGAGAAAATAAAAAATTACAAATTGAAAACTGTCACATATGGTTTAGCGCCAGCATCTTTTCTGGCAACTAGATGTATAAAACAAATCGCTCAGGATTATACAAAAAATCCTTGCATTTCGCGCATGTTAGAAGAAGATATGTACATGGATGACTTATTATCCGGTACGAATACTGTTAGGGAAGCAATAGAAACTTGCAAAGAAATTACAGATTGTTTAGACGCGCATGGTTTCCACTTAAGGAAGTGGAATTCAAATTCACAGGCATTTCTTAATGAATTTATAGATTCTTCTAGCAGTGAATCAAATTTTGAAATCATTCCTAGTGACAACGGAAGCTCCAAAGTTCTAGGCTTAAGCTGGAACTCTTCATCAGATAGTTTTATTTTCATAACTGCATTAACACTCACTCCACCTCTTACAAAGAGACATATTTTAGCTGAGTCTGCACGTATTTTCGACCCACTAGGTCTAATTTCCCCCTGTACTGTAACTTTAAAGGTATTTTATCAGAAGCTTTGGCTTACAAAAGGGGACTGGGACTCCATTATACCGTAACATCTTACAGACGAATTGCTGCAATTTCAAATTTCCTTTAACGGACTAAATCAATTGTCTGTTCCTAGATGTGTCACGCTTTCATCCGGTAACCAGTTTGAATTACACGGTTTTTCTGATGCCTCAACATTGACATATGCTGCCGCAATTTATTGCCGACAAAGTTATAAGGGGAAAACAAACTCTTTTCTCTTAGTTTCTAAAACTAAAGTTGCTCCAATCAAGCAGATTTCAGTGCCAAAATTAGAGCTTTGCGGTGCGCACCTACTATCTAAGCTGTTCCGTTCCGTCATGAAAACATTAAAGAGTTACAAGTTCGATATTTTCGCCTGGACGGACTCAAAAGTCGTCCTTTCTTGGCTATCTGCAAATCCGCGTAAATGGAAGACTTTTGTCGCGAATAGGACAGCTCAAATTACCGAAATTCTACCTACAAAGCACTGGAGACATGTCCCATCCAAAGAAAACACCGCAGATATCGCTTCACGCGGTATTGATCCAAAATGTCTTCCAGGTTGCGATTTGTGATGGAAAGGGCCAAGTTGGCTGGTTTTGGACCCATCCAATTGGCCCAAAGACGACTCAAATGTTGAGGAATTTGATGATCAAATCAAAGCCGAACAAAGGTCTGATCCATTTTTTTCCTTTCACGCCCGCACATCAAATGATCTATTTGATAATTTGTTTCAAAAGCACTCTTCGCTTGCAAAAATTATGCGCATTTTGGCATATTGCCAAAGATTTATCAAAAAATGCAAGAAGTCTAACGAAACAGAAATTTCTTCACCACATCTTACTTACAAAGAAACAAAAGATGCCGAAGAGAATATTGTTCGTTGGATTCAGAATTCTTACTTTCAGGAAGAATTTAAATGTATCCAAGAACAGAAAGCTTTGCCAAAGAAAAGTACGTTACAATCCCTCCACCCGTTTATTGATGATAAGGGTCTGTTACGGGTGAGAGGACGCTTACAAAATTCACAATTATCCTTTAATCACAAACATCCTTTAATCTTGCCCTCACAGCATAAAATGGCTGAGTTATTAATACAGCAACAACACATTGCCCATTTACATGCTGGGCCTTCACTGCTATCCCACATCATAAGACAATCTTATTGGATAGTTGATGGAAAAAAGATCATTAACAAATGCATCAATAGATGTTTAAAATGCTACAGATATAAAAGGTCCATTGCAACCCCTCAACTAATGGGGAATTTGCCACAGCATCGAGTAACCCTGGAACGTCCATTTTTCTCCAGCGGTGTTGACTACGCAGGCCCTATATCTATTAAATTTAGTAAGGGTCGGGGTGTAAAAACAACTAAGGGCTATATAGCTTTGTTTATTTGTTTGGCTACAAAAGCTGTGCATATTGAAGCTGTGAGTGATATGACAGCTGAGGCATTTATAGACGCCCTTCGACGTTTTAGTGCAAGGCGAGGCACTCCACGGCATCTTTATAGCGACAACGGCACCAACTTTGTCGGTGCATCCAGAAAGTTGGACAAAATTTATGAATTGTGGCGTTCATTTACAGATAATGAAATAATGTCCCATTATCAAGCTGAAAACTCTCTAGAATGGCATTTCATCCCTCCTTCTGCCCCTCATTTTGGCGGGATTTGGGAGGCTGCCATAAAAGCGGCAAAGTATCATATCAAGCGAGTCATAGGAGAGACGTTGCTCACTTTCGAGGAGCTAGCCACGTTGCTCGTCCAGATAGAAGCCTTGCTCAACTCGCGGCCGCTTATACATTTAAACGATAATGATACTGATTCAATAAATGTTCTCACTCCCTCACATTTTCTTACAGGGGATGTTTTGCATTCCATACCCGATGAGTCAGCGACCCCGACAACGAATCTAAAGAAACGACGGGAGCTGCTCCAAAACATGAAAGCTGGCTTCTCCAAACTTTGGACCAGAGAATACCTGTACTCGCTGCAACCTAGAGTTAAGTGGAAGATCGCCACACCTAACATAGAGGTGGGTCAGGTAGTAATACTGATGGATGCAAATCAACCGCCTGGAACTTGGCCATTGGGCCGTATTACAGAGGTCAACCCAGGCAGTGATGGAATCGTCAGGGTGGTTACTGTGCAACGTGGGTCTTCATTCTTCAAACGCCCGGTGCACAAACTAGCATTACTCCCCCAGTTCAGGACTAAGGTCAGGAACATACATTTTTCCCAATTATGATTTATTGGAAGCTATTTACTGAATAATCACTTTAGCTAAAATCACTTTAGAGTTATTTATTGCTAGGACCGTTATTTAAGAAAACCCTTATTGATATTTCTTGAAATAATAATCTAAAAGCATTTATCCATCATAAATCAACATTTCATTTCCTGTTGCAATAGAAATATACTTAACATAAACAATCCAATAGCTTCATCCTTGTTGTGAAATATGTTCTTTTAGCAATTAGCAATTTTGAAGCTATATCTCACATAAGTCATCTTTTCTACTTAAACATTTTCTCAGTAGTTTCTCAGATGAAGAGAGAGTTGAAGTGCAACCTTCAGACTGAACGCATCAGCTCATCTTTAGCTGTGACATTTTAATCAACGCAACCGGGCATCAACAAAGCCTGGCTCTTGTTAAAATTAACAAACCGCATGTCTATATCCTCAGGACGATGTCAATCTACATTTGTTTCAATACAATTTTATTTTAATCTCTAGTGTATTTATTAACTGTTGACACAACATATACAATTCATCGAACACACTACATCCTCATATTTATATTCATACATTTATTTGCCAAATTTGAAGCAATTTCTTTTTCAGCAATTTTTTATGTATAATTTTTTACTATGTGTATATTTATTTATATAAAATAAAATCTAATAAATGAACAGAGCAAAAAGATTAAAATCAGGAGTGGAGAATTTTCAGAAAATCCTATTCGCCAACGATTTCTCTGCATCAATTGCCAAAATGCAACACACAGGGCTTCGATGAGCAGTATTTATAAACTGTGTTGTGTTCCAACTAATATTTAAATATTCACTAAAAATAAAGAAGTGCTGGAACTGCGCTCCTGTGAGCTTCGGCGAAAATTAAACACCACGTGGAACGAAAAAAGGGATCAGTAAGAATATTTTACAAATACGAACAAAAAGCAACGAGTCAGCGTAGGACGGCCTCGAGTAAAAATAGTAGGTACGGTTGTGGTTAATTCCGATTCTGGCATCCCTGTTCGCCGTTCGGAAATCATCCAGACAAATAACGATTGAGTCTACATTTCGAGCACTGAAAATAACTATGCTCTTACGTACGCGGTACTCTACATCATACATGTAAGCACTTTGATGAGAAAGACAATTTAGGCTTCGGTTGGTTTTACGGAAGCGCTGTCCTCTGGGCTCCGGAGAACAGTATTTATGGCTACGTTTCTGCGAGCTTTCATGCAAATTAAGCACCGCGTGGAAATAATAAGTTGACCAGTAAGAATATTTTACAAGCACTAACAAAACGCAGCGAGTAAGCATATCACCACCACGACTGAAAACGGCAGATTCTGGCATTCCTCGTCGCTGTTAGAAAATCATTGAATCTACACTTGGGAGTGCTAGATAGGAGTATGCTCTATGTGTGCGACACACTACGTCACATGCATAATCGCTTTGGTAAGAAAGAACATAAAGGACTTAAGATGGGAAAGTATAGGAAAATATAATTTAGGTTTCGGTATTTCGGATTCGCTGTTCCGCAGGGCTCCGGAGCGCTATATTTATGAGCTCCGGTGAAATCCAACCAGTATTTAAATAATCACTAAAATGAAAGGAGTACCGGAGCTGAGCTCCGGTGAACTCTGGCGCATATTAAGCGCTGCTTAGTACTAATGCTAGATACTTTTGAATAAATAAATTTTGTTTATAATAGTCCTGTACAAAAATTTTAGCACAGAAACAGTATCCCACGAGTTAATCGAGCCTTTTATTCATATTTCGATGGAACGAACTCAGAGACCGCTTACAGTAATTATGCGACTATTTCTGTCACAGCAATTAAAGGTTAAATCATTTCCAAGGTGAAACAAAGTGACGAATTACTACAAATTCTCATCCATATTCATTGCATACAACTAGATTCTATCAATAGAGCCCAAACACTTCATCAAAAGCCAAAACCGCCCACGCTGTTAAAAATGTTAATAAGTTATTCTCTACAGATAAAACGTTGTAACAATAAAACGCATATAGTAACTTTAATTAAATTTCAATTCAGCTTACAAATTATCAGCATTCAACACCATTTATATATTGAGTGGCCTTGCATTGTAGTGATATTCAAGGCAGCAAATGTTGTTTTTGTGAAATCCAGTTTCAATACTAATCGTCCTTTACGAGGAGCTTCCTTTAAAATGGCAATATTTAAGAGTTATTTAATTAACAATTAAATTTAAAAAATAAAAAAAACCGACTGCGTAAAAAGGGAACTAATTAATTATTTCTCATCAATGTGAAACTATTTTTTTTTCAATTTCTACTATATTAGCTCACTCTCTCGCTATATATATCTTGTTCAAATTTTCAATCGTTAATAAAATACTTATTATTCTTCCAATCAAGCTCAAATAAATTTATTTAAACTTGTAGTGAATGACACTTGATGTTAATCCAGTTTTTTTTCAAATATTAATTCATTAATTAAATTAAATTAATCAATTTTCAATAATCGAGAGAGCCCTCTTCTTGATCAAGGTATTTTAAGACCGAGAGATGCCTCTTCTTGATCAAGGCATTTTAAGCGCCACTCAAGAGGAAAGAAGAATGGGAGATAAAAAATTCTCTTATTGACTTAAGTAGGAATTGACTTAAAATATTTTTTTTTATATTACTTGTTTATATTACCTACCTATTTTTTTTTTATTTACTTGTATTGATGACTTTTAAGTTGTGTTTAATTGTTAGTTCCTATCTATAAACACTGTTTTGATGATGTCTATAGATGTCTATGATGGTTAGAGTTGTAGTAAAGCTACAGATCCTACATACACAACTTCCAGGTTGTATAATATTTTAACGGAGCTTCTGACTGTAAAATAGTCAATGAAACATCGTCTTCATTTTGAAAGACCTATCCAATGATATGCCATTCAATAGAGTGCATAATTTTTTTTTTCGTCTCTACCGCCATTTTGTATTTTACGGCCGCCTTTTGAATTTATGAAAACAAAACCTAGCCTATAATCATCGGGCCGTTAAGACGAATTGATAGAGACCTTATTCATTAAAATACATCCAGGCGTTGGGATGTTTCGAGGGTATAAAGAAATCCACATACACAGATACGCGTGAAACACATAACCCTTCTTTTGAGCCGGGTAAAAAAATGAAGATTTAAAAAAAAACCAATTTTGGACGGCTATTAAAATCCGATGTCTATTTTTATAGCTCGTACATAACTATCTATTTATCTATTAAATGATTAATTAATTATTTTGTCTTTTGAATGACATTTCACGAGAAGTTTACAAGTAGCCTTTAGCGCTCCGCTGAGCATATGATGGGAACCAGACACTGCAAAAAATTTATGTAAATAGTAATTGGTGGAAGCATGCTGCCTCCAATTTTATGGAGTAATTTAACTTATATTAATGGCGTAATTTAAATTGATATAACTTGTGTAATATTGCACATTAGTCTAACTTAACACTAGTTATATCGGTTAAATTACTCCATAACATGGAGACCGCAAGGCTGCCACCAGTTTTATGGAGTAACGTTACATACATTGTTTACAGTGAAGTTGTACAGAACTGTAGATTTTGCCTTTAACATCTTTGAGTTCTTAAGAAACGGTCGAACTAATGTTAATCCTGTGGGAGCATTCTTTTAAAATTTCTCGCTTGCACTTTAATAATTTTATTTTATTTTAATTTATTTATTTACATTTTTTTGTCAGAAGTTATCTAATGTTAATATCACGCGTTCTTGCGCCTTTGTACTTTTTCGATTTTAGTTACAGTTTTAGGTTGATATCAATTCTTGCGCGTTTGTGCTTTTTCGATTTTTAAGATATACGTACATTTTAACGTCTGAATTAAATCAATATTTAATTCACAATGAGACATTAGACGGATATGAATACATTTATAAACAATTAAATTAAAATATATACTTAAAAACATTTAAAATTAAAATAACAAGAAAGAAAAATCATGCCTACGGCATAGATTATGAAACACTTTCCAACAACCCCTGAAAGCTTTAACAAAACTTCGTTATTGAGGGAAATAATGTAAATAAGATAACTAAGTAAGCATTTTAAAAATTGATTTCAGCAGTTACCGTCCATAGACAAATATGTATTCCAATTATTTTGAACAGCCCCGCGTATTTGATCTGTATGTTGATACCGGGTGTCCCAAAAAGGACTGACTGATTTTAAAATTCAATAACTTGCAAACGGTGACAGATATTTAAGAAATTCTTGCAGGAGGGTTATGCATAAGGTCAAAAGTTTTTTTACAGTGATTTTCAATTTTAGTTCGAATTACAAACAATAGATGGCGCTGTGATCAATAGACGCTGAATTCAGGCTCGATTTTTGGTACTTCGTGGCCCGGATAATACATTTCCATCTCCTTTTTCAGCATGGAACAAGAGAAAGGACCAGAAATCGAGCCTGTATTTAGCGACTATTGCTTACAGCGCCATCTATTGTTTGTAATTCGAACTAAAATCGAAAATCACTGTAAAAAAACTTTTGACCTTATGCATAACCCTCCTGTAAGAATTTTTTAAATATCTGTCACCGTTTGCAAGTTATTGAATTTTAAAATCAGTCAGTCCTTTTTGGGACACCCGGTATATATACTATATAATGGGAAAAGTTAGTTTAGCAAGAAAACGCATAACAGGTTGAAATTTCTCTTTCAGCAAGTTATACTAATAAATGGAAATATACTTGAATACTATTATACAGCCCTGTAGTTCACCTAGTACCTTTATTACACGCTACTATATAGCTAAAATATAATTCAGACTAAAACACTCATAAAATTACTGAAATCCCATTCCCAAAAATTATCATCCATAGACGGCATGTATCCAATTCTTTGCATGACCCTGTATATCATTTTATCTATATTTTAAAACATTTCTTAATAAACTAAACGCAGTTCAGCGTAAAAATGCATAACTCATTTAAAAAATCACCTTTAAGCAATTTGCGCTCATACCCAGTAACTCTTACGAATTCTTTTGTGTAGACCTGTATCTAAATTATAGCATTTATACACACCATATAGTATGCATAAATAGAGTGAAACATAAAAGCGCATACCCTGATTGAAAATGCATTTCCAGCAATCACCGCTAATGTACAGTACTTCTAATACAATATAGTATCTGAAATCTTTTGTGTGTCCCTGTAAATGCTATGCACTCCGTATTATACATGAAATAACATATAGTAAACGTCAGCGACGTATATTAATTTCATTATATATGTAATAGTTTAACAATTAAAATACGCAGCAAACAATCCCTCTCCCCCTATCATGTAACGAAATTCTTTTGTGTGGCCGTGTAAATGAATAATAACTATTCTTTGCACCGCATATTCTATAGAATGAATACCACCCACGTGGCCACCGACGAAAAAAAAAAAATAGTTAAATTAATTAGAAAAGCCGAAGAGAGATTGACTGGATCTAACACGGACAAAGAAAACAAGAGTATACACTCCCTCTGCCGTTTATGAATGGATTATCACTAAAATTAAAGCATCAAATAAATAAACTTGGCAAACAAGTTCCGATCACACTCAACCCTCTCCCTATTTAAAATGATAAGAAACGAAGCAGGAAAGTACGAGGAATTACAAGCAGCGGTGTCTATAAAATTAAAGCTTCGAATATCGAAAATAAAGAAATAACATACATAGGGATGGGTAAGAGGAAAATTAATGAAAGTTATAAAGAACATATTCGCGATCTAAAATACAATAGACAAGCAACAGCCCTCTCAAGAGCAAATATTAAAAAAAAAAACCCTTGAAACCGCAGTCAATTAAAATAGAAGGAATAGCCAATTACGAAAACCTCCACAGCACATTAATGAGAGAAGACATAGAAATGAGCTTATAAAAAGATAATATATGCAACGACAGTACACATTCAACTATCGAGAATGTTGGCGAAAAGGAAAAAAAAAGGAAGAGAGATGAGGGAAAAAAAGGGAAGCTGTAAGATCTCATGCGAGCTGCAAAAGAACATCATTTCAAACTGAGGATGCTTCCGGAGAGGGGTGAAAACGTTATTTTTTTGGAAAGGAGCTGGAAAGTATAGACGATGCATTGCACAATAATATGCTTGTTATATAGCATACTTTAAACCTGTTAGGATATATGTTTTTATGAAAAATAACGAAATATGTCTTATAGAAATTGATTTTAATGTATAAGTATACAAACAAGATAAAGAATTTTTTTAAATGAAAAAATTTACTGTATCATGGTTTTTTATATAACTGAAATTTTATGTAACAGATAATGGAAAAATGTCTATACTGTGATAGCTACTATGATTATAATGCCTGAAGAGATGGTATATGATAAGTATTTATTGTATTTGTTATCAAGAACAGAAACGTCACATTCTACAGGGAGGTAATCGTATTGAAACTTTTTAAGTTTGTCACAATTTCTATATGAATACTACACCCTAGAGGTCTGCATGTGCCGGAATTTCCAGGTCTGGGCCCGGCCCGAATAAAAGCAATCTTGGCCCGGCCAGATGAAAAAATTAAAAGTTCGGCCGAGCCCGGCCCGGCACGTACAAAAATCAGTGAAACCAGGCCCGACCTGTGGAAAATCAATTCATTTTCCCGACTCATTTTCCACAAAAAATTCAGATTTCCTAAACATACTATTAAGAGTCTTTTAAAGTATAATACAGCATACATATTTATGGGTTAATTTTACAGTATATTTTAAAATTACTATGTGTTCGCAAGACAGAAAATACACAATAGCAACATATGATTACTTAGTCTTAGACGTTTCAACATTCAAATAAGGATTCATTAAAAAAATAATGTAGTTTAGAATAAAAGGAAAAAAGGGGAGTTAAAAAACACAACTTTTGAAGCTGTATAATAAAAAGCAGATTTGTAAAAATATTTCTCTGCCATTTAATAAGGCTTTTCTCAAAACCAAAGGAGCTACTTTCTGATACATTTCTGAATTCATTTCTTTTCGGAAACACATCAGATTGGCAGGTTTTTTTATTCAGAAACTATATGTAATCGAATAACGTTAGCCATTTTTTGATAAAGGCAATATAACTTTGAGAAAATATTCTCAAAGTTAAAGATTTGAATCGAATTTACAGAAACGATAGCACGGGAAAGGAGAAAAACCTGCAATCACGTGACAAAAATCTTTTATATCTCGATAAGTAATTTATTTATAAAAAATGGAAAACCCTGAACGATTCCAAATCCCTTCATTAGTCAGGCCTGTCAATTTTATACCTTTACAGTTAAAAATGAGTCAGGAAGTGTGTCAGAAAATTTCTCACTATTGAGCAGTGAATTTGAGAACCACCTTAAGGTATATTTCCAAAGATTCCGTTAACCGAAGTTCGATATTAATATTTTTGCAAAACATATTGCATTCCCTACACATCTTGAGAACAATAAAGTCCACTTCCGGCCTTGCTCTAGAGGTCTGCACGGGCCGGAATTTCCGGGCCCGGACCCGGCCCGGCCCGAACGAAAGCTATCTTGGCCCGGCCCGGCCCGGTGTAAAAATTGAAAGTTCGGCCCGAGCCCGGCCCGGCCCGGCCCGTTTGCATTTTTACAATTCTCGGCCCGGCCCGGCCCGTACAAAAATTAGTGAAAACAGGCCCGGCCCGATTCAATTTCTACAAAAAAAAAATCCGTTTTTTCTCGACATACAATTCAGATTCTTTTAATGAATACTACGTACATATTTCTGGGAAAATTTTACAGTATATTTTAGACTACTATGTGTTCGCAAAGCAGAAAACACACAATAGTAAACATTAACGATTTCACAGTGTTTTAGTCATCGTCTCTACAGACATTTCGAAATTCCAATAAGGATTCATTAAAAAGTTAATGTAGTTCAGAATAAAGGATTAAAAACATGATACCTTTTGAAGCTGTATGATAAAAAGTAGATTTGCAAAAATATTTCTCTCATTTTTAAGGCTTTTCTCAAATCGAAAGAAGTTAAATTTCGACACATTTGAGAATTCATTTCTTTTCGGAAACGCGTAAGATTGGCAAGTATTCTTATTCAGAAACTATGTAAATGCCGTCTTTTTCATAGATAAAAGCAATATATATTTCTCTGAAAAGACTGCCAAAGTTAGCGTTATGAATCGAATTTCCGGAAGCGATAGCACAGGAAAGGAGAAAAACGTACAGTCACATGACAAGAATCTCTGTTATCTCTGTAAGTAATTTATCAAATATGGAGAAAGCTATTCGTTTCCAAATGCCTTCAATAGTCAGGCCTGTGAATTTTATGCCTTTATAGTTAAAAATGAGTCGCAAAATGTGTTTGAAAGTTTCGCATTGTTGAGCAGTGAATATGAGAACCCCTTAAGGTATATTTCCAAAGATACTGTTAACAGAAGTTCATTATCACTATTAATACTTTTACAAAACATAATGCCTGTCCTACACATCCTGAGATCGATTAAGACCAGTTCCGTCCCGGCACGAGTCTGCTGAAAAAAAAAAATTAAACCCGTAATTAGACATCTTGTAACTGTACGATGCCGATCTCTACGATGGACATGTTACATATCTGTATTGATGTTGTTAAACTAGCATGGGCTCGTGACGCACATTTATACTTCTCGAGAAAATCATATTCATTGAAAATGGCTCGTATTTTATCTGCTTCGCTTTAATTCTTATATCGGGCCGATAGGCCCGATTAATTTTTTTTATCGGCCCGTTCAATTTTTTTGCCGGCCCGGCCCGTTGGAAAAATTGTCCTAATTCTGCCGGCCCGGCCCGGCCCGTTGGAAAATTCGCCTTCATTCCGCCGGCCGGGCCGGGTACGGGCCTCGGGCCAAGCCCGGGCCCGTGCAGACCTCTACCTTGCTCGACTATGTAGAAAAAAATAATCCCTGCCGGCTCGGGCCTACAGGCGGAGGTAGATTTCGATGTTAAGTACTAAATTCTCCAACAAAACTTAAATCAAGATTAGAGATAAAACCCAGTTTCTTCACAAAGAGCGAGCAGTAGGGAGCTAAACTTTTTGTGAAAATTGTAATATACACGAATACACACATACATATATATGGAATAGGTTTAAAAAATGGCTACAAAAAATTCAGAGAACCTTAAAGTGTTAAAATATGTTAATATTTCCATAGTCGGGTTTTTATCATGTTTTAATACGTTTCTTCAAACTTACATGGCGTTACATATTCACCTGCTGAGGTCCATTATATTTCCAATATGACGCAATATACATATTTTTTTAATCCGTCAAACTATTTATTTTGAGTTTTCATGCTGAAATCTTGCTCTAGGAAACTTATGACGTAATATTCAATTTGTTTTTAATTTGTCAAACTATTTAATTTTACACGTGAAAATTTTGCAAAAGAAAAGTAATTGTTGTGGTGAGAATTTTATTATTATTTTTTTTTTATTGTTGGCAACTGGTATAACGAAAAACTTTTATTTTTTTCCTGCCATTGTTGTGTAAGAGCTGGTTTTATCAGAATCATGTTAAGACAGTATTCAAAATTTTGAACCCTTCCCATTTCCACCCTCTTGGACCGATTTCGCCCATTTTCAATCCCCGCCGAGATATTAGCCATATCAAAGTTGTTGGCGAGTTTGAAGATGATTCGTGCATAATTGCGACTTTTATCGTGCGGACAAAATTTAGTACATACATACATACATATATATATAAACTTTTTAGGTGGGGGTGGTTTTGGGTTCCTGGGGCCCTATAATGAAAAGTTATGAAGGAATTTTTCAAAAGTCGCACCATGGTAACGACTGCAATAGGTAGTATTTCTTACGAAATCTACCTAAAATAAAATATGCAAGCCTGATCTCGGCCCGGCATCACGAGTCTGCTGAAAAAATTAAGCCCGGCCTCAGACATCATTTAACTGCCGATGCTGATCTCTACGCTGGATATGTTACATTTCTGTATTAATGTTTTCAAACTAACATCGGCTCGCGACACACATTTATACTTATTCTCGCGAAAGTGACCTTCATTGAAAATGGCTCATATTTTATTGGCTTCGATAAATTTTTTTTACCGGTCCAGCCCGGCCCGGTAGGCCAGTTCAATTTTTTTTCTGTCCGGCCCGCTTGAAAATTCGCCTTCACTTCGCCGGGCCGGGTACGGGCCTCGGGCCAAGCCCGGGCCCATGCAGATCTCTATTACCTCACGAGCGTACTATTTTAACATACACTTAAAGAAAACACAATTCTTAACCCTTACCGCGCGGGGTAAATCTGTTTATAAACTGATGAAATAATGAACTGACACTGCAATTTATAAACGAATTTATTAGAAAATACGAACTTGCTTATTTTCATGTACATTATAATAGGAAAATTTTAGTTAAATATTCTTGGTGCCGTTTGTCAGCGTTGGAATTAAAATTAGGTGTCCTTTTTTAAGGACACCGCGCCGGTAAGGGTTAATCGAATAGTTGTTTTCATTATTATCTCCGTATATTTGGTGATAAAATTGAGGGGAGTAACTTTTTTTTCTGACCGACTGTATCCTACACATGAATAGGGGGGACCGGGGGAATGGCGCCACACGGGGTTATGCCGCTACCCCGCCTAACTTACTAACGACAGTTTGAGATAGTGAATGCGCCTGCACTCTAGCGGCCAACAATAGAAACAGTGCCTAGATTGAGAGTGATTTTGTTATACTTCGTTCGTTTTGTTCTAGTGAAAAATTTAATTTTATATCTAGTTGCTTCTTATTTTGGAGCTTCAAATGAGTAGAGGTAAACACCTTTTATAACATTAGGTACTTAATATAATATTACCCGTAATCTACATGCATTTGCCGACATTTTGATGCAATTTGTTGAACAAGTTCGGTTCTTCTTTCGGCTTTGCGGGGGGATTTCAGGTATATTGTCCTCTCGGGGTAATGCCGCCACCATGGTCAAGGGTGACTTTTCAATTTGAATTAAATTGCAATATTAGCACATTCATAAATATAGCTTAAGGAACATTTTAATTATTCATTATTCTGCTAAATTACATTGCTTTCTAATTATTTTCAGTAGGTTATGTGTTTCCTTGTATCCATTTTATGTATTTACGAGGTCATTAAACAGTGGCATCATTACTCCGATACACTGGCGAAATTACCCTAGTATCCTGGGTAATTCCGCCACTGTACAGAGGTTGAAAGAAATTTTTTTATGTGTGCTTATTTTACAGCTATGATTACGGTTAAAATTATACAGATACTAAAGATCACGATTCAGCTTTAGAATGTTTACTACTAAAAATTAAACATTTTTTCGAGGTGAAAAAATTTAAATTTCCTTAAGGTATCGCCTTTCCCCCGGTCTCCCCTACAACATGTCGAAAAATAGCCGCCTCGACTTTGAAATTTAATAATGGAATCATTAGAAAGAAATTTAGAAAGAGCACAAGTCACATTTTCACAAATTTTGCACCAGACATAACAATGTATCCAGATTTTGCGCCCTTTCTTAAATAAACGCGTTTTTCTAACGTCCATAACAATGAATGGAGTCGAGTTAGAAATGTGACCTTCTAAAATATAATGCAGCTCCCCCAATAGAATATATATTTATTAAAACATCGATTAAAAAAAGTGCGACGCACTCTATCTAAAATAAAGGATTCAATTCATTAACTGGCTACTATATATAAAATGCAAATGTGAATTTTGTTCCGGCTGCTTATAACTTGAGTTCTACTGAATGGATTTTGATGCGACTTACGTTGTTAGAAAATGTTTCAGGGAAGGTTTTGGTATATTGCATATCGTTCTACGTTATTTGGTTATAGAATCAAAAGGGATAGTTCTGTAATTAGTTGAATCCGATTATGAAGTATTAGACTTTTAAAAGAGTTCTACCGAACAGATTTTGATAAGACTTGCATTGTTAATTAGATAATGTTTTAGGAATGGTTTGAGTGTATTGCATATTGTTCTACGATGTTTAGTTATAGAATTAAAGGGGAGATTTCTATAATCAGATGAATCCGATTATAAAAGCCTTTCTAAAAAATTCTACTGGGCGGTTAATTTTTTTGGGGGGGATCAGTTTAGTTTAATACGTATTGTTTTACCATTGATTGGTTATAGAATTTTTGAGGAATGTTCCATAATGAAGTGAATCCAAATAAAAAAAAAATAGCCTATTTAAAAAGTTTTCCTGAACGTATTTTGATAAGATTTGCATTGCTAGTTAGATAATTTTTCAAAGATGGATGTTTTTAGTGTATTGCATCCTACGTTGCTTAGTTATAGAGTTATCGGAAAAGTTCTATTATAAGGTGATCTCGACTATGAAAGATTAGATTAAAAAAAAATTCTACTGGGCGGATTTGATGAGACTTGCATTGTTAATTAGATAATTTTACAGGTATGGTTTTATAAGAAATTTTCGAAAAATAAAGATACAATACCGCACACTCATTCAAACAACTTTTAATTGATAAAATGCCCATTGCAAATTATTTACTGGTAGATGCCTTATTTTTCGATATAGTTGCCATCATTATCCAAGCATTTCTTAAGTCTGGGTACAAACTTTTGTATCCCACAGTGATAGAAGTTTGCCGCCTATTGTTGAAACCACATTTCAACTTCGATTTTGATCTGATCATCGTCATGGAAGTTTTGCCCTGCAAGATGTTTCTTCAGGTAAAAGAATAGTAGTCGCTGGGTGCAAGGTCTGAGATCACAGATGGCCTACCTGTTCTTTCCTCCAGAGAAAGCACGGCGCCATTTCGTTAAATTCTCTCGATTCATAATGTTCCCATAGGCGGAAACAATTTCTTTGTGAATAACCGCTGGACGTTCAGCACCTTTTGGATGAAATAACGCATGACGGAATGTATTTCCCATTTGGCGGGATTCTGAATTGACGCAGCTATTATAAACTTTGCTACACGAAACAGACTCACCGTACAAATAACGAATGACTGTGAGGGAAAAGTTACAATATGTGTTGTCAATGCGCTCATTAAGACTTTTTCTTTCCTGTTGTCTGAGATGTATCTTAACTTTTCGAAAACGACTTGCAGTAAGGGAGACCGGGGTTATGCCGCCACTCTGCCTAGTTTAAAAACTAACAGCAGTTTGAGATAGTAAATGCGCCTGCACTATAGCGGTCAACAATATAAACAGTGCCTAGAGTGAGAATGATTTTGTTGTACATCGTTTGCTTGTTCTAGTGAAAAATTTAGTTTTCACGTAGTTGCTTCTTATTTTGGAGTTTTAAATGAGTAGAGGTAAACACCTTTTATTGTAACATTAGGTACTCAAGATAACATTACCCGTAATCTACATGCATTCGCCAACATTTTGATGCAATTTGTTGAACAAGTTCGGTTCTTCTTTCGGCTTTGCTGGGGGATTTCCGCTATATTGTCTTCACGGGGTAATGCCGCCGCCATGGCAAAGGGTGACTTTTCCAATTTGAGTTAAATTGTAAGCTTAGCACATTAATAAATCTAGCTTAAGGAACATTGCAATTATTCATTATTTTGATAAATTATTCCGTTCTAAATATTTTCAGAAGGCTATGTGTTTCCTAGTATCCATTTTATATATTTACTAGGTAATTAAAGAGTGGCGTCATTATCCCGATACAGTGGCGGAATTGCCCCAGTATCCTGGGTAATCCCGCCATTGTACAGAGGTTTAAAAAATATTTTTTTTACGTGTACTTACTCTACAGTTATGATTACTGTTAAATTTATACAGATTCTAAAGATCATGATTCAGCTTTAGAATTTTTACTATTAAAAAATAAACATTTTTTCGAGGTGAAAAAATTTAAATTCCCTTTAGATGTCACCATTCCTCCGGTCTCCCTTATATTGCATATCTTTCTATACAAAATCCTACTGTAAATGATGAACTGAAAGAGTTGGTCCATAAAACCCAAGTTTTGTCTCACATGTTAAAAAATTCGATAGCGCAATGGCGTTCGTATCGTTTTCATCAATTTGGAAAAATATTCCAAGTAAAGGTCCATTTTGCTTTAAAACACACGGTAAGTGTCCCCAATATAATATTTCGTTTAATTGAAGGTTCATTTGGTGAAACTTACCAGCGTAGCGGTTGAAGTCTGCTAATAATAAATATAAAAATGAAATAAGTTACATACTTATCAGTTAGTAAATAAATTTTACATAAGGTATTTAAAAAAATAGTCCAAATTTTCGAGAATAGATGGCACTGCGCTGTCTCAAACTGTAAGAATGCACAGACTATAAACTTAATACGTAACTATAATGCCTAAAACTTCATGAATAAACTCTGTTTTCAGTCTTTATTCTCTGTGTCTATGTAAGCGTGAAAAGAGAAAGGTTCGCATTCAAAAATTGATCACACAGGACTGAGAACTGCGTTATCAACCGATTTAAATAACTCAGCCAATTTAATTTCACTTCATAGTATTAAAATTTAATATTTTAAGTCAGGTTTATGAATTACTAATGTAAAAATAGAATGCATCAACTTTCTCCAAGAGGAAATAAAAATCTAAATTGATCTTTTTTAATACATTATCAAAACACTTATAGAGTTTTAAGAAATATAAATTGCATGCTGACATCTATTCTGTATTCCGAAAAAATGTATAAAACCTGATTTTGAAAATGACCTTGAAATTCATTTACCAGTGGGAGTTTTCATATTATGCCATGCATGTTTATGACCTTAGAGATTTCAGAAGGCAATTAGTTACATTAAATGAATGTCTGCTACAAAAAATATTTTTTATTGTGATGGTTATACGTTTTGTAACATTGTATCTAATGTCGAAGGAAAAAAAAGAAGAAAAAATGATACTCTGATGATACGCTAATGGAATCGTTAATTCTGAGATTTAAGTTTACACGACCTTCACCTGGCTGTTATAAACCACATTATTAAGTAGATTTCGTAAGAAATACAGCCTATTACATTCTCTCCTATGATAGAATTTCTGAAAAAGTTTTGCAGATCTACGCGGATCATGATCCCTAGAACCCCAAAAAATCCCTGCCGGTTCGGCCTACAAGCGCAGGTAGATTTCGAAGTTAACCTTTAACTGATGTTACCGGTCTCTCAGACCGCGGCTTTTTTCTATTTTTATAGTTTAACTTGCAATTTTCAGTTTAACTACAAACACTACCGAAATTTTGTTCCGCTTGGAACTTTGGTTCTATCACCAGGTACTTTTGAATAGGTGAATTTTAATTATAATAGTCCCGTGCAAAAAGTTTAGTACAAAAACACCATCCTATGAGTTAATCGTGCCTTTTATTCATCTTTCGTTCCAGCTGTCTCACAGACCGCTTCACACTAGTTATGTGATAATTTCTGTGACATCAGTTAAAGGTTAAGTGCTATTTTCAACAACAAAAACTAAATCATCATTAGAGATAAATCCACTTTAACAATTTTATCTGTCCGCTTTTGACCAGTTTTTATTTCATTTTTATATAAGGGCTGGTTTTATCTGAATCATGTTAAGGCGGTATTCAAAAAAATACTTTTCATGCTCAACAACTCGAAATTTTCTGGCACATTTTCCGATTCATTTTTAAAAGAAGAAATATGAAACTTGCTGATGTGATTTTTGAAGATATTTATAAGCGCCTTGCATTTTATTTTTCGTTCAATTAATTAAAACTTGATAAATAAACAATTATTTTCTCAGTAGAACCATATTTTTCTTTTCCAACACATTCGCTTCGAGAAATTCGGTTCAAAATGCCCACTTTGACATCATTTTTTGAAATATATTCTGCCTCTGTCAAAAAATCAACCATTACGGTGCATTATATAGTTTCTGAATAAGAGAATCTACCAATTGGATGCGTTTGAGAGCAAAAAGGAATTTAAAAATGAGTCAGAAAATAAGCAGTTTGGATTTGAATACACCCTTAATACGATGATTTTTTTCCTTCAACCGCTATGTATTTTTAATTTGTTTTTGCTGTAAGAATTGGTCCTATCAAAAACTTGTCAATATAAATGTTGTAAATAATATTAAGAAGATATATAATAAATTCATTCGGATTTTATATCTTGTGAATTGACGAAGTTATGCATCCCCCCCCCACACACACACCGCTTTTTGTTTTCGTTTTTAATTTCTTTTGACTTTTGAGGTACGAATTGGTCCTTTTAAAAACTGGTCAATATAAAAGTTTTCGATAATATTAAGATTTATAATAAATTTTAATTGGATTTGATATTTTGAGAATTGACGAAGTTATGCATTTTTTTCTCCCTAAAACCCTATTTTTTGCGCCCCTTGAGCCCATTTTTAATTTTATCAAAAATCTGTGATACATAAATTTTTGGCCCTTTTATTTAGAAAGTAATAAAAACCTTAAACTGATTTTATATGCCTAAAAATTAAGAAGTTATGGGGGTTTTTTCGGTTTTCACATAACCCCTTCCAATTTCCATCCCCTTGGTCCGATTTTGCTCATTAACGAACTTGACCGAGATTTTATGCCCCTTGATTTTATGTATCAGTTTGGAAGAGATTTGTGCAGAATTACAGAAGTTATCGTGCCCATAAAAAAGTGATATATATATATAGATAGATAGATACATAGATAAAGTTTTTTAATGAGAGTGGTTTTGGGCTCTAGGAGTCATGATCGGTGTAGATCTGCAAAACTTTCAGAAATTCCAACATAGGGGAGTATGTAATAGGAAGTATTTTATACGAAATGTACCTAAAACCACGCACAGTTCAAAACTTTATCTATCTATCTATCACTTTTTTATGGACACGATAACTTCCGTAATTCTGCACAAATCTCTTTCAAACTGATACATAAAATCAGGGGGTAGAAAATCTCGGTAAAATTCGTTAATGAACAAAATTGGACCAAGGGGCTGGAAACAGGGAAGGCTTTTGTGAAAACCGAAAAAAACCCCATAACTTCTTAATTATAATACATATCAAATCAGTTTAAAGTTATTATTACGTCTTGGAAAAGGGCCAAAAATTTTTGTACCACAGATATTTGATAAAATTAAAAAAGGGCTCAAGGGGCGAAAAAAAAATGTGTTCTACGAAGAAAAAAATTTCATAACTTCGTCAATTCTCAAGATATCAAATTCACTTAAACTTATTATAAATCTTCCTAATACTGTCTCAACTTTTATATTGACAAGTTTTTCATAGGACACTCACTTACCGCTAAAAAAATTTAAAACGAAAAAAAGGGGGGTGGAAGAAGAAAAAAATTCTTAGCTTCGTCAATTCACAAGATATCAAATCCGCTTAAATTTATTATAAATTTTTCAATCCAAATAGTACCTCTAAAATCATCTAAATAGGACCAATTCTTACAGAAAAAACAAATTAAACAAAAATAGGCGTTGAAGAAAAGAATATCGAATTAACATGATTTTGATAAAAACAGCTCTTACAGAAAAACGAAATTAAAAATTTGTCAAAAGCGGCCAGATAAAATTGTTAAACTGAGTTTACCTCTAATTTTGATTTAGCTTTTATTGATGAAATTAGTACTTAACTTCGAAATCTACCTCCGCCTGTAGGCTAAGCCGGCAGGGATTTTCTGTAGTTATTTGCGTGTAAAGCATAATATAATTGAAAAAATAGTAAATAAATAAATAAAGCAATATTTTTGAATGAATTTGTTTTCAAATTTTTTCCCCTTGAAATAAGTTTTTTTAATAAATGAAAAAGATTTTATTTATTTATTTTCAATTTCTTCGATCAATAGAAAAAGAAAGTATTGGATTCGTAAAAAATTCAAATTCCGGTTTTCGAAAGTTTTTTACACTTTAGAAGGTCCTGAACGCGGTTTGACTGTTTTTAGAAAATACCTGTCTGTGAGTCTCTCTGTGTGTGTCTGTGTCTTAACGAAGTGTCTTCATTTACTACTTATTGAACGGATGTTAGAGTTCTAAAAAGAACCTTAAACCCTCTTCAAGTCTGAGAAAAATATCGCTACTAAGTATCTTATAAAGTTCAACCATACTTCTCAGAACAGCCATTAATTTTACTTCAAATAACTCCATATGACAATATACCTATCGTAACTTATAACTATGCACTTAGATTTGACACTATTAAATTCATAACTTTCCTGAAGCTCTTAGCTTCGACGTTACACGAACACATAAATCATTGAGTGGTTTAAAGGCTCTCAGACAGACACTTCAACTACTTGAAAAGCCGAATGCTTAAATAGGCCGGCCGAATAGGGGCCACAATGGGATTAATCATTTCTGAACTCGCGGAATGAGTTCGTTTTCTTCGTTGATTCCTGCGTTGGGTTGACCGGTAAAACCTGGACAGGATCACGCCAAATCTAAATCTGGAAGAAACGATTTTGAAGTTGAGTGCTGAACTGTGTTGTTGACTTTCCCACCTAACAAGGAACCCACGGACAGCAAAATATACCTGCCGACAAGACTTTGTCTTTTTATCATGAGAGATGGCAGATTCTCAAGTGGCGTAGTTTAAGCTCAAAATCGTAGCATGCCGGCACTCTATATACGTTTAACTTAAGATAAAAGACAATGCGAAAAGTCGCCATTTACCAACTCAGCAAATGTAGCGCATATCGTTCTGATTTTTTTTTTTAAAGTCTTATATCTGCTGTCTAATCCTATCCTGAAATTTCTACATTACTACATGCAGTATATTTTGAGATTTTGATACCCATTTTTAAGTGAAGTGGGGAGGTGTCTTGGTAGTATCGTGTAATCGTGTCATATTTTTTTCTCCAAAGTGGCTCTGGCAATTTTTTTTAATTTAGTATATATGATATTAATCGGTTTTAGACGAAGCAGCTGACATTTTCCGTTTTTTTTCAGGAAAATTCTTGTTTCTTATATAATCCGGTTTAAAAATGGGACTATATAACTTCGCGCATTAGATGTTGTTCTATAGGAGTTTCCATGTAGTGGATGCAAATCAGCTTGTGCGAAATTAAGAAAGCGCCTTAACAGTGAAAGGTTCCATACTCCCATTGGTTGACAAGAAACCGATCAACTGATTCTTGGCTTGCTTCCCGCCGATGATTTGGAGATGAAATGCAAGGACTTTCAGAGATATTGTATCTAGATGATAAATACTTTTTTGGTGAAAGTTATCTGTCAAATATATTACTCAGTGGTTAAGGCGCTACGTTAGTGATCATAAGTGTTCAGGTTGCGACCTCCCTGATCTAAATTACTGTTAATGTATCTGTGATGTCTGCTGTGTGTAAGTGTCGTAAAACAAATTTAGTGTTCATGTATTCCCTGCCATCCTGAGTTCACTAATCAAATCTAATACTCCCTTATCATAATAATGTTATATGATAAGGGAGTCTTGATAAAATCAATACAGTCTCCATGTAGATTGACCGAGCCAGTAGTTGATCAAATAAGATCAGTGCTACGGTTTTTTTTTATCATATTACCTTCCTTTTGAGTTTTAGAAGTAAACTAACATGATTGCTACAACCCTTAAGGAATGTCCTATAGTGGGCAAAAATGAAATCTGCTGAAATTAAATAGCAACAAAATTATAAATAGTTTTTTAATTGCCATTTTCCCAGTATTTGATCAATCGAAGAAATCAGTCGAATATTCAAAAATTAATCTTTAAAATATCATGCTTGGGCTGTGATTAAAATTAAATCATATAAAACTATTATTTGAAATAAGCAAGATGGAAGTGGATTATTTTAATTTACCGTAATTGCCTCCAACTAATCAAAAATTAAATTTTTACATTATCTAATTAAAAAAAAAATCATAAAAGGGCTTCTCTTACAGCAAGCAGCTGAAAACAATGTGACAACAGGTGCTCCAACGTTCAAACAAAGATATTATGTACAGTAGGGTGAGCCGAAAAAAACTTTTTTTTCGATTTTTAATGATGGGTAGTGCGGAAAAGTAGCCACTGGTGGCGCTAATTTCACATAAAAAAATCGAGATTTTTCGGACAATTCCTTCATTTGCCCCAAATGGTTTGAAGTTTTGCTCAAATGCTGATTTTTGAACTTTTTTCGCAAAAATTTAAAAAATGTTAAATTTAAGTTATTTTAGCTGAATTTACTTGAAATGTCATGTATAGTGTACGAAATGTTTAAATAATCTCTGATTATGTAGTATTTAATAGTTATGTGCACTTTGAATTAGGTGACTTTTATAGCTTTTTCGCTCATAAGTGAGCAAAAATTGCAAGAATTGTGACAACAGGGAATAAGAATCTCGTCATCCATAAAGACTTTATCAGGAGGTAGAAAAGGAAACTTAGAAAGAAGATATAGAAGGAGGAAGATCTCGGAGGAAGAAAAATTACAAGCATCTTTTTTGTTAATAGAAAAAATAAAACGATCTTCATAGAAAAAAAAAGGGGGACTAGCAGCAGCGTCGACAGAAAGACGAAACAAATATCACCATGTTGTCTGAACATGGTTCGGAATATTTGGGTCACTTGACACCCTTTTCTAGTCATTGCAGAGAAATAGCAAATTCATTATATAATTTTCTAAGCCAGAAAAAGGTCTACTTTGGAAAAAATCAAGAAGAGAACTGCAATATTTCATATGTATTCTTCCTGCGAACGAGTTTCCACTCTGACAGCAACATCAACTGTCTAAACTAGATCGTAGAAAACACTTGACCTAAGACCTTTACCAACTGGAACGGAGCTAGATTAATAGAGTACTCAAGTCTTCAGCCTTTTGCATTTTTGATGTCCATGAAACAGGAATAGGCTCGTAGAAATGGACGTACATTTTCGCACCCCATTTGTGATATGTGCTTCGTATTTCTCTCAGTGGTGCCGCTTGTTCCCTTTTTTCTATAAAGATCGTATTATTATTTCTACCATGAGAAAATATTGCTGTAATTTTTCATCTTCAAAGATATTCCTTCTCCTGTATCTTCTTTTCAAGAATCTTTTTCTGTCTTCTTACCAAGTCTTTATCGATGACAAGATCTTTATTCCTGGTTGTCACAATTCCTGCATATCCTGAAGCACAGATTAAGCTCTTAACGTAATTTACCAATATGATATACCAGCTCTAAATACGGCGAACGCTTTGAGAGAAAGGAATATGCGTTTGGGAGAGTCTGCTTTTGAAGGCCCTGGTTCAAATTCGATTCAGGCGAACTGTCTGCTTCAAAGTTCCTTTTTTTTAATCTTCTGACAATAGCTGTATTTTAGAGCAGAAAAATAACTAACATCCCATCTCGCAGTTACTCCCATTTCATATTTCCTACCTCATCCTCATGATGACTGATTGCGTTTTCATTGGTTTGTACTTCACATTCTCCTCTCCTTCCAGAATTGCTGTCAAGACATGCTGTGGTCCGGCATTCAAATATGTGACTCTGAAAGTAACGAAAAACTGAAGGAAGAGCGAGGAACATAATAAAGACAAATTCGATAAACCGACGAACGAACCAAACAATACTTACAATTTTTGCTGTTGTACGCAAAAAGACTATAAAAATCGCCTAATTCAAAATACACATAACTAGTAAATAATAGATAATCAAAGCTTTTTTAAACATTTCGTAGACTAAACATGACATTTCAAGTAAATTCAGCGAAAATAAATTTAATTTAACATTTTTAAATTTTTTGCTAAAAAAGTTAAAAAATCAGCATTTGAGCGAAACTTCAAGCCATTTGCGGCAAATGAAGGAATTGTCTGAAAAATCTCAAATTTTTTGTGTAAACTTAGTTCCACCAGTGGCAACTTTTCCGCACCTCCCATCATCGAAAATCGAAAAAAGTTTTTCTCGGCCCACCCTAATCTATAGTGATAGGTGTAGAACTCATTTCCGCCTCAAATGAAGCAATATTTAAAAAATTTGATCAACTACTGGGGGGGGGGGGGGCATCAATTACTGGCATGGCCATCCTATGTATCACAAATTTTGAGGGCGCCCTAACTTCCGGAGTACGGCATAGAATAGATGAAGTTTCATATGGAGTACCATCCTTATGTTAACTGTTGCTAATTAGTTTTTGGGCGAAATTCCCCAACAGTGGGTGCCGCAAATTTATGATTTATTCGACTTATATGATGTGTATATCTCCAGTTTATGTACGCAGAATTCAACGAAACATCAAATTTAGAATCCTCATGATAGGAATAGATTGTCATTCAATTTTTGTTGCAGTCATCTGAGAGAGGGAGCGTCGAAATTCCATGATTTATTTGACTTATGTGATGTTTATATCTCCAATTTATGTATGCAGAATTAAACGAAACATCAAATTTAGAATTCTCATGATAGGAATAGATTGTCATTCAATTTTTTTTACAGTCATCTGAGAGAGGGAGCGTCGAAATTCCATGATTTATTCGACTTACGTGATGTTTATATCTCCAGTTTATGTGTGCATAATTCAACAAAACATCAAATTTAGAATGTTCATGATAGGAATAGATTATCATTCAATTTTTTGCTGAGGTCGTCTAAGAGGGGGAATGTCGAAATTCGATGATTTGTTCGACTTATGTGATGTTTATATCTCCAGTTTATATGTGCAGAATTCAACGAAACATCAAATGGAGAATCTTCATGATAGGAATAGATTGTCATTCAATTTTTGCTACGGTCATCTGAGAGAGGGAGCGTCGAAATTCCATGATTTATTCGACTTATGTGATGTTTATATCTCCAGTTTATGTGTGCAGAATTCAACGAAATATCAAATACAGGATCCTCGTGATAGGAATAGATTCTCATTCAGTTTTTGTTGCGGTCATCTAAGAGAAGGAGGTCGAAATTCGATGATTTGTTCGATTTATGTGATGTTTATATCTCCAGTTTATCTGTGTTCACCGAAACATCAAATTTAGAATCCTCATGATAGGAATAGATTCTCATTCAATTTTTGTTGCAGTCATCTAGGAGAAGAAGCGTCGAAATTCGATGATTTGTTCGACTTATGTGATATTTATATCTCCAATTTATGTGTGCAGAATTCAACGAAACATCAAATACAGGATCCTCATGATAGGAATAGATTCTCATTCAGATTTTGTTGCGGTCATCTAAGAGAAGGAGTGTCGAAATTCGATGCTATGTTCGACTTATGTGATGCTTATATCTCCAGTTTATTCTTTATGTATGCAGAATTCAACGAAACATCAAATTTAGAATCTTCATGATAGGAATAGATTGTCTTTAAAGTTTTGTTGCGGTCATTTAAGAGGGGGAATGTCGAAATTCGATAATTTGTTCGACTTAGGTGATGTTTATATCTCCAGTTTATCTGAGTTCACCAAAACATCAAATTTAGAATCCTCATGATAAGAATAGATTCTCATTCAATTTTTGTTGCAGTCATCTAAGAGAAGGAGCGTCGAAATTCGATTATTTGTTCGACTTATGTGATATTTATATCTCCAATTTATGTGTGCAGAATTCAACGAAACATCAAATACAGGATTCTCATGATAGGAATAGATTTTCATTCAGTTTTTGTTGCGGTCATCTAAGAGAAGGAGGGTCGAAATTCGATGATTTTTCGACTTATGTGATGTTTATGGGTCAATATCACAAAATACGGAAATTGCAGTCCGCACAATGAAATTTCTATTTAATGTTATACATTGCAATTTTCTTTTTTACATTTCAATAAAAAATATTCTTCGAAGTATTTTCAAGAGATATTATATTCATAATAACACAAAAATAAAGCAATTAAAAAACTTAAAATTTCAGATTGTCATTTTCGTGGCATGTCACACTGTGATGTGTGCAAAGCAAAATGTTTTCTGCTATCATGTACAAATATCTTTTTCTAGTTTTTTTAATTTCTAATTAATAATCATACTTTATATAACACATATATGTGAAAAATAACAAGTTCTGTATTTTACAAATAATTTTCCATAATTAAAATATGATTGTCATTGAAAATGAATGTTATTGTCCAGGCATGCTCATTTTAGTTCTTTATGAGGTATAACGATGGCGCTGCAGAGCAATTCTTCTTGTTTTTGACATAGTTCAAGTCAGAAGTAAGTAGAATCACTGCTACTTGCAAGATCTTTTAGATGTTTCTTTGAAAATAATGTGTTTAAATGCTTTGTAAAAATTGAGTTGACTTTTATAATGTCATTTTCCTGGCTTCTATAAATTGCCAATAAAACTCAACGTTGCTCTGAATCTGAGGTAGTATAGAGGAAACATGTTCCTTTAAACAAAATTAAAATCTTAAATCTAAAAAAAAAAAAGAATGTGAAAAATGTTTTAGAATGAAATGCACATTATCCTGGCGGTCGTTATCATGACATACATATGCCAAGAAAATGACACATAATTATAATTACATAAAAATGAACTTAAGCTCTTCAAATTTTAACAATTTTATATATAAATTCCTTTATTCAGCTGTTCAACTAACATTTAAAAAAAATCAGAAACTTTGAAACTATTTAAATTTTCAAAATTTTTGTTTTCAAAATCTCACATTTTGTGTTATTCACCCTTATATCTCCAGTTTATGTGTGCAGAATTCAATGAAACATCAAATTTAGAATCCTCATGATAGGAATATATTGTCATTCAATTTTTGTTGCGGTCATCTAAGTGGGGGTGCTAAAATTCAATCATTTGTTCGAAAGATTCAATTATGTATCCAGTTTAAAAGCACACAATTCGACGAAATTTTACACTTACCATCCTGAAAATAGGAATACGTTGTCATTCAATTTCGATTGCAGAGATCAAAGAGTGGGTAACGAAATTCAATGATTTTTTTTTGAAAAATGCGATGCTTTATATCTCAAGTTTAAATGAACATAATTCAACGAACTTTAATCTTTAGATTGTAGATGTCAGTTTCACTGCATTGAGATTTACATTACAAGATTTTGCGAATTCAGTTTAAAAGTTAATGCTATTTATGGAATTGTTACTACTACTACAGAATCTCCGTCGGGATATATACATATATTTTAATTTAACCTCAAGCAGCTCTGTACACAAAGTTAAACAAACCACTATTTTTTCAAAAAAATTATTACCTGTTTTTTTCGCGATATTTTATTTTAAAGTTGTAACATATAGATCTTATTGTATTATTGCAGCAGATAAAACTAATAATACATTTTTGAAGACCTGGCCGATTTTTTCGCGACCTGTCAGTGTGTCGCAATTAGCGTTGCTAGGTGTCCCGAATTTCAGGAATTCCAAAACTCGTCCCACGGAAGACGGAGCCTTTGCGTACCGATTTTTCATGACGCCTAAATTCTTTTAAACTTCTTTTAGTAGCATTCTGTTCCTTAGTCGGCATCAAGTGGAACTTAATAGCGTAAAAACTATTAAAACATAACTTTCCTAAAACTGAAACGATTTATGATTCCGAAAATATACAGTACAACTTCAAAAATCCGGCATCATCGGGTCCGAAACTATGCTTTTTGAAGGAATAGCAAAAGTAGGAACTATGAATATCAAAAATAGTACTATCTTCTTAACGGTGCATTTAGGCATAATTTAATTAATTATTAAGTGATCATTATGTAAGGAAAACCAAAAATTAAACATATAAAAACTTACTTTATATGATATTCTCTGTTACAGAAAAAAAAAAAATCTAGTAAAGAGTGAAATTATTTCTGCTCTTGTGATTTCGAAAACATCGATGTCAACTTTGTTTGCTTCAATTTTTTTGGCCGTTCTTTCACAAGTTTTTTTTTCATATTTTATACAAATGAAGAATGTCTATTTCGGAAATACAGTTTTGTTTCTCTAGAGCGTATATTAATACTCCAGTCAAATTTATGCATTTTTCTAGTGACACATTTACTTCTACCGGTTGTTCATCTTCATCTTCTGAGCTGTTACTAGACTTTATCTTCAGTTCCATTTAGCACAGCGTCAGCTCTTCGTTAAATTGTTTGTTATTGATGCATTTTCGTCAATGCTTAGCCAATCTTCTGTATCCCTTTTTCAGACACTTAATGCATTTTCAGATTTTGCATGTTCAATTAGCTCATAAATTGCAGCCTTCTCGTGGCAAATTTGAAAGCCTGAAAATTCTTCCTCATCACCGATGTCGTCGTTGCCGAAAATTCGTTCCAGCCGCATATTGTGCCATGCATTCGCCAAAGTTGTTCCCAAATTTGGTCCCGTTGTCAAGCAACAATGCAGCTCCCAGAAAATTTGTTCAGAAAATAATCGCTTCTGACAAATGTCAAAAAAAGTCAAATATTCTTTTTTTGCACTTTTACTTTCGATTTTGAAGTTTTTAATTCATAAAGAATTGCTATTTTTCTTCTCTAATAACTTGAAAGTGTTAAGGAAACGGGAAGGGAAAAAATGGTTTTGGTGCCGGATTTTTGAAGTCACCGGTACAACCGGTATAACCTGCTAAGAAGGAAAACTGTCTAATAGTAACTGTAAGTCAGAATATTTTACCTGTCTCCAGCTATTCTATTTTTACAATTTACTGTGATTTTTTTTCTAAAATATGTGAAAACAGAACCGGATTGAAATGGAATGCTGTCTTAAACGTAAAAATTTCATAGACCTTACGGAAGAAACATCGTACAATTGTAACTCTTTAATCTGAAATCTCTTGAAAACGGAAATTTTGGCGATTCCGCTTTCAAAGATTTACTGCACAAATTATTGTATTCATTTACTACAGTCAATCTGCCAAGGCTAAAAGTCAAGTGATGGAAGAAATATTCCGTTTTAAATAGTTTTCGTCTTAACAGGTAAATTGTACGGTATATCTTCCGTAGAAACTATTTTTTTTTTGCGCTTAATATAGAATTCCGTTTTAGACAGGTTTGCTTTGATGGGATTTACTATATTTTTATGTGCGGATTTAGAAACCGCTGTCCAGCTTTTTTGTTCTCCCTATCCCGCGTTTTTTTGTGGCAGTGGACTTGGGGACATTAGTTGCGATTAGTGTTGCCAGGTGTCACAATTTGCACGAGACGTCCCGATTTTCAGGAGCTCCAAGACCTGTCCCACGTACCACTGCACGGGACGCCAAAAGTCCCGAATTTTTATGATACAAAAATTCTTTTTAATTTATTTTCGTAAGGGGCTGTACATATATAACGTTATCAGTTTAGGGAGAAACGGAGGTGGGGGGTCTGGCGCATGATAACTCAAAAGGGAGAAGGGGGTTGTCTTTTGCCATCGTTATCATTTTTGTTCCAACCAAAATTTTCTTTTTTTATTTCTAACTTGTTCTTTACATCAACAAAGTCTGCAATTTTAGTCTATTATACTTTTTTATGAAAATACCAAGTTATTATTAACCCTCTCACTGAGCAACCCGAGAGTTTCTCGGGCAACGTAAAAGTAGCAAAATTTGCGCAACCCGAGATTTCATCGGGGATACATTTTCTCCGTCTGATTAACCCGCCTTGATCATTCCAACCAGTTACTTTTTATTGTAAATTTTGTCTTATCTAATCGGAGCATTTTTCCGATTAAATCAGACAAAAATTTTTGTTATGAAAAACCGGTGGCAAAAGAATAAAAATTCTTAAAAGACGCTTGTCGCGAAGGAATTAAGTACGCAATTTTTGAAGCTATTTTGATAAAACAATTACGCAGCGAGAGGGTTAAAATCATTCAATTATTTAATTCCAAAATATGGAATACCTAAACGTTTGGCATTACTACTCTTTTGTCATATGCCTATGCATATATAATCCGCTGTTCGGGAAATCAGGTACGAAGTACAGGGTGTCCAGCGAATAAGGCCCTGATTTCAGAATTAAATATCTCATAAACAAAGATCAATAGAATTATGCGGTAAACGGTTTGTTTATTAGCTAAGCTGTAAAAATGTTATACAGAAGTTTCAAAATTTAGTTGCAAAAACCGTTATCAGATGCGGCTGTAATCGCAATGTCTATGAATTGTGCTTCGATGTATAGAGCATTAGCATCTCATTCCTAGACGGCTGCCTATGGAAGAACGAAAATTGGGAAAGTTCACTTTTTCGTTGGGGTGATGTGCAGGAGTAGAGAGATCTTGTCACAGAATTATTGCATCAGCTTTAATTTTAGAGAATTTCAATTAATAGAATTTTCAATAATAAATTTAGAAAACATTATATAAGAATTTATTAAAATATTTTATAAAATTCAATTTTTAATGCCATATAAATCGAAATGCATATATTTAGAAAAATAATTTTTTACTTTTTATTTATTTTTTATATTTGTAAATCACGGCATAATATTTTAGTATTATTGTTTATACCTGAATTATTATAAATAAAAAAGTAATTTTGCACTTTTCATTTATTTTTAAATCACGACATAATATTTTGGTTTTAGCACAACACATATATTTCGTTTCTTTGTAAACAAAGTTTTAGAGACAGAAATTTTGCATTAAATTATTTCATTTTTAAAAGGAATTGATAAGTCATATCATCAACATCGAAGCTATAGTATTTTGGAGGCTGCACAACTTTCCAACACTTCGGATCATATCACTAGAAGCTGCATTATACTTCTGTGCGCAATGATAAAAAAATGAAAATGAGTTTTTAAAATTAAAAGGAGTTTTTTAAACTTAAGTTTTTAAAAATAGCAACTTTGTATTTTTCATTCAAACTATTTTTTGCAATATAAAAACAATGATTTATGAATCATTATTATAAATGCTCAATGTTTTTTTAAAAAAGGGGTTTCTTTTAGCTTAATTAAATTTTAAAACCAGAAACTTTGGATTTTTTTATTCAAACTTTTTTTTACAGTTTAAATAAATATTAAAAAGTAAAGATTTCCATTTTTTTCAAATCCTCCTCTACTTGTATTCGATTCCACGATCTACCAATTAGGAGAGAAAAGACATACTATTGAGATACTGGTATCGGGACCGAAGTAGATTATAACAAAATTTAAACAAATCTCAATTCTGTCCACACATGGCTCCGCTCTTGCACATCACCCAAATAAAATATTTTAATATGTTCTTATATAATGATTGCTAAACTTTTTATTGAAGATTCTATTAATTGAAATTCTCTAAAACTAAAGGTGATACAATAATTTTGTGACCAGATGTCTCCATTTCTGCACATCACACCAACGAAAAAATGGTCTTTCCCAATTTTCGTTCTTCCATAGGGAGCCATATAGGAATGAGACGCCAGTGCTCTGGACTTCGATGCATAATTTGGTAGGCATTGCGATTACAGCGCCATCTGTTGACGGTTCTTGCAACTAAATTTTGAAACTTCTGTATAACATTTTTACAGCTTAGCTAATAAACAGACAGTTTACCGCATAATTCTATTGATCTTTGTTTTTGAGATATTTAATTTTGAAATCAGGATCTTATTCGCTGGACATCCTGTATGTTCGAAATGATACTTGTGTTTACCAGTAAAAAATATCAAAATTCTCCCATGATGGAGCAGAAAATCTATAATTATACCATCTAATTCTAATATACGAAAAATTTTCGAAGAAAAAAGAAAAGGGAAGTAGTAAAAAATCTTTAAATTACCTAAACTATCTAAATGAAAGAATACGAAACAACGAATACGAACATCCAAAAAAGATGTTGAAATATGCAAACTTAGTGGCAGACCATGAAGAGAAAGAGTTGAAACAAATGGAAGTAATAGATGCCTATAAAGCGGGAATTATAAAATTAAAAGAACATATAAAATCGCAAAAAAAAAAAAAAAAAAGATAGAAGAATATGGAAAAGGAACAATGTCTGGAGATAGTTTAGAGAAAGTAAGACAGTTAGAACATCAATTAGAAGATAAGGAAGAAGAATGTGATGTACTAAAGGAAAAACTAGAAGAATAAATGGGTTTAGTTAGAAAGAAATATAAAAGAGAAAAAGAATACTCAAATACTATAACATTTCAAAAGGAATTAAAATAGAAAAAATAAAACAATCTTAGAAATAAAATCTAAACAGCAGGTATACGACAAAAAGGAGCATGGTAAAGAAAGAGAAATTATACAAAAAGCCAACAAATTGTAGAAAAAAAATTAAACACCTAACAAGTAAGCAGAGGAGGAGAAAAAAGAGATGGAAGCAAAAATTCAGGTGCAAGAAGATGAATTAGAATTTGAAAGGGAAAAAATAAAGGAATACATACAAAAAGAGAAATATATAGAAGAAATTCAGAAAGCAAATAAGTATCTTAAAATTGAACTTGGTAAACTTAAACATTTACAAGAACAAAATATAAGCATAAAACAGTTGTTAAACCAAGAAAAGGAAATAAATGGTCAAACACAAGAACAAATTAAAAAGCTAAAAGATTTGTTAAAGGCATAAAACAAAGAAATCACGAACAAATCAATAAAAATAGAAAATCTGCACAAAGAACTTAAAAACCAACAACAAATAAAATTAAAGAAAAAAGATAAATCTGTCTTGAATTTAAGTAGTAAAGAAATACAAGTAAATATGGACTGTGATTTAGAGGAAAAGATAGTGAAGATGTAGGAAAAGGAAAATAAACTAAAAGAAAAAGTATGTCATCTAGAGAAAGAGTTACAAATCCAGATCAAACAAACTTGGAAAGGGGAGTAAGAGATTCAGGGAAGAAACGGAATGATAGAGCAATTACAAAGAGAAAAGTATACTTTGGAAAAGGAAATAATTTCACTAATAGAAAATCAAGGATTAAAGGAAGACAAACTAGAAATAATCTCTTCACTGAGCAGTAAAATCAACCAACTAGAAGAAGTCCTAATAGAAACAAAAAAATTATTGGGGACATCACAACTTCAAGTGCAATCAGGAACGGAAAACAGATGTAGCTCAGAGCCTATGGGCACAGAAAACAAAATTTCAAAATCAGCAATCATATTGGAAACTAATACGAAGCAATTAACATTAAATGAACTTCAACACTTACTCAATCACGCATTGGAAGAAGATGAAATCATCCCACCAATAAGCTGTAAACGTTCAAGGAAAAATAATCAACTAATTATAAAATCTGATACGGATGATAATACAGAACTTTTATTGAAGAAAATCGAAAAAATAGAAAAGATTAAAGGAAAGACAGATATAACCTTCACATTAACGGATCTTAGGACAATTATTGTCCTGGGTATTCCAAGAAGCACACCTCCGGAAAAACTTATCAAATATTTCATTGATTTACCTTTGATCCAAATATTATGACCAAAAGAACTCTACAAAATGAAAAATCCTACAATTACCATCTAGTCCTGGAAGCAGAAAGTACAACAACAAAATCCATTTTATCCCAGAAAAGTCTACTAATCGGATTTAATAAATGTAAAATAAGTCCCTACCGTCCAATAATCAGATGCAGCACATGCCAACTATATAGTCATTCTCAGGCCAACTGTAAGAGAAAAACTATATGCGCATTATGCTCAAGTGATCAACTGACCTCGATGTGTCCAGTGAGAAATGACACATCAAGGCACTGCTGTACCAACTGTTTATACTCACTAAATTACAGTAAAACCTCCCTAAAGCGACCACGTTCCGTTCCAATAAAAATTGGTCGCTCCGAGAGGTGGTCTCTTAATGGAAGTCATGTTTAAATCTAGATTTTAATTCTTGAAAAAGGGTAACAATTAATGTTCGCATTAAGAAAAAATATGAAAATTTAATTGTCAAAACAAAAGTAAATTACATAAGTTAATTACTGCAGCGTTTAAAAAATTAATACAGTGACGTTTGCTTTGATTTTACGGTTTTATCTTTTATAACTTTTATATCCAAGTCCTTTCGAAGTTCAGTAAATAAGTGCATTTTTTTTGAACGGGACCAAATAATGACGATGTCATTAATTTATCTATTTCTTTGCGAGTTCCCTGACAGAATAGGGCAGGGGGGTTTATTGACCGTCATTCTTATTTGTCATCAGAGTTAAATTCATTGCCTAAAAAGGCAAAAAGGGGTTTAAACACTTAAAAGTTACCGGAATAAAATATAAAAAAAATTATAAACTTAGTTTAGAAGTTTCATGAATAATATGCACTCCGGAATTATTTTTCTAATAAAACCTTCTTCAAGGGACCAGGAAAAAACGGAATTTGTTTAACCCTCTTCAAAGAAATGGGTCGCTCATGGAGGGAGTTCAACTGGGGTGGTCTCTGAATAGAGGTAAAATTAGTATTGAGACTATGGGAATAAATTTCGTTCCATGAAAAAATGGTCGTTCAGGGAGGTTTCACTGTATTTTCAACATACCGCAGACTCAAGAAATTGTCCAGTTTATCAAACACATCTAAAAAACAGAAACTTTCCAAGAACGTTTTAACAAAATGTTTATATTTAATAAATCTCCCTATAATAACTTTAACATATCATTATAAATTTTACTGGACTCTAAAATTGAATTTAATGAGTGGGACAACGTAAATATCTATATTCACATTATAATTTTGTGAACCGTACTTATATGTTATGTTTGGCATGTGTTATTCGTCTGTAAAGCGTCAGCTCGTCTGTTTTTTCTTATTACTTTTATTTATTTCTTTTATTTATTATATTTAATTCTCTTAAATGTTCTTATAGTACGAGATCCGGTATAAGAAATATATACCCTCATTTGTTATTTAATGATAATAAAGAGTATATGCTAGATAATGTATACATTGATATATCGCGAATAGGTTGCCTAGCTAAATCACGTGCCGATAATGTTAAACAACAAAATGTTTAATTAAATTTTTTTGATCAACTTCCTCGATTAGCTATTTATGAAAGTCGAGAATCAGCTGAGAGAATATACCCCAAGGACTTAAAAAAATAAAGGTTGCCTACTCTCCCCTCTGCGCAACTATGGGGTTGCCAGGTATAAACAGGTAAGTAAGCGTTATTAATATATCCTCATAAGTTATTTAATCGAATTACCCATCAAATGAAAGCTTATTTTATTCCCAATCCAACCGTATTAAGTTGCCTTATCAAAAAAATTTGTTGAATCCATGGTTGCCTAGATTTAAGATGTTCAGTTTTCTGCGCGAGCGTTGAGAGTGACAGAGAAGCGTTACACGAGCAATTCCATTTGACAGACAAACATGCAGCGAGATCTTTTTAAAGATTTCTTCGATAGTGTAAATATTAACAACGCTATCAATTTTTTTTTTCACTCACACATTCGTTTATTAGCGACAGTACATAATTATGAAATAAGTTTTCCCTTTCAAAATGTACGCATCTTTCAAAAGGAGATTTCCCCATCGTTTAAGGCGGATTAGATACTGTTAAAAGTTAAATAAAATGTCACATAATGATATAAATATTTTTTTATTAATACATAAATTTATCAATAGAAAAATACAAAATTTTTACATAAAACACTTATTCAGATTCAGAATCGCCAGAAGTGCCGATGTCACAATCTAATTCTAATTCTTCATCGTTTTCTCTGTTTCTCGATTCTCTTAATACGTCGTTAACTTGTAAGTGTGTTGGGTCCCCCTTAAACCACATAGGCTTCAAATAGCCATCCAAAAAACAACCACAATCTTCAGGATTGACTTAACGCCGCATGCATCGGTTGCATGAAGCCACATAGAACTAACATATATTGTGCGCAAAATTTTCTGTTTCAGTGAGATCCAGCACGGTGGAAACATACTGGAGTCGATGCCTTTAATCTTCTTCATGAAATGCTCTTTGTCTTTGTCCATTGAATATGTTTTTTGGAACAGCTGATATCAAAGCGTCATTGATATTACAACATTGCTTGATCCCATAAAGAAGGGCAGTAAACTCCTGCACAGGTTGAATTTTATCTTCTAAGAGTACATCTACTGGATCCGTCAATGATGCGAATATTTCCCGGAAATTCGTTCGTCTTGGAAATATTTTAAAAGGCTTGACTTTCCCTTTGTTATAAAACGCCTCTGCGTAATAACAGCCTGTAAAATGCGTGGAAAGCTGGCAGACCCAGGGATAAAGTAGGACCCAATTTCATTGCAAGCTCTGTACAGTTAATGCAATCAAGATGGTATCCTTGGATGACATATGGTCTATCGAACTCCAGCAGACTTTGACGTTCACAGTCTTTGATAGAGAGTGTAATGTGTCTATCAAAAATTATGTGTATTTCAGAGGCATTACTTGAGCACAATTTTATTAAGATCGATTCAGCAACCTTGCCAAATGTTTGCGGCATAGACGACCCGATAATATACAGGTAATAAAAACCGTTTATTATTTGAATATCGATACCAGTAGGTTCAACTGTTTCGACGTTAGTCTTTAATATTTGGGGTAGTTTGGATTTGTCAGTTTTTAGCAAGTCACCAGTACACGAGAAAAGAGCAGGCGGCACAGGCGCTAACGGAAACGTTAAGCAATAATCTATGTTGATGTCTTCCTCAATACTAATCGCAAGTAATCGACCAAAGATGTCTCGTTCCATTTTAAGAATGGCCTTTTGAGTTTTATCTTTGCCGGTTTGAGCTTTGACGGCAGACTGTGAAGCGAAATTCTGGATTTTGTTACGCTTTATCGGTTTTTTGAACCTTCGGGGTGTAGAATTGCATTCTGAAATAAACGTCCATTTTTGTTGATTTCCAACCGACTTAACGTTGATTAGAAAATCACAAACTTCAGTAGATGCTGCCTTATCAGTTAAAATATTGAACAGAACATTTCTATTGATACTCTCAACGAACGGATTCAGCGTATTTCTTATATAGAGCGGGAGCACAGATAATCACCTCATCGAGTTCACAGTTGAAATTCTAGGATTAGTTAAATATTGATTCGCATATTAAAGCGTAATCGGTCTGCCAACTCATATCGTGGTGGAAAACACCGGAAAACACGATTTAGCGGCTGACTCGTAGGTTTACCATTGTGTTTAATAGTCTTAATGACACTCTGAAGTCTTTCGTTATCCTTTATAATTCGACTCTTCTGCAAGGCATAACATGTATCATCTTTTTGCGACAGACCGACACGCTCTTTAACGGTGGATATAATTTGGGTCCTTATGCTGTGACTAAGTGCCCATCTTTGTCGCGCTGACATAGACTCTGCTGCAAGATTACATGTTAACCCTTTGCACTCGAAGTTTTTTTTCATTCGTATTACCAGCAACTCGAAGCGATTTTAGTTATATCTTATTATTTTTTAAATTCTTTATGAATACAAATGTTATGATATATGTATATATATAAAAAAATTATAAAATTATTACATTTTGTAATCGTCCAAAGTGTGATACCTCTCGAAGCAATTGCCAATATGTAATCTTGGCTTTTCTAGACTGGCATCACAAAATTATTTGCATTGTCTCCGTAGCGGAGCCCCTCGAGTTTGAAGAAAAATTTTAAATGGCTCCGCTCCGGAGCCCTCGAGTGCAAAGGGTTAATTGATTTGAGGCATCAGCATTAATGGTCTGTTCTAACATCAAGTCAACGGGTGAGCGGGAGAAACCAGATTTGGTACGTCGGGTACCAAATGATCCTTGTCTAAATTCAGATACTACATGCAAATTGCTATTCTGCTCCTTCATAAGACTGTTAACGTACATAATGGACCACTTGGCATAATTTGGCTAGTTCAATAAAAAGAACAAATCGGATATGTTGTAAATAGAGTATATATACAGCTCAAAATCACTACACCGGATGCTTCTTGAAAACCGAAGAAACAAATTAATGAAACACACATTAATTATTAATGAATTAAGCGCATGCCTCGCTACATTTTGTCAAATGGAATTGCGCGCGCAACGCTCCTCTGTCACTCTCAACGCTCACGCAGAAAATTGAACATCTTAAATCTAGGCAACCATGGATTCAACAAACTTTTTGATAAGGCAACCTAATACGGTTGGATTGTGAATAAAATAAGCTTTCATTTGATGTGTAATTCGATTAAATAACTTATGAGGGTATATTAATAACGCTTACTTACTTGCTTATACCTGACAACCCCATAATTGCGCAGAGGGGAGTGTAGGCAACCTTTATTTTTTCAAGTCCTTGGGATATATTTTCTCAGCTGATTCTCGACTTTCATAAATAACTAATCGAGGAAGTTAATAAAAAAATTAATTAAACATTTTATTGTTTAACATTATCGGCACGTGATTTAGCTAGGCAACATATTTGCGATGTATCAATGTATACATTATCTAGCATATATCCTTTATTATCATTAAATAACAAATGAGGGTATATATTTCTTAGACGGGATCTTAGACTATTAGCATTCTTAACTCAAATTTTATCTCTGTTGCTTATCTTTAATTTATGTGTGTTTAACAACTCTTATATAAACTTGTTAATAGAGAACTGTCGACAATTGTTAAATAATATTGGAATTTTTTTTTTAAATAATAAACTAACAGCGCGGGATCTGGAAGCCTATGCAAATTGTGGGTTATACCGCGCTGCAGAAACTGTTTACCAGTGAAGAAAAGAAAAAGAATGTTGTGCACCTGTTTTGTTAATAAAAAGTTCTGTCTGCCCCGGCCCCCTCCCCTTGCGGTGGCAAGTGCAAGAAGGCATTATTAATGTTGAATGCATTATGTCACAAAAATGTATTATTAAAATACTTTTAAATAGAAATTATTTGTTTTTAAGTTTTCTTTGATATAATATTATTTTATATATAATAGTGATATTCTGCTGATTTCTCTCCATTTGAGTATGCAAATAATAAATATATAACCATATCTGCATATCACTGCAAACAACAGAAAAAAAAATGCAATAATAAAAACTTTTAGACATTGATAACGATATCATTAAGGCGGGGGAGGGGGGGGGGGTCGAGGAATGATAACGTGTGATATCGTAAGGAGGGGAGCGGGGTCTAAAATGATCAAAAAGTTTATAACGTTATATATGTATGTAGAATAAATGCACATTCTTTTTGTGGAATAAATGTACTTCCACTCTGGGTCGGTGTCTAGAAGTAAATAATCCAGGCAGATTTTTAACGAAATCTTGACACTTTAATATTCTTGGATATGGGGATGAAAATATTTACATATGGGGTATTTACATTTAGGTTAAACATGAAAAATAACGGGCCGGAGACATTCTGCTTACCCAAGTCTATCTGACCCGGTTTTCCGTCAAACAACGACGTTTCAGCACGTCTACTCACAAGAGCAATCAACAGTCGTCTCATTCTTTTTCACAAATTTAATTGTAGGTTCAGCAGTTTTTCGTAGACTCGGAGATTGAGGTGGATCGTCTAGAGCCGTGGTTCCCAACCTTTTTTTTAGTCGCGCCCCACCTAAGCCTCTATAAAATCCTGTTGTCCCCCCCCCCCCCCCCTCACTTCTATATCTTATAAATCTTATTACATAAAAAAAAACTTCTATTTTCCCTGAAGGATCGGAAAATAGCATTAACTTTGATAAATATTTTCAAATTCCTTAATTTATCAAAATCGTATTTTTCTTTATTACAAGTATGTTTTTAACATAACTCTATGAATGCAATGTGGCCATAGATCTTCGCATTTACATCTACAAAGTTTTATTGATTCTGGGCAACTTGCCTCAAATTTAAAAGTAATAAATAGCCACATTTTTATCTTCGTAAAATTTCTTGAAATCTCTCTCACATTTTGTATTGCAATTGATAGAATTGATACATTTTATAATGGATTTTAGTATGTACTTCACTAAGAACAAGTGATTTTTGTTTATCACTGAGACTGTATGGATAATATAATTCGAAGTAACATTTTCGGATTCGCGGTTTTATCCATTTTAAGTAATTATTTTTCTTTCTACTCATAACATACTTCTTTGATAGCAGACATTCTTTTTCCCATTATAATTATTTGACCACCATGTTTTGTTAGATTTCAAATTTTAAAATGCATAATTTCATGAATAATATACTGCGTATGTAGTCTGCAGGAAAGCCATAAGAAGTTTACTTTGTACCCATTTCCTTCCGCAATGCGCACAGGGATTTATTAATTTCATAAAAGAAGTACCTCATTTAAATAATTCAAAACATTTTTTTAGATTAACCATGTCAAAATAGATTTTAATAAATAGAATAAATTTTAGATATACCCTACAAAATTTCATAAGTGAAAGCTCCTTCATGAGACATATTGCACTATGAATGGAAGTTTCTTTTTTTAACAATAAGTAGTACAAAAAAGAGATGTGTTTTACTAAAATAATTTTTATTAAAACCAGAAAAATTAACATGATTTTTTAATACATAAAAGATATCCAAATATGTAAAAAAAAATTCTGATAATTATTCTGGTGTAAGTGTATTTTGATCTTTGAAATAGAAAGGTTTCGAAAATTAATTTTTATTCAGTTATTTTTAATTTTGTCCTCTATTATTTCTATTTTTAGACTACGACACTAATGATAGAAAATTTGTTAATAAGAAATCTAAAATTGCCCCCCTGAAAAGTCATATTGCCCCCCCCCCCCTGTGGGACGTACGCCCCACATTGGGAAATACTGGTCTAGAGCCTCATCTAGGCTTTGCAGTGCAGAGTTCAAATTCTGTCACCACAAATTCGGCCTACCTGAAAGGGCTGGGTCCTGCCAGTCACCATCTACTTTATATGCCAGACTGGTACTGGACTACTTTTTCCAGAACGTATAATATACACAAACAATATAAAACAAAATAATAGCAAAATCAATCACTAAATACTGATGATCAAAAATTTTCAGTCCTTAATCAAAATTTTTAGAGTTTGATAAATAGTAAAGTTTTTCTGCCTGTCACTTGGAAGCAGTTCTTTTCACAGTTTATTCATAATAGTAAAAAAGATACCAATAACACGCAGTTAAAAAAATATAGATATAAAATCACTTGAAAGCACAAATATTTCGTCTTAGACAGTAGAAGTCCAAGGCTTCATGTGATCTGCAGCGCTTGAGGTCGCATTTGGACCCTCATGGTGTCCAACTTTGCTTACATTATAGCGATCGCCCCTTTGTACTGCAGTAATCTCATAGGGACAAAGAAACTTAGGCTTTAGTTTGGTACCTGTCCCAAACTGTGTTTTTTGAATGGCCACCAAATCATCGAGTTTATAGGTGTTGGCCTTTTTTCGCTTTTTGTTATACGTTTTCATGTTTTCCTGTTGTATTTTTAATATGTTTTGCTTAGCTATTTCTCTATTCGAATTTCTTTTCCATATGAACGATTTTAATTCCTCATCATGTAACAGTGTTTTGATTTGCAAGTCGGTTTTCTGTCGCAGTTTCGTTCCTGTCAGTAGTTCGAAGGGTGTAAATTTTGTACTTCTCGATACGGTACTATTCATGATACGTTACACGGGCGCGACAAATTTGTACCATTTAGTGGGGTCTTCTACGCTAAGTTTTGCTAAAATTGGGATAAGAATTCTGTGCATTGGCTCTATTTGACCGTTTCCTCTAAGTATCCCTGTTGTTATGGGAACATGCTCAATGTTCTCTTCCTTACATTATTTCTCAAAATCAGCAGAGGTGAATGCTGGTCCTTTGTCGGTAATGATTCGCGACGGATTTCCGAAGATATCATGTTGTAGGGTTAACTTATCGATGACTTCTTTAGCGGCTGTAGTTTTAACGAGGTATAGCCAAACAAATTTAGTAAATGCGCCCACAACAGTAAAAATATGATTGTAATTTTTATTTGAAGAAGGCATGAAGCCAATGTGATCTATGTGATAGGTCTCGAGGGGCATATTTTGTTTGGGGATTGGGTTTAACAGACCTTCTCCTTTTTCTTGCTTTTTATTACAAAGTATACACTCTATACAGTTGCCAATGACGCTTTCAATTTGCTTTCTTAATTGGGGTACATAATAATTTTTTTTTTTTTAATAATTTCAGTTTTATCCACTGCGTAATGACCTTTGTTATGAACGTCGCGTATTATTTGTAAGAATAGAGCCCATCTGGCTACTTTTGGGGTAATGTCTTTTTTGTCCATTGTCTTTTGAAACGCGGAACAATCTGTCATAATTTTAAATTTCGTGCCTAATAAGTAGTTTCGGAATTTTTTAACCGATTCTATTACCGCGAGTGTTTCCAATTCGTAATTCGAATATTTTGCTTGAGTAGGTGTGGTTTTACGGCTCATGTAATGAATAGGATGTAAGTTTTTGTTCTCATCTTCTTGTTGTAGGACACTACCAAAACCTATGGCGCTTGCATCGGTGTGCAATTCTAATCTAGCGCCTCGTCGGAATGTATGCAATACTGGGTGGTTAACTAGTTTTTCTTTAAAAGTCTCAAAAGCTTGTTTTTCGAGAATTCCAAATTTAAATGTATTTCCCGCTTTTAATAAATCTCTTAAAGGTCTCGCTATAGTTGCATAATGTGGGATGTATTTTCTGAAATAAGAAGTTAGACCCAGAAAACTGTGTAATTGTTTAAGGGTGCGGGGTTCAAGAAAAGTCTTTACTGACAAAGTTTTGGCTTCTGAGGGCCTAGTAGTTCCGTTTTCGATAATATAGCCTAAAAATTCAATTTTCCGTTTAAGGAATTGACATTTTGCAAAATTAAATTCAAGTCCGTAATCCGATGAAACTTCTAGGACGCGTTTCAGTTTTAAAAGCGATTCTTCCCCAGTCTCCGCAAGTACTATGACATCATCTAAGTAAATTAATATTACTTTTTCTTTAATTAAGTGTTTAAAAACAGCTTGAATATATCTCTGAAATTGTTGCGGGCCAATCGATAATCCGAATGGAAGCTTTAAATATTCGTAATGGGAGTTATGCGTGACAAACGCTGTATATTTCCTACTCTCCTCTGCTATGTCTATATGAAAAAAACCATTTTTTAAATCCAATGTAGTGAAAACCTTCGCTTCCTCAATGTTATCTAAAACGTCTTCTATTCCTGGCAAGGAAAAGTTATCTCTAATTATTTTTTCATTTAAAGGTTTATAGTCTACACAAAGTCTCCAAGAGTTGTCTTTCTTTTTCACTAACACTATAGGCGATGCATAATTAGAGCTACTCTCAGTTATAATACCCATTTCCAACCATTTTGTATTTGTTTGTCTACAAATTCCTGTTCTGGATATGCTAATCTACGTGGTCGTTGTGCAATCGGAATATCATCAGTTAATATTGTATTCACTTTTAACTCTGTGTCCTTAACCTTGTTTGGCTTATAATTAGTGATCAGTTCCGTTAACTCTTTCTTAATAGTGTTGTTTGTAATATAGTTTATCTCAACTTTCTGAAAATTAATAGAATTAGCTGTCTCAGCTAAATAAATATCTGTGGTTTTCGCTAAGTCCAACTGTAGGATGTAACACTGTTTATTTTCTAACAAACAACTTTTATCAGAGCTTAATTGCATGTTTATTTTTTCACTAAAGTTGAAAGCTGTTTCATTTTGACTAGTTTGTTCCTTTCTCACCAATTCAGCTGTCGAAATCATTTTTCCTATCGTGGGATTGTTTTGCTTTTCTGACCGCAACATCGCATGAAATCTGGATGTGACATAGCTGACGCATCTGATTTTCGTCATGACTGTTTCTTGTTGGAAAGCAGTGACGTAATTTACCCTAACTTCCTTTAACTTTCGCTTCCCCGTAATTTGCAATCCTTTTTGTGACATATTGAAATTTACCTGTTTCAAAAAGTTACTTCCTAAAATTATAGAATGGTTCAAATTTTGTACGATTTATAAATCTGCATTCACTCTGTAACCATCTATTTCAATTTTTTCGGTCGTAAATCCTATAGGTGTTATTTGACTACCACCAATACCTGACAAAACCAAGTCATTTTCATGCAGTTTAGGACATCCCAGGGCAGTATAAGTATCGTTACTACACATATTAAAATCACTTCCTGTATCAATTAAAGCATCCATATTTTTCACTAAAGTCACCACGCTTTTTATTATTTTATCAACCGGATTTGAGTTATTGCTTACGGCAGCATTTGCATTTTTCGGAGAATTATTTGTACACTAGTCAGACCCGTGGCCAGGAATTTTACACTTCCAGCAGACCGGACTTTCTTTTTTTCGGGGGCAATCCCTCCAACGGTGAGAAAATTCATTGCAATTGAAACAACGGATTTTTGTATTTAAATTCTTTTGGGGGGTATGTGTATAATTTTTTTCATACGGTACGCGACTAATGTCATTTCGATGGAACGCTCTATTATTTTTAATACCTTGACGTTTTCTAAATTCCGTATTTGGGGGCTTAGTTTCAGTTTTCCGTAACTTAATTCTGGCGGTTTCAAAATCGTACAATTATTTGTCAATTCTTCTACACTTGTAATTTTGGGTAGTTCGTCACAGAAGTGTTCCTTGATTTCTAGGGACAATTTTCGCCTAATCTGGTCAATAATTAAAATATTTTTTAATTCTTCGAACGTTGATATGTGTAATCCCGTTAGCCATTCATTCAGAAAATTTGCTATTTCAAATGAGAAATCTTTAAATGACGCTGAATTTTGTTTTCTATGTAAAAAGAATTTTTGCCTGAATTGTTCCGGTGTAAGTTTGAAACGTTTTAAAAGTATTTTCCTCACATAATCGTAGTCACTGGACTGTTCTACACTTTCCCGGCTTATCAAACTAACTACGTCAAGCGGTAACAATGCAAGCAGATATGTAACCCATTCATTTTTTTCTATCCCTAGATGCTTTGCCTGACGTTCGAAAAGGGTTAAATAAATGCTTATTTCCTCCTCATTATTATATCTATTTAGCAATTTTAGAACATCGGAACTCTTTCCGGCGATTGTAGATACCGAATTATGCAATTGGGTATTTTGTGTATTTTCCAATTGTAACTTTTTTAATTCAAATTTGCAACTTTCTATTTCTTTTTGTTGCAACAATTTCTCATTCTCTTCTCGCTTGTTCACAATTCCCGCTAGCAAATTTTTAACTAGATCCTCATTATATCCTTCGTATTTTACAATTTATATATTTTTCTTCACTACATAATAATACAAAAAAACTATTATTTAACACCAGTTTTATAACACTTACTTCCATCTAAATATTCTTAACAGAATATATATTTCTTTCTTTTCACATAAAAAATAACAAGATAAAAAAATATATCGTTATAACACTTTTTTCTCTCGAACTAGAAGCAAATAAGAACATGTATCTTTATTAGAAAGCAAAAAAAAGAACACCTTCAAATATTTATCAGCAAAAGCTCACGCGTCACTTATTCCCTTTTCAATATGAAAAAAAAAATCACTGCAGACGCTCTTAATGCAAGTGCGACGGCCTGCCGCATTTCTTTTATTAAGAAAAAATGCAGAACAAAAAAAAAATCACTCTGCATAAATCATTTTCTAAAAAACTCACTAAAAAACTTCACTAAAGAAATTTACTTTTTCTTCTTTGCGTACAAAAACAAAACTCGCCGTATGCTTTTTATCTCCACTATTTAAGTACTTTTGGGAAAAAACAAATAAAACACTTTCCCATTTTATCACAAACAAGAAAAGAAGAAGCTGAACATCTTGAGATGATTTCTCGTGAATTAGGTCAACGGGTCAGCGTATATTATTCTTCACCGAGACTCGAAAATGTTTTACACACTTTTTATCAGCAGTGATTCCTCACAGGAACAGAGAAACGAAACTTTACGAAACAGAACTTTACGAAAAGATGAACACGCAGTTGAAATTTCGACTTTCTTCTTTTTAGCTTTCACGGAACATTCGATGAAAGAAACTTTTCTTTTCTTTTTCAGAACAAGTTCCAATCCTTTAGGAGATCAGAAGTTTTCACACAAGTCAAAGTCCATACTTTGCATGTACATCCCGACCGATCCCCCATCTTGTAGAATAAATGCACATTCTTTTTGTGGAATAAATGTACTTCTACTCTGGTCGGTGTCTGGAAGTAAATAATCCCGGCAGATTTTTAACGAAACCTTGACACTTTAATATTCTTGGATATGGGGATGAAAATATTTACATATGGGTATTTACATTTAGGTTAAACATGAAAAATAACTGGCCGGGACATTCTGCTTACCCAGGTCCATCTGACCCGGTTTTCCGTCGAACAACGACGTTTCAGCACGTTTGCTCACAAGAGCAATCAACAGTCGTCTCATTCTTTTTCACAAATTTTATTGTAGGTTCAGCAGTTTTTCGTAATCTCAGAGGTTAATCGTTCAGAGCCTCATCACGGAATTTGCTAGGTAGCAAAATACAGCTTGTAAGTTTGTATATGGGGCATTATCACAATCTTTTGACTCTTGGGGAAAAAAATCTGGCGAAATTAAACTTGCTAAAATAACATTTTAATCTGATAGACGAATGCCTTAATGATTCAAAATAAAGAAAAAATGGTCAGCAGCGAAAAAATTTTTATTTAACTGAGGTTTTAGGTTAAACTTGCGAGTTTAATTTTCCTTACCATTTTACACCTATAACTTTTTATTTTCTTCTAAATTTTTACTTATAATGAATTTGCATAGTACCCACAGGACATTCAAATAAGAAATAATACAAATGTAGTACTTTTAATAGAGAATTTTTGTATAACATTGTCTTAAAGGGGGTGTTAAAAAAGGGACGGTAAGGTACAAAAAGGGACGAAATGGTAAAAAAAGAGACGGTAAGGATGGAACGGCAAGGAAAATTACCACCTATTTTTAGGAAAATCATGTTAAGACTAAGTGATAGCAACAATGCTCATTGATTTTTCGAAAGAGTTGTTAACATTGGATTAAATTAATTTTTTTTTTAATTTACCTCGAAAAGTGCAGGAATAAACCTTGGGGACGGTAAGACTACCAATAAAGCCACGGTGCTTGAAATTGATATTTAAATGCTGATTTATATTCCGCAGTAAATTTCCGGTCAAAGAATTTTAGATATTCTTTTTCTAGCATACTTCTGCATGAGCAAAAACTTGAAAAAAATTCTGTCGCTGCATCTGAAGTGATTTTCTGTATAATTTTAGAAGAGGGATGGTAAAAAATCTAAAACACAGGGACAGAGTTAAAAAAATAATATCAACCCTAAAAATATGTGCAGGTTAATTTTTAGCTACATATTTATATAAAACAATAGTTCCAGTTTCAGAAAAAAATTACATCGAATTATTTTTATTGAAACAATTTTATCCAGACAGTTCCAAACTTCAAAATCAGCATCAGGGACACGGGACGGTAGATGAGTTTTCCATGGGTTTGGACCCCCAACATCATCCAAAACTTATTTATCTCGTTAATATTGTTGAGCAATCATGCAATGGGATGTTCCCAAGTATATGAAATAAAAAAACACACAAAAAAGTGTATTAAATAAAAAAATATTATTCAGGGACATGAAAGTTAAAAGATTGTGAGAATGCCCTATATGTTAATTTAAGAGCTAATTTTTATTGGAAAATGCACATTAAAAAAATCATATTTTGTATACAAAATTTGGTATATGTTGTAAATTTAAGAGGTATTGCAAATATTTTACTTCATAACACAGGTAAGTGGTTTGCTAATATGTTGTTGAAAAAAAAGTGAAATATATTGAATAGATTTCGTTGTCGAAGGTTTGGCCTAAACGCAATTCTTTACTAAAATATGACTAAATATTGCCTACATTTGAAAAGTTAATTAAAATTCCATTAAAAATTTATATGAATTACATAGTTTTATTCCCTGTTTTAACTAAAAGACACATTTGCGTGATAAAAATTTCACATTTTTCAAAAAAGTACCCCGAAAGTGGGCACATACCATAAGAGAATAGCCTATTCGCATGAAGAAACTCGCACATTAATGATAAACCTATGGGAGTATTCTTTTCAAATTTCTCGCTTGCATTTTATTTATTTTTTTCTTTTTATAGGATAGCTGAGATTGATTTCTAGCCGGGCTACTTTTTACTATTTCGATTTTGGTTGCAGGTTTTTTTTTCTTTTTTTTAAATGAGGATTCATTTTCGGAACTGGTTCCGATAGTGAAACTGATATTATATTAATCCTCGAATGGAAAAATAAGTCGTTTTGACACCTTCTTCCATTGAAGAAGATAATATATAAGAGTGATTTTTCCTTTCAAAGGTTTAAATTTTAAATAAAAATTAAATTAAAAAAAAAAACCCGACTGCGTAAAAAGCGAACTATTATTTCTCATGAATGTTAAACTATTTTTTGTATTACTTACCTATTTTTCTTATTTACTTGTATTGATGGCTTTTAATATGTGTTTAATTGCTAGTTCCTATCTATAAACACTGTTTTGATGAAGCTTATAGATGTCTATGATGGTTAGAGTTGCAGTAAAGCTAGAGATACTACCTACACAACTACCAGGATGTACTAAACGGGGCTTCTGACTGTATAATAGTCAATAAAACATCGTCTTCATTTTGAAAGACCTATCCAATGATATGCCACTCAATATGGTGAGTAATTTTTTTTTCGTCTCTACCGCCATTTTAAATTTATAAAAACAAAACCTAGCCTATAACCATCGGGCGGTTAAGACGAATCAATAGAGACCTCATTCATTAAAACCGATCCAGCCGTTGGGATGTTTCAAGGGTATAAAGAAATCCACATACCCAGATACTCATGAAACACCCTTCTTGTCAGTTAGGTAAAAACAAAAACTAGCCAGGTTCTAAATTCAGCTTTTGTAACCTGTCACCAAGACATTTATTCGATTTTCAGCACCTTTCTTTTCTTATTCTTTAAAGAATTAAACAATCCAAAAATAAAACCTGACGATAAAAATTGACCGTGAAGATGAGTTACTAGTGGGATCTTTCTTATCTGTGGAGCGTATTTCAGAATTTTGGGATTTAAAAAAGCAGTTATTATTTTAAACGTAACATGCTTGTTCAAAGGGGGGGGGGGGAGTCACTTTTGCGTTATGTTTTAAACATGATGTTTAATATCAAGAAATTAAAGTGAAAAACATGTTCTCAACCGACACTTTCTTTCTGCCCTTTCTGTGATACGCTAATGGAATAATTAATGCAGAGACTCAAGTTCACATGATCTGCATCTATTATATAAGCTTTATCTGACTTAGCTCACCTTGAAACAACATAACTCAACCGGTTTCAAGTGTTTATCAGTCAAGACCATGCATTTTATTTTAATCACTGGATTTAAACCGTGATGATGGATATATACACCTGGTGTTCTTGTATATGTATCGAGAATGACGAAGATCGTCAGCTCGTTTGAGACGGCGATAAATGGCGATTCTAAGCCATTATTAGCATATGATTAAATAACAGAAGAAAGGAATTTTACGTAATTACGACAATCACTTTAAATTAATTACGACAAATAAACCAAAGAGGAAAAAAAAAATAAAAGTTCTTCGATAACTTAACACTTTGAGGTCTAAACTCAAGTGTCACTCGGGTTGCCGGCTTTTGGTGAAACGAACTAAGCCCGAGAGTCTCTCGGGATCAACTTTTAACTTTCTGAGCTATAAAAGTACAGATTAGGGGAAAGTAGGGGAATGGCGCTTACTTAAAGGAAAACATAAATATCTAGTGAAATTTAGACAAAAAAATCAATATTTTATTAGCGAAGTATAACTCCAAAGCCTAAGGAACAGTTTGCAATCAACTAATTTTCATAAAAATTTTAGTAATTTTTTTTTATCGTTTTATTGAAATAACCATCGATTGAGCGGTAAACCTTGACATGATAGGGTAATTGCGCCCAGAGTTTGAATACACCATTTAAGTAAGATAGAAGTCACATATGTAGTTGTGTGGGCTGTTCCACCACTGCAGACTTTTTGCGGTCACTTTACACATATTGTGTTAGACATATAGTGGGTTATTTTTTTTATATTTAAGTTTTTTGATTTTCACCACTTTTTTGAAATCGTAAAGTTCTCCTTGTTTAATGACATATTAATTAAGGCGAAAACAGGGGAATTTTATCATTTCAAAAAAGTGGTGTCAATCAACAAATTTGAACTTAAAAAAAGTTGCCCACTGGCAACACTTCTCTGGAATTCCACGCGAGCGTCATTACCCGCTATCGCCATATTGGGTTTTAATGCATTATAATTGGCGTAACAACGCACTACAAAAATAAATAAAAGCATGAAAGTACTGCTAAATGTATGTATTTTGTAGACATAATGAGTAAATTAATATTTAAATATAAGAATATACACTTACCTTCAAGTTAGATGTTGTAGAATTTTATAATAAAACAACTTCAAACTAATAAAAATGAGGACACAAAAATACTTTCCTCCCGACGGGCACTAAATCCTTACTGAGAACTTAAAATGAAGTTCGCTAGGTACCGGTACCGATCGCACGTTTTCAATTCTATTCTGTTTAGAGATATTGGGTGAGCGGGATTACCCTTCTGAGCGACATTACCCTACTTTCCCCTATATACGTTCCCGGTCTTTTCAGTAATTATCTGTGAACCTTTTATCTTGAAAAAAAAAATATATATAGACGGTAGCACTAAACAGAAGTAAATATATGAAAAAAACTAGAATTAGAGATTCACTCGAACTTATTGTGAACCTTGTGGTGTTGCTCTTTATACAAATCCGTGCTTTGAAATGTACCGCGAAAAAGCTAATTTTACTAAATAATGTTTATATACAAGTAAAACGTATTTTCATATATTTGTACAACATTTGGGCAAATTTTATGTTAAACAAGAAAGAAAAATCATGCGTTAAGCATAGATTATGAAACACTTTCCAACACTTCCTGTACGCTTTAACAAAACTCCGTTATTTAAGGAAATAAGATAACTAAGTAAGCATTTTATAAAACACATAAAACGCTTGCAAAACTGCTTTCAACAGTTACCGTCCATAGCCAAATATGTATTCCAATTCTTTTGAACAGCCGTGTATTTGATCTGTAGGTTGATATATACACTAAATAATGGGGAAATTTAGTCTACCAAGAAAACGCATAACAGGTTGAAATTTCTCTTTCAGCAAATTATACTAATATATGGAAATTTACTTGAATGCTTTTGTACAGCTCTGTAGTTTACATAGTACCTTTATTACACGCTACTATTTAGCTAAAATTTAATTCAAACTAAAATACTCTTAAAACTACTGAAATCGCATTTCCAGAATTTATCATCCATAGATGGCCATGAATCCAATTCGTTGCGCGGCCCTCTATATCGTTTTATCTACATTCTACAAACATTTCTTAGGAAACTAAATGCGGTTCAGCCTATAAATGCATAACTCATTTAAAAGCCACCTTTAAGCAATTTACGCTCGTACTCAGTAACCCTCACGAATTCTTTTATGTGGCCCTGTATATGAACTATAGCATTTATACACATGAATAAATGTAGTAACAAAACATAAAAGCGCATATCATAATTAAAAATGCATTTCGTGCAATCATTGCTAATATACAATAATTCGGATACAATATAGTATCTGAAATCTTTTGTGTGTCTCTGTAAATGATATGCACTTCGTATTATACATGAAATAACTTATACAGCTCAGAGACGTACACCAATTTTATTCTATATGAAATAGTTTAGCATAATTCAAATACGCCGCAAACAATTCCCCCCCCCCCCCCCCTATACCATTATGAAACGGAATTCTTTTGTGTGGCCCTGTAAATGAATAATAACTATTCTTTGCACCACATATTCTACAGAATTCATATTTTAGTAGGCGTCATATATGCATATCAATTTTACTATGTTTGAAAGAGTTTAATACAATTAAAAATCATTTGAAACGATTTTTTCCCATTGGCCGTAATGTAACGGAATACTTTTGACTGTCCCTGTAAATGAACAAAACTTGCTACAAACTTCATTTGAAATAGGGATCGTGCTATGGTAGAGGTCACTAACATCCAAAGATTTCAGAACAATCCGAGTATATTTACGAGAGTTAGACAGACAAACCGAAATCATAAGCACTTTTCAACGTTGTTGGAAAGTGTTAAAAAGGATGTTTTTTTATGCGGAACTTTTTTTTTAGGTATAATACATGCTTTTTTCAATAATTTCTCATTAAATATTATTTTTTTTGTGCATTTAAATAGTTCCTTCATTATGAATAAGACCAGTTTGAAGTTTATATAAAAAAAATTATAAAAATACTTAGCTTCCAAGTATCTTTTAAAAAAATCATGAAAAGTAACAAATACCCTCAGTCCAGAGGGAGATACGCGGTTGAAAATAGCTCAGACCTCAAAGTGTTAACACTTAACAAACAATGCGACAAACAATGTTGCGTAGTTAGGTCCCTGAAACAGCTTGATCGACAAATGAATAAACAAGTTGGAAATTGCACGTCAAACGTGGCAAATGAGGTGCGTTCGTACTATAACTAGTTTCATAAATATTTTTTGCACCGCATATTGTACTGAATGTATATTTTAATGCACTTCATTAATGCATATGAATTTCATCCTGTTCGAAAGGCTGTAACATCATTAAAATGCACTTGAAAAAATTTCCCCCATTGGCCGTAATGTAACGGAAAACTTTTGACTGTGCCCGTAATTAAACTATTCATCCGATTTTCATAAAATTTGCAATGACTCGACAAAATTTTGCAATAATTATCTATTTAAAATTTCAGACCATTCGGTTGGGAAATTTTTGCGCTGTTATATGCGGACGGACAGACAGACGGACGAACCGAACGACGACTATAGGTGCCACGTATTTATATAATTAACGCACCTAAAAACGCGATTAGGGGAGACCAGGGGAATGACGACACCTTAAGGAAATTTAAATTTTTTCACCTCGAAAAAATGTTTCTTTTTTAATAGTAAAAATTCTAAAAGCTGAATCATGATCTTTGGTATCTGTATAAACTTAACCGTAATCATAACTGTAAAGTAAGCACACATAAAAAAAAATCTTTCAACCTCTGTACAGTGGCGGGATTACCCAGGATACTGGGATAATTCCGCCACTGTATTGGGGTAATGATGCCACTCTTTAATGACCGAGTAAATACATAAAATGGATACTAGGAAAGACATAACCTACTGAAAATATTTAGAAAGCAATGTAATTTAGCAGAATAAGGAATAATTATAATGTTCCATAAACTAGATTTATTAATGTGCTAAACTTGCAATTTAACTCAAATTGCAAAAGTCACTCTTTGCTATGGTGGCGGCATTATCCCGAGAGGACAATATAGCGAAAATCCACCAGCAAAGCCGAAAGAGGAACCGAACTTGTTCAACAAATTGCATCAAAATGTCGGCGAATGCATGTAGATCACGGGTAATAAGTACCTAATGTTACAATAAAAAGTATTTACCTCTACTCATTTGAAGCTCCAAAACAAGAAGCAACTAGATGAAAACTAAATTTTTCAGTAGAATAAACGAACGACGTATAACAAAATCACTCTCACCCTAGGCCCTGTTTCTATTGTTGGCCGCTATAGTGCAGGCGCATTCACTATCTCAAACCGCCGTTAGTTTTTAAGCTAGGCGGGGTGGCGGCATAACGTCGCGTGGCGCTATTCCCCCGGTCTCCCCTAATTTATAAAATACTGCTTCTGAACTAATGTTTATGTACAGAAGTATTATAATTAAAATTCACTTATTCAGAAGTCTCTAGCGATAGTACCAGGACTCAATGAAAAAAAAATTCTTTAGTGTCTATAGTTCAACTAAAAGTTAGAGGAAGGGGAAAGAAATCCATGCTTCACGTACCTTTTGGGTAATCAGGTTCTGCATAAAGCTAGCCTAGTTCATGATTGACTCTAACGCTCGTATTCATGAATAACTTCGACCGAGGGTTAAACCGCGGGTTCAGTAACCCCAGGTTGGTATTTTCAACCGGGAGTTGAAAACTCGTATTCACCGTTTACTTCGGATGAAAAGTTATCCAACTCGGGGTTTCTCGACCTAGGTTGAACGAAATGTGTTTATTGGTTAAAAAAATCACATGCCTTGTTCGGTTTCGCGTCGAGACTCCGTTTGTTTATGTTTTGGAAGAAAAACGCCAGTTAAAAAAAAAAGAAAGAAAAGAAAGATTCAATGTAGTGTTTTTTTTTTTTTTTTTTAATTCCCACAAAATGTATGGACAAAATAAAAACCTGTAATCACTAAATATGGATCAACTTATTTTTTCTTGAAAGTTTTAATATTTTTTAAACAATAATTATTTTTTAAAATTTATTAATGAGTTAGGTTAATGATATGAAACGTGTCAACTGCTAAAATAAATGTTAAAAGGTTCTTTTTCAAAATAAATTTTCGCATAGTTGCTAAAAAATGGAACTTGATTTGGGCCAAAACTAATGAAACTTGATTTGAATAAAAACTAAAATTTTATTTCAACAGCAATTATGATGATTTCTATTATTAATAGCTCTAGTTAGCAATTAAACAATTTCTGATAATGAAAATATTAAAATGGAGAAAAAAGGAAAAAAAATAAGAATCTAGTCTGCTGTACTTTATATATACTATTTCTTTTATTAGTATAGGTGGTATCCCAGATGTATTAATTTTATTGTTTGGATTTTCAGCGAGCTAATTAAAATGTTTAATTCTAATTAAATTAGATAGTAATTAATATTCCAGGTTGACAGGAAAAAGTAGTGAAATAATATTAACAGAACTGCAGAAAAAGCGGAACAGGTGATCCTAGTGGTGCCCTGGCACCAGGTACCAAGCCGCAGAGGCGCTCCATAGGCGCATATAGTTATCACTTCCGAAGGATTGATAAACCTTTTTCATTTAACTAGTCGCTAAATAAAACTCTATACTTCCTTTAAGTTTAAACTGTGTGCTGTGGAGATATTTTATAAGATACTAGCAAACCCCGCGGCTTTGCTCGCGTAATATTTGAAATATGCCAAGTGATATTTATGTGTCTAATTTTTATTAAAAGGTACTAACTAAATTTTTATTTTATTAAAGGGTAATATTTTATTTTATTAAAAGGTACTTATTACTTTTAGGAATAATTCAAAAATTACTATTTAAAACACAGTTTTATTAAACATCCTTATTACACTGCATTAGGCAGAAATGAGACTTAAATTAATAATATGAAATAAAAATAAATAAACGATAATTTAGAAAATATTTTGAAACTTTTATGCTCAATTAATACGTTCATTTCAGTATTCATTTGAAGTTTTGAATTTTTTAGAAACCATCTTCTTACATCTTAAAATTAACCATCATGCCAAATTCCAAGTCCTACCACCTCTCTCAACATAAAGGGCTATGTTGAAACAGGAACTGTCACCATTAATTTGCCAACAATAATTTTGAAATCGGTTTGTTATTTCCTAATATTCCACAGAAACGTAATTTAAAAAGCTTTTAAAGCCCTTTTTTAGAACGTTTGTTGTTCCTGTGAACCACAGGTGGTAGAATCACCGGCATAAAATATAGCCTGTGTAGGATCAGAAACTGTTACCATTGATTCGCAACTATTACTTTCATAATCGGTTTATATTCCCTGAATTTGCATAGAATCGTAATTTAGAACTTTTTTAGAATGCTTTTCGCACCTCCCCTTCGCTTCACCCCTTTTTAATTCGAATTTATTTTCGACGTTCCTTCGAGGGCATTTATATTTTATAAGTAACTACCATGTCATATTTAAAGTTTCTAGCCTTTTCAGTATATCAGAAATCGCAATTTAGAAAGTTTTTAGCTCCTGCAACCCTCTGGTGGTAGTGGAACAGACATAAAATATAGCTTATGTTTGAGCAGGTTCTATCACCAAAATTTGTCATCATTATTTTTTAATCGGTTTGGTAATTTATAAGTTTGCTTAAAAATTGTACTTTATAACGCTTTTCACTCACTTCATTTTTTTAAATTTGGAATTTTCTTTCGACTGTTCTTAGAAAGCAGTTGCATCTTGTAAGTAAATACCATGCCATACTTCAAAGTGTTAGACCCCTCAGTTGTGCAAAAAACGCAAATTAGAACATGTTTTGCTTTTGCAACCCTCAGATGGTAGTGACAGCAACAAAATATAACCTATGTTATAACAGGGATTGTTACCATTGATTTGCAACCATTACTTTTGAAATAGCTTTGGTATTTCCTTAGATTGAGTAGAAATCGCAATTTAGAACGTTTTTAGGACGCTTTTCGCGCATTTTCACCATTTTCAATTCTAAATTTCCAATTTTTTCGAAACTGTTCTAAAAGGTCATTTATATCTAATAAATATGTACCTTGCCTAATTTTAAGTTGCTAGCCCCTACCGATCACAAAAATCGAAATTTAGACCGATTTTTTGCTCCTGTAACGTCTTGGTGATAGTGATACCGGTATAAAATAGCGTCTATGTTAGAGCAGGGGCTCTCAGCATCTATTTCCTACTATTACGTTTGAAATCAGATTCATTCTTCCTGAGATATTGCCGACAAATCGGCATTTAGAACGTTTTTAGAACGCATTTTGCTCCTGCATCTCCTCTGCGGTATTGGAAACAGATATAAAATATACCCTATCTTGGAGCAAGATCTCTCACCATCATTTTTACACCATTATATTTTTACACCAAATCGGTTCAGTACTTCCTGAGATTGCATAGAAATCGCAATTTAGAATGTTTTTTACAATGCTTTTTGCGCATTTTGACACGAATTTTAAATTTCGATTTTTTTAGAAAGTGTCCTTAGAGATCATTGATATCTTATAACTAACTACCACTCCAAATTTCACGATTCTAGTCCCTTCCGTAACGCAAAAGCCGCAATTTAGAACATTTTTCTCCTGCACACCCTTTGGGGTAGTGGCATCGACATAAAACATCGCCTATGTTGGAGCAAGGGTTGTCACCAATGTTTTGACGCCATTATTTTTTTTAGATCGGTTTGGTATTTCTTGAGACTGTGTAGAAACCACCATTAGAACGTTTTTTAGAACGCTTTTCGCGCATTTTCACCCCTTTTAAATTTCGAATTGTTTAAGAACTGTTCTTAGAAATCCTTTTTATCTAATAAGTAGCTAATATTTCAAATTTCATATTTCTAGGCCCTTTGGTAACGCAAAAATCGCATTTTTAGAACGTTTTTTGCTCCTGCACCCCTTTCGGGTAGTGGCACCGACATAAAACATAGCCTTTGTTGAAGCAAGGGTTGTCACCGTCATTTTGACACCCTTATTTTGACACCATTATTTTTTAAATCGGTTTGGTATTTCCTGAGATTGTGTAGAAACCACCATTTAGAACGATTTTCGTGCATTTTCACCCCTTTCAAATTTCGAATTGTTTAAGAACTGTTCTTAGAAAGCCTTTATATCTAATAAGTACCTAATATTTCAAATTTCATATTTCTAGGCCCTTCAGTAACACGTAAATCGCATTTTTAGAATGTTTTTTGCTCCTGCATCCTCCTTTGGGGTAGTGACACCGACATAAAACATAGCCTATCTTGGAGCAAGCGTTGTCACCATTATTTTGACACCCTTATTTTGACACCAATATTTTTTAAATCTGTTTGGTATTTCCTGAGATTGTGTAGAAACTACCATTTAGAACGTTTTTTAGAACACTTTTTGTGCATTTTCACCCCTTTTAAATTTCGAATTGTTTAAGAACTGTTCTTAGGCAGCATTTATATCTTATAAGTAGCTAATATTTCAAATTTCATATTTCTAGGCCCTTCGGTAACGCAAAAATCGCATTTTTAGAACGTTTTTTGCTCCTGCACCCCCTTTCCGGTAGTGGCACCGACATAAAACATAGCCTATGTTGGAGCAAGGGTTGTCACCGTCATTTCGACACCCTTATTTTGACACCATTATTTTTTAAATCGGTTTGGTATTTTCTGAGATTGTGTAGAAACCACCATTTAGAACGTTTTTTAGAACGATTTTCGCGCATTTTCACCCCTTTCAAATTTCGAATTGTTTAAGAACTGTTCTTAGAAATCCTTTATATCTAATAAGTAGCTAATATTTCAAATTTCATATTTCTAGGCCCTTCAGTAACACGTAAACCGCATTTTTAGAACGATTTTTGCTCCTGCACCCCCCTTTGGGGTAGTGACACCGACATAAGACATAGCCTATCTTGGAGCAAACGTTGTCACCGTCATTTTGACACCCTTATTTTGACAAGAATATTTTTTAAATCGGTTTGGTATTTCCTGAGATTGTGTAGAAACTACTATTTAGAACGTTTTTTAGAACGCTTTTTGTGCATTTTCACCCCTTTTAAATTTCGAATTGTTTAAGATCTGTTCTTAGACATCATTTATATCTTATAAGTAACTAATATTCAAAATTTCATATTTCTAGGCCCTTCAGTAACGCTAAAATCGCATTTTTAGAACGTTTTTTGCTCCTACACCCTCTTTGGGGTAGTGGCACCGACATAAAACATAGCCTATCTTGGAGCAAGCGTTGTCACCATCATTTTCACACCAATATTTTTTAAATCGGTTTGGTATTTCCTGAGATTGTGTAGAAACTACCATTTAGAACGTTTTTAGAACGCTTTTTGCGCATTTTCGCCCCTTTTAAATTTCGAATTGTTTAAGAACTGTTCTTAGACATCATTTATATCTTATAAGTAACTAATATTCAAAATTTCATATTTCTAGGCCCTTCAGTAACGCTAAAATCGCATTTTTAGAACGTTTTTAGCTCCTACACCCCCTTTGGGGTAGCGGCACCGACATAAGATATAGCCTATGTTCTAAGTTGGCCTAACACCATCATTTTGATACCATTACTTTTGGAATCGGTTCGGTAGTTCCAGAGCTTACCTCCGACAAATAAACAATTTTTTCCTCTTTATAATAGGAGTATAAGATTATTTTAAGGAACGCAAATATTTTAAACTTTTTAAGACTACTAGTGTATAGTGTATGAATTTCCATTCAACACATATAATCGAATAAGGCCTTTCCTAAATCATTATAAATGTATTCTGAATACTATCTGGACAAATAAATGTGAAATATTACAGAAAGTTGAATTTTTATCGACCAGCTTTTAGGACCTATCCCCACCCCTTCCCCTTCAGCCATTTGTATCACATTTACAAGATAAGCTATTCACTTGATTATCTTTGACTATTTTTTGATAAATTAGCCTAATAATTACGAAATATTATTACATGCACGAAGACACTTGTTTTTGGTTGCAGTGTTGCATTTGAAAAAATGTATTTATTTAGAAAATGTTATTTTATTTTCTATATTTTTTCCAGCTTCTTAATTTCATATTTTTAACTCATTTAGATATCACTTCATTAGATGTAATAAGAATCTCATTTAGAATAGAAATTAAAAGTGGGATTCCTTTTTTTTTATTTTTATGATTGATTAATGATAGATTTCTAGACTAAATAGGCAGAATAATGATAGTTTGTAATCTAACAAAACAACTCAAATTAATTATTAATAATTTCATATAATTTTACATTATCTAATAAATAAAATAGTTGTCTGTTGTTTGTGAATCAGTGGAGAAAAACAAGTTCCCATTTGTACCACCCTGCCCATTCCCTCTATTTTTTTTCTCTTTTTTTTGGTGTCATTCTTTAATTTAAGCAAATTAAACGTTATGCTGTGTAAGATATAGAAATAAAAAGAAAGTTTAAAGTACATATTACCAAAAATAGAAGAATATATGTAATCTCATACATACACATACATATTATCTATACATTTTTTGACTGGTTTGTTTATATTTATACATTATATCTCCTTCATTACATGTTGAATTGTTTGCTTTCATAAATACTCATGATCACGAAGAATTTATTTACCTTAAAAAGTCATCATTACTGCAAGGGCTGATAGAAATATTTTTGGTGTGGGTTATTTTAAAAAAGGAAAGTTCTTTTTTTTTTTTTTACCAGCGTATTTCAATCCTTTAGTAATTTATTTTAATTTAGCTGTCAATAAAGAAGCAAAACTTATAAGTGATCTCTAAAAAAAGTCACAATTTCAGTAGGTAACATTCAAAAGTTATTCATTTTAGGATTTATTATTACTATTATTATTTTCGTATAAAATGGTACTAATGCAATATTTTATATTATGTATAATTTTGAAATTAAAATACAGTTGAAAAAGAAATGCAATAAAAATAAATATTTCAAATTCCACAAAAATTGGGAAACATACGTAGAAGCTTACAAACAATCCTTAAAAAAATCAATAAAGTAATAAAACTCAAATTGTTTAAATTTTAAGTTAAAATATCTAATTTATAGATCTGATTTATACATACTCAGTTTGTACATAAACAATAATATATCTTTTACACAATAGACCCAAAATTTAATTTTAAAACATTCTATAAGTACTGATCAAAAATCTACAGAGAATCTATGGATATTCTAAGATAATCTGTGTTTTTCTTTACTTAAACAAAAATGCAAATTAGCCTGAGTCTCACATTTTAATTAGAACTTATGCAAGTATGGCGTTTATTTCGGTCCTGTTAAAATACATTTGTGAATTTTTTAACATCAAAATTGCAAAAAAAAAAAAGACCTTAAACGCGACAGTTGTTATTTTAGAAGCAATTATTCGGCTGTTTAAGTAATATTGGCTATTTTTAAGGCAAATAAATTTTTCGCGACCACGCGTATTTATGTAAACAAACAATTCAACATGCATTCAATATATAGAGGCTATATACATAAATATAAACAAATCAGATAAAAATATTGAAGATAATTACATATATATGAGATTACATACCTTTACATAATGTTATTCCGTTTTATTTAATAGTAGAACTTCTATATTTTACACAGCACATTCTATCAGCACGTCTGCCGCCATTGTAAAATGGCGGTCCTCTCCCTCTCCTCACTCTCACAGCTTGTTTTTCGTTAAATACGCATGCTCGGTTGAAAAATCCTAGGTTGAACCCTGCTGTAGACCAAGGTTGGGTTACTGAACCCGGCGTCAGATTGTAACCTCGAACCGGTTCAGTGGGGTTGACGGTGAATGCCATTTGAGTTTTCAACCCGGGTTTTCTGCATAACTCCGGGTCGAAGTTATTCGTGAATACGAGCGTTACTGCTCTTAGATGTTCTTCGATAAGAACATCAATAGAAGGAATAAGAGACTGTTTAAAGTTAGCAGAAAGCCTTCTTCCATTATAGAGGATATTCCAAATATGGGTTCGAGGCTAAAAAAAGTCACGTGATACCGGTAATTTACCCAAGGAACTTCTAACTGATAAGAAGGGAAGATACTACTGCTTTGCCTCATGAACTGTTTCATTGGCTAGCGGGGATTCACATTACACGTCTACGGAGCCTTCCCTTCTTTACGCTAGAAGTTTTTACCTCGACCACGTGATCAAAACGGAGATGGAATATCCTCCATTTCTGCTAACTTTAAGAAGTCTCGTATTCCTTCTAATTGCTCATTGTGCCAGGTTTTATGCTTTGCCTAAGGTCCATAAATCTGGCATTCCTTTCAGAACTATTGTCTCTAGTATCAGTACAGTTTCTAAGCTTGCCAAATATTTAGTTTCTATTTTTTCTCCACTTTTGAGCAGTAACTGTTTCACTGTTAAGAATACTTTTGATTTTGTTTTAAAACTTCACAATTTTAAGCCGAAGGGCCACATGATGGTTTCTTTTGATGTTAAATCATTATTTACTAACGTTCCGGTTGATGGAGCTTTAGATTGCCTCAAGAAAAGGCTTTGTGAATTCCATTTCTCTTATTTTGAAATTGAGGAGCTTATCCTTCTCGCTCGCGTTTGCTTGTCGCAAAATACTTTTGTTTTAATGGAAATTTCTTTTGTATGATTGACGGTTTGGCTGTGGGTAACCCTCTTATTCCAATTTTATGCGATATTTATATGCACTATTTTGAGGCCAAACTTTTTGAAAATTTAAAATTTCCGTTGTATGTTCGTTATGTTGATGGTGTTTATGTCCTGGCTGAAATGAATTAGGATATTAATCATATTCTCTCTATTATGAATTCCATTGATCCCTGCATTCAATTTACCTCTGAAATTGACACCAATAACTGTTTTTCCTTCCTGGATGTCCTTGTTATTCGTTGTGAAATTGTCTTTCAGACTACCAGGGGCGTAGCGACAGATATTTATTGGAGGGGGGGGGGGAAGGTTAAAAATTTCCTAACTTGAAACAAACTACTGTAATTTCCAACTCAAATGATATGTGCAATGTATGTTCAACTCATTTTAATGCTATTTGAGATCAAAATGAAGGGGAAAGAGACATCGTGTTTTCTTTTCTAGTATTAGAATAGAATAGCTATTTTAAAAGAAAGTTATATTTACAGATTATGTCTGGTATTGATGGTAACGACTAAGAACCTTCTATAACCGCTCTAGCAACGACCTATTGCTAGAGCGCCAAGACACGTGAATAATTTGTTGTCTGGTTTTCGTTTGTGACATTAGAATATTTTTATTTTGAGCGTTTATTTTATTTTTTATTTTTAGAAGATCTAACGTGAAATGAACATTTTGTTTTTCTTTTTCTTCAACTAGCTTTAGTTTGTCAATTCTGTGTCTTCTATTGTGAGTTAATCATAATCGCTATTCATATGAAAATAATGTCAATGAAGATACTTAATAAGAATTACTGACGTTATTTTGAAATTGTTCAGTAAGGAACAAAGTTTTGTAGGAAGAAGTTTTTAGTAGAGAAATTCAGGTCTGGTGGATGTATATTTTCATAAAACAGTGAAACGCAACGACAGTCAGAGTTTGGCTACTTTCGTTTTATATTTCTTTTTATTATTTAACTTATTTACAGTTACAGCTCTCAGAAAAGACGTCACCAAAGCATTAAAAGATTCATATTTATTTTACTATTATTTTTTAAAAAGAAAAAAGTTCTTTCAAAAATCTAGAATTTCCCAACTCTAAGCTCAAATTTCCCAAGTTCACAAATATTGGTGGGGAGGTTTCCCCCCATAACCCCCCATGGCAATTCCTCTGCAGACTACCGTCTTTCGTAAACCTTTTGCTGTCAGTCTCCCAACTCACAGGTATTCTTCTCATCCTCCTAACCAGAAATTCGCTGCTTTCAATTCTTTTGTTTTTCGGGCTACCAATATTTGTTCCACTCCTCAGTTACTTAGTGCTGAACTTAATTACCTCAAAGCTATTGCTGTTGATCGTGGTTATTCCTCTAATATTATACATTCTATTTATAAGAAATTGACGAAACCTGTCCATTCTGAAAAGCATTCCAATTCCAACTCTAATACTTCAGTTGTGTTGGCATTTCCCCCCTAAAATCAGTCAGCAAGTTGCTAAAATCTTAAGAAAGTTTGATTTTAATGTTATTTTTTCTCCTGCTAATAAAATCTCTTTTTCAAATCTCAAACACCCCATTGGCCGCCTAGATAACTCGAGTATTTACCAAATCTCTTGCCAGTGTGGTCTTTCTTATATTGGCCAGGCTAAACGTGCTCTTAGATTTCGTTTAAAAGATCATGAAGGTTATGTTAAAAATCAGGAGCTTAAACGTTCTTCTATTGCTCAACTTTGTTGGTCTTTTCAACATAGGTTCAATTTTTTCTTCAGCCATCATTATCCAAAAATGTTCTTCTAACCTTGATCTTAATTTTTCGGAAGCTTACCATATCATTAAAAATTTTCACTCGTTAGTCAATGACTTATCTAGTACTCCTGATTTTCCAATTATTTGGAAAGCATTAATTTAATGTCCTTTTTTTGGTTTCTTTTTTTCTCGTTCACCGGTGGATGTCGCTACTTGTCCACTCAGTCGTTTCATCTCCGTCTCTCTCATTCGTTGTTTGTGGCGCGTTCGCTACCCGTACCGGGTCTGTCATTTTGCCCAGTCTTGCTTTTTCTAGCACGCTGTGCGTTGCTCTATGTTGCGCTGAAGAAGAATTTCGCTAGTAGATTCAAAACAGCTGTTTGCTGCTTTTTATGTATCATTTGTAAATTTTTAAACGTTGGATTTCTGCTTTTTAAAGCAATATCTAATTTCCAAAAAGAGAAAAAAGTTTTCCAGTGACCTCTATTTTAAGCACCAATTATGAGTGAATGGAAGTTTCATTTAATGTACAAATGCCCCATTTTTCAGGCTCCCATAGCTTTCACCTAATGGAAAAACTTGCCCTATTTAAAGCAAAAAGTATGAAAGTAACGAATATTACCCTGTGTGGTCCGCATGTCTTTTTTTACCCAAATGTCGTTATTAGTTTTTTGTACCAAACGACGAATCAAATCTTCTTTTGGCACTTCTCCTACTTTGGCGCCCTGGACATATTCCTCGCTAGTTTCGGCCCTGGTTAGGCGCCTTTCATGAGATTTTTATTGGGTCAATAATGTCACAATAAAACAGCTAAAAAAGGCTATTGATAATTAATTTAGAAAATAATCTTTGTGGACTTATCTTTTGTCTTTCCACATCTTGAAAATGGTCCACTGATTTCTTTCCCTCTGCTCACAAAGATACTAGTTTACTCGACTAAACAACAAAGACGGTCGATACGCATAAGTGATCTATTAGCAAGTCCCTTATCATATCAAATGACTTAATTTGCATAGATGAATTCAGCGCCTCACAGGAAACAAGATCTGTTTAAAATGCAATACAAGGTAACAGAAATCTCCCCATTTCTCATCTGTAGACAATCAAATTGTTGGAACGTCCGTGCGTGGAATTGAATATGATTTTAAAGCAATTAAATTGTTTACTTATTCCTTTGTCTGCCAGATATGTTAACAGAGGACTGCCTAAGGAAATAAATTTAAAATCTGCAGATATAATGCCTTTGCCATTTTGCATTCAAATTTGCTTATACACAGATGAGTTGTTTTTATTGATGACTGTTTAGAAAGGAAGGGGGGTGGCATAAATCTAATGGTATGGGAATAAAAAAGTAGTACTATAATAGAATGACAAATTGGTAGTTTCAGAAATGATGAAACCAGCAGATACCTCCAGTTTCTTTTAGATCAATTATATTCAACTTTTTTCCTTGCGGGCCACAAAAACACCACGAAATCATTTAATTAGATACTTAATAAATATGGTTAGATTAATCCACATATAAACTATGTAAATTGGTTTTATAAAACGAAATAGGCAATATAAATGTAAGGAAAACACTGGAAAACAATGTTATTATTACAAAATAATAAATTGCAGTTTCACTGGATATGCAGTAAGAGCAAAATGATAAGAACGGAACAGGTTTTTCTAAATTCTAGAGATATTACACGCTAGTTGTGCTTCTTTTGTGTTTAATAATTTCAATGCAACGGTGTAGCATAGGATTTTTAAAATATCGAGGTGACAAAAACCACCTTGCAACACAAATGGCAGAATTTAATTCTGCTTTAGAGTTACACTGGACCATTTGACCATTTTTTCGGTAGATATTGTGCACTATAATACCCTAAATGTTCTCCATGGGATAAATCACATGGAGAACCTATATCGACCTATATCGAGATCTGTATTGACCTATTAGCCGACCCGTCAAGTGTGGAAATCTTATCTTCAAACCATTTCTTTGTGTCTTTTACAGAGTGTATAAAGGCATTGTCTTGTTGAAAAATGCAGTTAAAGCCTACAATTTTTTTCACCTTGGTTCAACAAATAACATTCTAATATGTGAATATAGGTATGTCTATTTAGCCTTCCTTTTAGAAAAGCACAATACGAAGCTTATCTCCTGAGAAAAAAGCAGCCCAAACCATTAGGGAGCTTCTACCTAATTGATGCATGGAAAATATATCATTTTACTTTTGAAGGACTACCAATATAAATTAATACCAACTGCATTATCGGAATTAGACGTCTTTTCATCACTGAAACCTATTTTATTCCGATTCGTTTGTTGCTTCAGATGTTTATCTGCAAACTGAATTCGGTCTTTTTTATGGCCACATATCAAATGCGGATACCGACATGGTTTTACCTATTTAAGGATTCCTGACCGTTTTATTGTCCTTCTTGTTGTCCATACTGATGCCGTCATTATCTGGCTTCCAATTCTAATTTCTTTTGCAGTTATTCCTTTACTTGCGACTGTGCGAACAGTCAAACTTTCCGGTTGTTTTGAAACAATTCTCGGCCATACCTGTAGATTTGCAGTACCATAAGTAGTTCGATTTTATTAGCAATTCTTTGAAGTGACAGCCCGATGTTGTTATAAATTACAATTTAGCCTCTTTCTAAGTCAGAATACATTAGATGGTTTACATTGGTTTTCTGCATTAAATGTTTCAGGTTCATTTCTTTCTTTTGTCATTCAAATAATCTTAAGGGGGAAAAAAAAAAAACAAAAAAAAACAAAAAAAAAAAAAACGAAAAATTCTGTCGATTTCTGACATTAAAAATACGTTAACAAAATTGTTATGTTATTTTACATTTATATCGCGCACTTTCCTTGTCAACTTTTCTTTTTAGGGTTTCGTTCATCTCACGGAATCCTATTCTTCTCACTCTTTTGTTTGTCTGTCTGTCACAGAGTTCGTTCTCGGAAACTGTATAAGTTACATACTTGAAATTTTGTACCTGTAAATAAACCTCCTTTAAAAAAAACCTAAATAAAAAAAACCTCCTTTAATACCTCCAATCACATGACAAATCATAAAATTTAGAAAAAGTCTTATAGTATTTTAATGAAATGAATTAATTTAATGACATCCGACCATTTTTTTGCGATTTATATTTTAAAACAGAACCTTAATTTCAGTCTTTTTAGCGAGGGGTAGATGGCTCCGGGCTAGCGCATTTGCCTGCTATTCAAAAGGTTTTTGGTTCGAAGCTCGGCGTCGGAGTTCGAAATTTTTTCCTCGGAATAGATTTTATTATCTAATAGACTCAATTTTACAGAATTTTTATAACTTTTTTTTTTGCCATTTTAGGGGCCGAAAGGTGAAATTTTCATTTTTTCCCCCTCGGACTGCATTTAATTTTTTGGTGGATTTAATTAAAAGAACTTTGTATATTTTTGCCATTTTAAACGTTTTTTTTTTTTTTTTTTTTTTTTTTTTTAAGTTACACTGGCTTCCAAAAGTTAAGGAACAGGAACTGGATGCTTTCGATTGGACACGATTTGTTGAACATCTACCAAAGTTATTGGCGAATTGTTCTTGAACTTCTGGGATGTAAAGAACATGTTTGATTTCATATTTCTCGGTGTAAATTTAGTCGGGAGGACAATTAGGGGCCTAATAATAAATTTAATAATAAAATAATATTTACGATCACCTCTGTGCCAGAAAATGCTGAAAATGGTTTGTCGATGTGTTAAATGACTATTTGGGTACTATTCAACGTTTGTGTGCATTTGTGCAAGCATAGCACTGATATTCGTGAAAATGTTATTGTGTCTGTGGAAAATTCAAAAGTTTTTTGTTTATAGCGTACAGAGTTTTCAACCAAACTTAACACAATTTTTCGAAAACTTGACAAAGAACAGTAGCAACGTTATACTGCAATTAAAACATAAATATATTGAATATTAGATGAGATATAGGCATTTGTATGAAATAATTATTAACTGCGCATGCGTAGAAGATTCTAAAATTTTTATTTTATAAATTGGTATTCTGCTATTTAGGGCAACTTATATAAAAAGTCCAGTAAAATATCACGAAGATAGGGGCGATATAGTGAATTGCTTTCTAAAAATAGCTTTATTATAAGTGATTTTTCACAACTTTTCAATCAGCTCACTATATCTTTCTGAGTTTTCACAATATTTGACTGAACCTTTTTTTATAGAAGTTGCTCAAAATAGCTGACTACCAAATTATGAAATAAAAATTTTGAAATCGTCCACGCATGAGCAGTTAAAAATTATTTCATACAAATGCCCATATCTCATCAAATATTCAATATATTCATGTTTTAATTGCAGTATACGGTAGCTACCGTTCTTTTTCAGGTTTTCGGAAAGTTCTGTTAAATATGGTTGAAAACTCTGTATGCTATAAACGAAAAAACTTCTATTCTTAACAAAAATTTACACAAACGTTGAACAGGACCCAAGTAGTCATTTAACACAGTGACAAACCATTTTCAGCATTTTCTGTTACATAGGTGATCGCAAATATTATTTTATTATTGCATTTATTATTAGCCCACTAATTGTCTTCCCGACTAAATCTTCACCGAGAAATATGAAATCAAACATGTTCTTTACATCCCAGAAATTCAAGAACAATTCGCCAATAATTTTGGCAGATATTCGACAAACCGCGTACAATCGAAAGCATCCAGTCCCTGTTTCTTAACTTTTGGAGGCCAGTAAAATTAAATCATGTAATTAAATATGCTGTTCAGTTATGCAAGCATGATGCTGTTAGAATTGTCTGAAAAGCAGTTCTAGAATATTTTTAATTGGATTAAAAAATAGCTTGTAATAATTTTTAAATTAAATTTAATGATACTGCCACCTATGTTTTTATTGCTAAAGTATAAAGTGCTTCGAAAGAAATTCTTTATGCGATTTTTGATCACACTTACCTACTTGAAAAGAAAAATTTCGTCCGGGGGAGATGACTTTCTCTCTGAGGTAATCACGCCAGCTCAGGACTGGTTATCTATCATCACTGAGCTCCAATGGAGCAGGGCTTAATTTGCGCCGGAGCCCACCGGAGGTCAGCTCCGGTACTTCTCTGTTTTTAGTAAATACTTAAATATCGATCGGAATTCGCCGGAGCTCATAAAATAAGGGCTCCGGAGACCAATGCTTCCGAAAAATCGAAGCCTAAATTACCTTTCCCTTTCCCTCCCATCTCCAAGTTTTTACTTTATTTTCTATGAAAACACTTATATGTGTCGCACACATAGGGGATGGAGGTGAAAAGGCCTCGATTTTTATATCTGTCTTTGGGCTTACGCGGGCTCGAGCTCAGTCTGTATTAAATTCAAAATTTTATTTATTCTGTATAAAAGGAAAAGAAATTTCCCGCGTTAAAAATTACTCATTCCATTTCAAATCATTTTAATGCTACTTTGATCAGAAAGAAGGGAAAACAGAAATCGTGTCTTTCTATTCAAATGATATTTGGAGATTTAGGTGTGTCATATCATTATCTTATTTAATTGCCGAATTCTGTGATTAATTAACATTAAAATTAGGCAAAGATTTCTATTCGCAAGGAGTGATAAAGTAAAAAGTGGAACAGTTGGCAGTTAGATATATTTATTTTTTTAATTTTATTAAAGGGAAAAAAAGATGCTTTAAATTTTGCAAATAACGTATGAAATATAAATATGTGGATTGGAGTAACGGTGAGGGGGGGGGGGCGCTACGGTTTTAGTACTGCAGAATTTTAGGACTCCGGTACATTTTTCTTAGAAATTAAGCCTTGTAATGGAGTTATACATGGATTTCAGTGTCTATCATTGACTTTCCTGATCTAATACTGCCACCAGTCCCGAATAGTGTTATTACACGTAAAAATTGCAAGCGACAAAAATCGCCTGCGACTCGTCAGATTTTCTTAAACTTACGTATTTTCCACCTGAAACTCACGTATTTTCTAAGCATTTCATTTGCTGTCCGAGAAAAGGTTTTTCCATCGTCAGATTTCCAAGCATTTGATTGGCGACTCGCTTCGTTTCAGGCGTCAAAGACGCTCCGACAGAAAAAAAAAGTTGCTTGCTTTCGAAGCGACTCCCCTGGAGCCATAGGATAACATGCAGACGCCTGGAATTTGAAGCGACTTTGACCCCTCGTGTAATAGCACTTTTAGAATTTACCAGTGGCGACAATTTATATGGGTCCCCGGGCCCGAGCCCACCCAATAATTTGATCTCTCCACCCACCCAATTTCAATTGATTTATTTATTTTATCGCTGAAATAAAATTTGGTTTTATAGACGTTCTCAAAATAATTTTGTTTGAAAAATAATAAGGACATCAATTAGATTTAGAAGATCACTGAAAGCCCCTTCAGCGGATGCATAATTAAATTTCTCTCAAAATCAAATTTCTTGCATATTTTGCCCTTCCTCTCCACACGCACCCGCACTAAGGGAAAAAAAAATGTATGTGATATTTTACTCAAAAATATTTGAACCGACCCAATATTTTTCAAAAGTTGACGCTACATGTACAGTCGTGGAAAAAAAAAAAGTAAACACCTCCTACTAACTCTTCAACAAATCATCGTAGACGAAAGTTACTGGTACCGAACGATTGGAAATAAAGTCCACTTTTAAATGACGCCCATAAAATTTGCTTAAGGGGTTATCTACATATTAAAACGAATCCGAACTTCATTTTTTTCAATGGCAATACCCAATTTTAACGAGATATTTCAAATCTTTGTTTCAAACTATGCCTAGACACCAAATTTCAAGTCATTTGAATGATAAGATTTTGAATTATAAACATTCAAAATTTAGTGCTTCTAATGTTAAATTACATTTTTATATTTTTATTTATAACTTCGGAAATTATGATCCTAATGTTCTAATTTTTTGTATAGCAATAATACTAATATACCCAAACATAAATACGTTGAATTTGCAATTTTTATAATTTTCTGATATGAATTATTGTTTATGAAGTTAATATTCAAAAAAATTATGAATTGCAACCTACAATTTTTTTGATGGATTCAGATTTATTAAGTCATGCTTTATGTAAATCCAAAATTTTACATTTTTCTTCCAAGTAGTTTTCAAATTATGCTTAAAAAAACGGCAAAATGATGGTTTAAGGGGCCGTCTATGATAGAAGTGACTAAATATTTTGAAATTTCATATGCTATCCTGTAATCTAACAGGCTTAATTGACTGCTTAAGGTGACTTGATCAAGAAGGGAGCTCTCTCGGTCAACAATCGAGTACCGAACTTCAATTTGGATACAGCCCTTAAAATACGCTCGTTTTAAAATAATTAATTTCTCGGAAACTTATGGTACGAATAGCGTAAAAATTTGTTTTTAGACTAATTGAAGGGTGTAGAGTTCATTTATGCTGTCAGAATTGTGTACTGCTATTGAAAAAAACAAAGTTATGGTTCGTTTTAATATGTAGATGGCCCCCTAAGCAAATTTTATATACATAATTTAAAAGTAGACTTTATTTCCAATCGTTCGGTAGCAGTAACTTTCTTCTACGATAATTTGTTGAGAAGTTAGTAGGGGGGTTTACTTTTTTTTCCACGACTGTACATCATGATCTGGACACAATGAGTGTTTCGAGTTTGTAATTTAACAAACTATGAAACAAACAAATTCTCTCTGTTAAATTAACAACAGTTCATTCATATATAATAAATAGTATTACAAAAATCAGAGCAAAAAAAAATTACACGAAACAGGAAGTACAGTCGTGGAAAAAAAAAAAAAAGTAAACACCCCCTACTAACTCCTCAACAAATTATCGTAGAAGAAAGTTACCGGTACTGAACGATTGAAAATAAAGTCTACTTTTAAATGGTGTATATAAATTTTGCTTAGGGGCCATCTACACATTAAAACAAACCATAAATTCATTTTTTTCAATGGCAATACCCAATTCTGACAGCATAAATAAACTCTACACCTTTCAATTAGCCTAAAAACCAATTTTTATGCAATTCGTACCATAAGTTTCCGAGAAATTAATTTTTATAAAAGTTACGTATTTTAAGGGCTGTATCCAAATTGAAGTTCCGTAGTCGATTGTTAACCCAGAGAGCCTCCTTTTTGATCAAGGCACCTTAAGCAGTCAATTAAGCCTGTTAGACAACGGGACAGCAGAAGAAATTTCAAAATATCTACTCACTTCTATCATAGACGGCCACTTAAACCACCATTTTGCCGTTTTTTAAGCATAATTTGAAAACTATTTGGAAGAAAAATGTGAAATTTCGGATTTTCATAAAGCAGGACTTAATAAATCTAAATCCATCAAAAAAATTGTAGGTTGCAATTCATAATTTTTTCGAATATTAATTTCATAATTCATAATTCATATCATAAAATTATAAAAATTGCAAATTCAGCGTATTTATGTTTGGGCACATTAGTATTATTGTTACACAAAAAATTAGCACATTAGGAGCATAATTTCAGGAGATATAAATAAATATATGAAAATGTAATTTAACATTAGAAGCACTCAATTTTGAATGTGTTGACAGATATATTGTGAAATATAATCTCCAAACAAGGACATTAAAATAATCAAGCGAAGTAAATTGTTTTTTCATGTGTCAAATGTGATTTACAAAAGTAATTATCGAAAGTGTTTATGATCTAAAAGAAGGAAGTGAAATTGAAAAGTGATTGCACAATCGTAAACAGATACTTTATTATAAACATTTTCGCAATACTTATGAACTATAAGACATTTATATACTTTCACTTTAAATTATCGTAAATATAAATATTGATACAAATTATTTGTGATGCTGATTTATGGGATTAATTTCCTGTTCTTTATTACTAATGATATTTTATTCATGTATTTTTTCTCTACTCTTACTTGTAACTCAAACTCTCAAACTGAGAGATGTGTATGTTAAAGCTCTTATTAAATTAAATTTTACTTTTCTATTTATAAGTTCGGCACAAATTTAACTTCACAAGTCACTCAAAATATGCGTCTTTTTAAACAACATGAATTTCAGACCATCAGTCACATATACGGATAAATAAGAAATACAGGAAGAAGATATAGATTCATTTAACCTTTCCGGAGGAAAAATACCGGATGAGATGACAATCGGATATACATAAATATAAGGTAAGCCCAATTTATCTTACCTATGTTTTTTATATTGAGAAATAGATAGTTGGTTTTTGAGGATAGAAACGAATATCACGCAAATTTTATGATAGCAAAGATTAAATATTGTTAACAGAATGTTTATAATTCAAAAACTTATCATTCAAATGACTTGAAATTTGGTGTCTGGGCATAGTTTGAACCGAAGATTTGAAATATCTCGTTAAAATTAGGTATTGCCATTGAAAAAAAATGAGGTTTGGGTTCGTTTTAATATGTAGATGGCCCCTAAGCAAATTTTATATACATCATTTAAAAGTAGACTTTATTTCCAATCATTCGGTACCAGTAACTTCCGTCTACGATAATTCGTCGAAGAGTTAGTAGGGGTGTTTACTTTTTTTTTTTTCACGACTGTACATAAGCAATATAACGCCTCTGAATTTTCCTCTGAGGATGGATGTTTTATAACAGTTGAAATCGCTTGGGTTTTAACCTCATTTGTCGGTTTTTATGTTATAAAGATCTTTTTATGTATTTTATCACCTTTTTTAGTAAAATAAGTGAGAAATTTAATTTCGTATATGTTTCATTTAAACTTATTACTATGTTTCATATAGATATTATTTTTGGTATTGTTAGTGCTTATTAAAAAAAAATAAATGTAAAAAATCAAATATAATTATCAATTAAATAACTGGTTTTCTTCTATATACTGTGATCCGAGAAGCTCGGGTATATTCCCTTGTATTAAATAAATACAATACTCTTATACAGTAAAATCTGTGAAAGCGAAATAGCTGCAACAATGAATTTTTTATAATTATTAAAATGGAGCTTGGTGCAATATAATAGAAATGTAAAAATATCAACGTTACAACACCGATAATTTTAAATTTTAATCATACCGGTTTCGGTAGCATATAGCATACTCTCCTCAGTATTTCTATAGTTATATTTTTACATTTCAATATTGATACTTTTACATTTCTATAATGAATTTTTTAGTTTTAGAATGAACTTCCGTTATAAATAGGTTCCGTTTCAGAGAGTTTACTAAACAATGTACAGTAAAACCCGTGAAAGCAGAATTGGACCGAAAAAAATTCCGTTTAAAGTATTCAAAGAAATTGAATTTGAAAGTACATTTTTTTTTTGTCTATACAACGAAAATAATAAAAAATGTCTAATGTTCAAAATTGTACTAGCGAAAATTGCAAAACCGAAATTAATTGTTAAATCGAAAAAGTTGCCAAACTCAAAGTGACGTTTGTCCTTTATAATATAGATAGAATGTCAGTCCTGTAACCGAATTCTTTTGTTTGTCTCTGTAAAAGAGCGATAAATGCTGCGCACTCCATAATTTATATAAAATATGTTGTAGTATACATCAGGGGATCCGTTTAATTTTCATTACGTTTGAAGTATAAAATTCACCGCAAACGATTTCCCCCCATAGATAATAATTTAATAGAATTCTTTTGTATGTTCCTGTAAATGAACTGTAACTGCTTATTCTATAGTCCTGAGAAAGCATGTTGTAGTCCTTGTCAGTAATGCATATCAATCTCATTATGTTTGAAATATCGTAACATCAATAAAGTGCACTGCAGCAGCTTTTTTCCCCATAGACACTAATGTAACGGAATTCTTTTGTGTGTTACGGACTGTGTAAACAAATTTTAAATGCTACCGATTTCATTTTCAATACCGAGAATTCTATAATAAATTTCAATAACATATAATAACCAATCAAGTGCGAGTATTACTCGCGTACACAGGGTTTTGTACAATAAATATATGAATTAGTAACTGAGTACTGCATTACACAAGTACATAATTAAAAGTTGTTATCTAGGCTTTAAAAGTCAATGACGCATGGAGTACGCAAGCCGTGTCTTTATGGATGTCCAAACCATCCGTGTGTTTAAGGGTTAACATCTCTGCTAATTACAAACAATTTTTTTCGAAAATCATTATCAACAATCCTTTTACTTCTGCGACGATAGGTACCCCCAATGCTCCTCAACTTCTATACTGAACGCACACAAATCGAAATTTATACGTAACGGAAAAATGCGACTTTCTCAAAAAGTATGTGACCTGGTACAGGGGCGTAGCTACAAATATTTTTCGGGGGGGGGGGAAGGGAGAATTAAAAAATTTCCCAACTTATAATTCAAAAATTTCCCAACTTGAAACAAATTGCTTTATTTTCCAACTGAAATGATATGTGCGATGTGTGTGTTTATGATAATGATACTTATACGTAAAAAATCTTTTCGACTGAAAAATACTGAAACTAAAAACATAAAAATTATAATTATTGGTTTGTTTAATGAAAGTTTAAGTACACCTCTTTCATTTAAATAATTAAAATCAAAACTAGATTGATTCCTATTTTGGAATCATTGAGCATGAAAATAATAAGATACCCAATTGCTAAATGAATACTTAGAGAACAATTTCAAACAATACAGTAAATGTAAGATTTAAACCCAGAAAAATTGCATATATTTAGAGGAAACCAGCGTTGGTTTAAGGTTTGCAAATTTTTTGTCATCTATTATGTACGAGTCATAATCGCACTTCATTTGAAAATACTGTCATGTTATTTTCAGAAAGGAACAAAGATTTGGAAGAAATAAAGGGACTAGATTAGAGACACTGTTGGTGGACAACGGTAGGGAAATTCAGGTCTGGTAGATGTATGATATTTTCGCAGCACAGAGGAATACAATGACAAATTGAGAATGGCTGTTTTTTTTACCTCTTTTGATAATTTAACTTGTTTACTGTTACAGAACTCAGAAAGGCAGTTAGAAAAACAATAAAAAATTCATATTTTTTTTACCATTATTAAAAAAAAAAAAGAAAAAGTCTCTCAAAAATCTAGAATTTCCCAACTCTAAGCTCAAATTTCCCAAGTTCACATATATTGGAGGGGGAGGCTCCCCCCATAACCCCCCCCCCATCGCAACGCCTCTGATCTGGTATAATCGCTATAGTTTTCCTGCAAGATTTAAATTAACTTCTACCCCCCCCCCCCTAATTTTTAAAAATAATTTTAGTTTCAGTAGATTCGGAAATAGAGGGGCAAAGGAACGTATTTTTGCATTACAATTTCGACGATATCTCTGAAAATATAATAACTAAAACTAAAAGAAATGTATTTTTCAGTTCAGCGTTAGAAAAGCTTTCACACAATACCCTACACGATATACAAAGAAAGTATTTTTTTTTTCAAGTAACTTAATAAGCCCCTCTACATTTTTCCTAAATATATTTGTGAACGGTTAATAATCTATAAATGTGTGGGTCAATAGTCTTTATTACTTCAGGCAATTTGAACTTTTCACGTTCCATAGTTTACGAGTAAAATGGCTCTGACAGACAGACACAGGAGTGATCTTATAATGGTTCCGTTTTAACTTTTTAAGTACGGAACCCTAAAACTTACCCGAGAATCCGATTACATTTACGAGAATTAGAGCACGAACAGACGGCAAACAGACAAACCGAAATCATATATACTCACTTAATAACAACGATTAAATGTCTATTTTTCTTACGAATGAAAATTTATATACCACCCTGTATAATGACAATAATTACTCAGTTCTAATGCCACGGATATGATATTAGACATAATAAAAATTCAAATCAATCCCATCGTGTTTATGCTAAACGTCGGAAGAACATGTTATTACGAATGATTATATAATATAATTGGTTTGGAAAAGTTTTCACGTGCTCTTGCCCGAAGGTAAAAAGAAAGAAACGTAGGTGAAAGAATAATCAAGAATTCTCTTTTTCCATTCATAACCTTGCTGTTCTCGGATAGGATCTATGGAAGTTATTTTCATTTTAGGTAGCTTTCATTACAAAAAGTAACAAGTTGGAAATTGCTCGTCAAACGTGGCAAATGAGGTGCGTTCGTACTATAAACAATTTTATAATTATTTTTTGCACCCCATATTGTACTAGATGTATAATTTTTTGCACATCATAAAGTGCATAGTCTTTAACATCATTAAAATGCACTCCCAATAATTTTTTTCCCATTCCCCGAACACTTTTGACTGTCCCTGTAATTAAACTATGCATCCGATTTTCCTAAAATTTGAAATGGCCCGACAAAATTTTGCAACAATTATATCTTTAAAATTTCAGACCATTCGGAAGGCTGTAACATCATTAAAATGCACTTGCAATAATTTTTCCCATTGGCCGTAATGTAAAGAAAAACTTTTGACTGTCCCTGTAATTAAACTATACATCCGATTTTCATAAAATTTGAAATGGGTCGACAAAATTTTGCAACAATCTTATATTTCAAATTTCAGACCCTTCGGATGGGTAGTTTTTGCTCTGTTATATGCGGACAGACGGACAGACGGACGGACTGAACGACGACTATAGGTGCTACGTATTTACATAATTACGAACGCACCTAAAAAGATACTGATTGCAGCCGTCCGGAGGAAAGCACTTCCGGAAAAGTTTGGTATATTTTCAACGATCATGACCCTCAGACACCAAAACCACCCTCCGTTCAAATGTGACTTATATATATATATATATTCCTATATATATATAACCATTATATAATTACAATTCATCATCTATTTCCAATTACTAAAATTAAATTAATAAATTTAGCTTCAATACATGATACTGACATTATACAAAATAAAGTTGGTATATATATCTGATTTTTGTCATGCGATAACTCTCGTATTTATTAACCGATTTGAATGAAATTATTTGTATGCATAGTACATACCAATGTCTCGACCAAGTTCGTTGGCCAGCTTCATCCGCCGTTTTGTTTCAAAATAGCAGCCATTTAATTTTTTTTAAATTAAAAAAATTAAAAAGCGGTGCGAATAAATTAAAAAATGAACAATTTTTTTTCTTAAGAGTTTGACCTTACAAGGATTCCGGAACATATTTTGTTTCGTCTTTATCTTAAAAAATGGCTGAGATATAGCAGTTTGAATTTCTAGGGTGGCTAACATTTTCAAACAATCTGATTTTCGTCATGCTGTAACTCTCGTATTTATAAACTGATTTGGATGAGATTGATTGTATGCATAGTACATAACAATGTCTCGACCGAGTTCGTTGGCCAGCTTCATCCGCCATCTTGTTTCAAAATGGCGGCCATTTGCACAGAGCACTGCCGCGCAATGCTTAAATATTATTAATATAATTAGATTCAAATTCTCACCAAGCTTGGCGACACTTGGCGAAATATCGCAAATTTGGCGACCAAAAATAAGTATCCAAAAATGTTGCCAACTTGGCTATAGCTTTCTAATTCGGTGCAATTGTCATTCAAATTCAGTATTGAGGAATATTCTCTTATCGGGTTTGTCGCATTATAGTTTCTTAAAATTTGAGTAAAATTAGCTTCGAGTAAAACTTGCAAAATTTTAAAACAGAGATATATGAAAGCTGCCTCTTCCTCCCGGCACATGTCAAAAGTATTTTTTTTTTTTCAGTTGATCTTAATTATAATACCGCACTCTGCAGTGTATGCCTTGGGCATAAGGGCATTAAGGATATTCTGATCTAAAATTTTGAAAAAAAATATTTTTTTTTCTTTGCATATTCTTAAAAAAGTTTAAACCTTTAAGAATATATCCTGATAAGAAAATTGTAAAATTCAATAATTTACGGAGTTATAGCTATTTTATTGACTCAGCAACTTATCACTGTCACGCCCGTAGCAAATCGGACAATAGCAACACCGACGCTATTTACAAAGCTCAGGCACACTGAGAGTGACGTCATTAACTTCGGTCAAGTCACTGTGGTCTCTGTATGTTTTGCGTTCGTCACCATGTATTTCGAGTTTATTCCAAACCTTATTTCAGTCGTGAGTTGACTGCTCAGCGTACGTAAAGTATAATAAATAAACATTCAAACATTCCCTCCTTCTTTAGATGTCTTTTTAGACATCACAGAAAAAATACATATTTATTAAATATATGAGCTTTATTATTATTGAAAATTAACGTCAGATATTTAAAAAATTATATTCTTTTTTAATTAACAATTGAATGAGAAAAATATGTATCTAATTTATTATTTTTTCTTTTCTATCATGTAATTTTTTATTTGCTTTCTATGTGTTGTAAGTACAGTGTGATACAAATGTAAATAAGTGCGAGTAATAAGCCAAAATTACGTCCACTAATAATCGTATCACAATATTAAGATATTTATTTGCTTAAAAGACGTTAAAAAAACACATTAAAAGTAAATTAAAAATCTATGTTGACATGTTTCAACTCTTTCACTGAGTTGTCATCAGAATGTATAGCAGAAAATTACAAATACAATGAATATGAAAAATGGAAAAAAATCATCGAATATAAACAAGTAATCATATAACGCGCCCTACATTTTCGCAATCGAAGACTTCGCCAGCTACAAGATGGAGAAGTCTTCAAGAGCACACAATCTTGCGGCGTAACATTGTGTGCTCATGAAGACTTCTCCATCTTGTAGCTGCGGTAGCGGTCTTACCGTCTTATTTGAGCGAGAGATGCCAAGGTGGGCTTCGTTCACGTGGCTTAATGGTAGAGCACTGGAGCGCTATTCCAGGGGTCCGGGCTCGATTCCCGGGTTGGACATTTTTCACTCTGTTGGTTTACGCTTAGTTAGCAAAGTGATAATTCACGTCTTTAATATTCAATAATAATATATATTTCCTCTAATTAAATTCAATCCAAGAAATTGCTACTGCTACTTCTACTTTCAACTCTAGTAATTATTGGCTCTCTCATTTTCAAAACAAAATGACGTATTTGTATAAATAAACAATATTTAATTATTAAGATATTCTCTGATGATGAGCCTGGAAGGCTTGAAAGTACTAAGAAGGTTTAAATAAAATGCATATTTTAAACTTGTAACATCTTTTTCATTACTTTAGTCGCCTTTTAAGTAAGATTGTGGACCTTTTTAATGTTCACATTATTTATTTTATGTTGAATCAAGGTGAAAAATTGCGTTTCGTCTTATGATATTATTTGTAAACTATGATATTATTTGTAACAAAACTTCACAGCTTACTGAGATGAAAGATGAGGTCTAAATGAACAATTTCGAAAACGCATAAGGCATTTGAAACCCTTTTTCTGCAATTACCATGAATAGGCGCTAAAATATACGATTTTTGGGGGGCAGCCCTGTATACAGTGCTCAGTAAAAGTTTAGACAATGACCTATTATGCTTCTGTACAGCGAAGTATGTAACGAATTGTCGTAACTCAACTGCCACATATTACTGGGGACTTATCCTTTATTCACAAACAATAAATTTTAAATTATACCTTTTACATAATAAATAATGACAAAAAAAACAAAATTAACATGGTGGCAAAAGTATAGACAATCTCTCTATTTACAGAAAAATAACCATAAATTAAAATCGAACTATACCTACATTGTGTGCAATTAGTACAAAAATGTGACTAGGAAACTAAACTGCGTGAGGAAACTAAATCCTGCATCAGTTGAGAGTCTATTTCGTACCAAACACGTTCAACAGCAGCTCGACGTTCATTAACAGAGGATTATTGTCAAAAAATTTCGTAAACCTTATGAGATATGATGCCACAAACGTTTTCGATTGGTGTCAGATCAGGACTACACGCGGGCCAGTCGAGAACAGTAATATTTTGAGAGTTAAATCAATTTTTTGTCTTGCATGCAACATGAATGAACGCATTATCTTGCACAAATATATACTTTGGAACAGCTAAAAGTTCACCAAATGGCTGTAAATTGTTTTCTAATGTATGTATGTAGTCTTACGCTGCATGGCAGCCATTGAGGATCTCCAGAGATACTCGAGCATTAAAACAAAGTGAGGCCCAAATCATCAAAGAGTCACCTCCTTGTTGTCGACGAAAGAAAGCCCGAGGCTGTTTACGCAAGTCATGCCAATAGTATTCCAACATATCTGGGTCATCCAAATTCCGCTTTTTTTTCGTCACTGAATGTCACAGTACACCACTTTGGTCCATATGACATATCTTTGCGAGCCCATTGCATTCTCGTCAATTTGTTGTGAGATTTCAAGGCTAGTTGTTTTATCATTTTCATGTAAACTAATTTACATCTTTCTTTTATTCCTCTACGAATCGTATCCGTTGACACAGAAAGCTCTGACTCACATTTAATGCAACTAGTAATCATCATTTGTCTAAATGACAGTTTATGGGTCCTTCTACTATCTCGTTTTCTGGCCACACGAGGCCGTCCAGATCTGTGTTTTACTTTGAAAGAGTCACCCTTAGACAGTACTTGATAGACAGACTTCGTTGGACGATTCAAAACAGCTGAAATTTCTGCAACAGTCTTCCCTTTCGATTTCAGTTTCTATGCTACAATTACTTCATTTGACTGAAAATTTCTAGCTCGCGGCATCTTCACTAACCATTGCTATTGCGAAGTGCACTTAACTACTTCATGCATGTGGCGTCAAAAGTTTGAAATTTGCGTTTTACTGTGAACAGTTGCCAAAAATCACGAAAGTGTCTAAACTTTTGCAATAAGCAAATTTCACATTCTTCAGATAAATAAAATCCGACATTAAAACCGTTATTTCCACCCTAAAATGTTTAAAATATGTTTAAAAATAAGTACAGCCATTTGTATAGCCCAAGTGTTCGTATTTTTTATTTAAAGGTCAAATATCACCAGTGTCTAAACTTTTGCTGAGGACTGTATGATCTATCGATATGTATGTATACTACATAGTATGCTAAAAGTGTTAGTTCAGTTAAACGCATTAGCACTGTTCAAAATTTCCATTCAGCAATTTCCGCTAATAAACGGATGTTGTTGAAAACTTTTAGGCAGCCCTGTGCATGATCTATAGAATTTATACACACCAAGTAATATTTGAAAAATATTTAAATTTAAAAATGCATACCTGAAAACGCACTTCCAGCAATTATTGTTCGTAGGCTGCAATAGTTCAATTATTGTTCATTTTCTTCTGCAGTCAATTCTTTTGTGTGTCTGTGTAAATGATCGATACATTCTATGCTCACCACGTTCTATAGTAAGAACCTTGTGGTACACTGAAGTGATAGATATCCATTTCAATATGTTTAAAATAATGTAATAACATTACAATACACCGCAAACGATTTTCACTCATAGGTCGTCATGTAACGGAATTCTTTTGAGTGTCCTTGTAAATGAACGTAATGTAACATTATGATAAATCACCAAATAATGTCACATAAAGTCACACGGTGACTTTCTGTCACATGACTTTGCAAACGGTGACAGAGGCCCTACTGTGAAGTCACCACTGTTAAAAGTGGTAAAAAGTCACCATGTGACTTTAAAGTGAGATTATTTGTTGATTTATCATAATGCAACGTTCACAATGACTTTGAAATTGAGTCTCCAGATGAGAGTCACACGAGAGTCTCAATGAAACGACATTGTAAAGTCACCTGGTGACTCGCCACAAAGCAGCAATCACAGTGACCTGTCAGTGGAGTCACATATAGTAGTAATTTGAGACTCGTAAAAGAGACGTATGGAATTTCCTATTTTTTGTTTCGCCGTAGTGACTGTGACTCTTTTGACCATGTGTGACCTGAATGAGATGTTATATGGACAAGCTGTTCTGCAGGGATAGTAATTATTCGAATTATATTACTTCCTTTTGAGTATTCGCGTGAAAATTATCGCTTGAAAATTGGCATTTCGTGACTCGTTCTTAAGTTTTGTCCACCAGTGTATATTTATGTATTAATCAAGCTTTCCTTGGTATTAAGACTGGCTAAACCTGAAATGAAACTTCCTTACTTTATGAATTTGATGAGAATTAATAGAGTACCTTTACGAGGAAAGTTTCATTGGACAAGTCCAGGAAAATGTATCTCATCTTTATTATGCATATTTAATTATACATTATCAATTATTTACTTGACTTTTACTTTTAATAATGTAATCATTTTTGAAATTATATTACTTTTTATCATTTATTACTTTATTCATCATTATCATTTATTACTTTATTTTATCATTTATTCATTTATTACTCAGTTTATTACTTTACTTAATTATTTTAATATTTTACTGTATTGCAAGCATTCATTATAATATTGATCACATTATTACATTCAAATTTCTGTTTAAAAAATGTAAACAAAGCAATGGCCAGAAATCCGCAGAACCTCTGGTCCCAGGCTGTGCGGATTTGAGGGAGTCTACTGTATTTGTAAAATTTAAAGCAATTTCGTCTTTCGTAAAAGAAAATAAGTGTAATATATTTTGACTATACCTATTTGTATCATTTATAGTAGATAATAAAGTTTAATAAATAACCAGGACATAAACATTAAAATAAGAAATCGGAAAATTTCAGAAAAATCCTGTTCGCCAAGCATTTTTAGGTGCGTTTCGTAATTATATAAATACTTAGCACCTATAGTCGTCGCCTGGTCCGTACGTCTGTGCGCATATAACTGAGCAAAAAGTACCCAACGCGAATGGTTTCTTTAAATTTAATATAATCGTTGCAGAATTTTGTCGAGTCATTTCAAATTTTAAGAAAATTGAATCAAAACTTAAAAAGGTATTAATAAAAGTTTTCTTCACTTTATTAAATCCTATGCTACGTAATTAATTCAATGATATCCCATGATAGCTATTGATTCTAGTTTGCCATGCTGATTATGACCTATTTAAGATGGAGTCCTATTTTTTCTATATTACTGAATTTAATATATATAATCGTAATAAATTTTGTATTCATGCATTTTTGCATACGAGTGCAGCAGCAAAGGTGCCGAGATCTGAATATTTATAAAACTAGTTACAGTACATTTTCATTTGCCACGTTTGACGTATAATTTCCGACTTGGTTTTCGTATCAGCTAGCAAAACGAACACACAAAGCTCTTGCCATGAGTTTCTGCGCGCAGTATTCATAAGCTCCTGTGGTTTCCGACAAATATTTAAATATTCACTAAAAATAAAGAAGTATGGAAAAAAAAATAAGTACTCCTGTGAGTTTCGGCCAATTTAAGCACCGAGTGGAGCTAAAAAGTTAACCAGTAAGAATATTTTACAAACACACACACACGCACAAAAAGCAACGAATGAACATAACACGACCACGAGCAAAAACGTTTGTGGTTAATTCTGGCATTACTCGTCGCCGTTCTTAAACTATTGAGAGAGAAAAAGATTGTGTTTACATTTGCAAGCGCTCATGAAAAACAGAAGTATGCAACATGCTACATCACATATATAAGCGCTTTGGTGGGAAAGAACACAAAGGACTGGAGATGGATGGGAAAGGAAAATATAATTTAGGCTTCGTTTTTTCAGAAGCACTGTTCCGCTGGTTCCGCTGGTCCATTTATGAGAACCGGTGAATTTCTACCAATATTTAAATATTCACCAAAAATGAAAGAAGTATCAGAGCTGAGCTCCGGTGAGCTCCGGCGCAAATAAAGTATATCGCAAATAAAGTCATGGTAAATACTAGTAAATCTGCAGATCAGGAGCCTCAACGTCATCTTTGCAAGTCATTGTTTTTTAACACTCATTGCATAATATTCAACTTCCTACAAATCGCTTTTTAAAGTTTTCAAATTACATAAATATTTATGAGCATACAAGATACTTCGTAAAGTTTCAGAAATTAAAAGTGTTAAACAAGTGGTTGTACATTGATGTTCTGAAATTCTGATGAGCTACTTATTCTGGTAACTTTTTAAATCAAAAATTGCATTTCTTCAGGGGGGCTCTGCCCCCCTGAACCCCCCGTAGTCTATTTAAATTTACATTCGTAATTTTTTATTGATTGTGCGGATGGTTATAGTAAATCTTAGATTTTTTTTACGCTGTGATTTATAAGGATAAGCATAAGTTTTTTTTATAAATTAATAAAATTTAAATTTAAAATAAAATATTCATGTTAACCGTACACAGACAATAAATGTTGAAGTGACGCCAAAAATGTAACCCTAAAATCCGCTACATTCGGCACAACACAACGACGTGCTTAAAAAAAAAAAAAAAAAAAAAAAAAAAAAAAAAAAAAACGGATGAAGTCAAAGAATTTGGTCCCTGTTCCACGTGCTTGTTTTGTTTGGGCCGAATGAGGGCATTTAAATCTGAGCGATAACGCACATCGTATTGCAAACTGTTTTTACGGCATATACTGCATCTCCATCTATCTCTTTCCTCCGTGAATAATAGTTAATTTTATTTTACCCAAGATCTTTTTATTCCAGCATCTTTGTTTTCGATAAATGACGTCTAATTCCCCTGCTATGCGTACTTACTCAAAACTTTTCATCTTGTTATATTAAGAAATACTCGAGAGTTTTATTTTTATTTTTAATATGCCGCCATATTAATTTTTCTATTTGTTACGGCGTAAATGCCCTCAAATTTATTTGTTTATAATTTAACTCTGTTTATCTTTCATATTGCGAAATATAATTATAAAACTGATTTCTTTTGACAGAAAAAATCTAATCTGTTTATCTAAATTGTTTATAACCCTGAATCAATATTTATGAGTAACATTATGATTTCAAGGTCATGTAATATAGATTTATTTACTTTATAATAATTTTGAATTGATGGTGATTTATTAGTTTTATAATTACTTGGATGTCATTTAAATGAATATTATAGCTATTTAGAAGATTTATAACTGCATATTGTAATTTTTATTTTGATGTTTATTTTATATAATATGTATCATTTTTAAAATGGTCAGTCTTGACTCTGTAACCAAGCAGAGAACATGTAACATGTCCTGACTCTGTAATCAGAGATGCCAATTGTTAAATCATGGCTCTGTTTAATACAGAGTGTATAGTGGAAGTCCTGACTCTGCAACCAAGCAGAGAACACATTTTTTTTTGTATTGGCTCTGTTAAATACGGAGAATTACTATTATGGAACAATTATTAACTTCTAATGATGAATAGAATTTACATACTATTTCAGTTTTATTTAATAAACTATTTAACCTAATTGCTCTCCCATCTCACTTGGATTTTGAAAATTTATTTGTCAGATGAATTTCGGCGCCAACATTTATTTTTGGTGCCGAAACCCGGGAAACATTTTTTGGAAATAATAGTGAGCTATTGTGAAAGAGATTTGTGATTAACAACTGTGATTTATTTTTCAACATGTGATTAGTGTGTGATTTATATTTCAACCTGTGATTAGTGTGGAATTATTATTGTGCCATTTGGATTACGACATGCCATCTACATTACCTGGAATTAACAGGTAAGAAAATATTTTTTTCATTTTCTATGAATGGTTAATGTTTTAAAATAAGAATTATTCTTTATTTAAAATGGAAAATCTTGAAAAGCTGAAAGCAAAACGTTCTGTTGAACGAACGAGTTTCACGAAATTAATTACAAAATTAGAAACATTATTAAATGATGACATTGATAATACGAAAACCGATGAATTATTAGAGCTTCAAGAAATATTTCTCTTAAAAGAAACGGCTTTCCAAAGTTTGAATCGTGATATTGAAGCTCAAATATCCGACTTAAAAGAATATGAAAAGGACATTGCTAATAGTGAAAAGTACACTGACCAATTGATCAGTGCTAAATTTAAAATTAAAAATAGATTAAGAAAATGTAAAAAGGATAATGTTTCTATGATAGCAACTAGTCGTGTAAATTCATTGAATGGTTCTGCTAGTGGAACAGAAACGAGTTCTGCCATGAAATTGCCTAAATTAAATGTTCCAAAATTTTCTGGTGAAATCGAAGAATGGGTCGAATTTTTTAACTGTTTTGAAACATCGATACACCAGAATAAATTACTATCTAAGATAGAAAAATTCGCTTATCTAAAATCCTTGTTATGTAATCGGGCCTATAATGTGGTAGAAGGGTTTCCTTTGACAGAACAAAATTATGATACTTGTATTGATTTATTAAAGGACCGTTTTGGTAAGGTTGATGTTATTATTAATAAACACATGACTAATTTATTAAATATGGAACCAGTTAAAAATTGTTCAAATTTAAATGCATTAAGAAGATTGCATGACATGTGCGAAGTTAATATTAGAAGTTTAAGAAATTTGGGGGTAACATCCAGTTCTTATGGACAATTGCTAAATCCTATTTTGCTAAAGCTATTGCCCCATGAATTAGTGATTGAATATCATAGAAAACGTGATACTAGCAAAGAGTCAGATGTAACCGATCTAATTGCCTTTCTGAAATGTGAAATAGAATGTAGAGAAAAGGCTTTGTCAATGACAAGTTCTAAAAATGATGCATCCTCTTCTTTTGTACATAAAAATAAAACTGAATTTCGTGAAAAGAAAACATCAAATAAATATCAACATGCTAATACCTTAAATGCCACTATTAAAGTTTTTTGTGTATTTTGCAAAGGTAATGATCATTTATCTTCCGAGTGTAAAAATTTAGCTGATGATAAGAAAAGATTAATGTTACGTAAGGAGGGTAGATGTTACAAATGCTTTTTGAAATCGCATTTATCTTCGAAATGCCGCATAAAATTAAAGCCATGTCTAAATTGTAAAAGCACTGAACATAACAAATTATTTTGCTTTAAGAAAAGTTTGAAACCGGAAATTAATGAAAATCAAAATCAAACAGTTGTATCTAATTCTCATTGTAATTTTAGAAATTCTAAGCATGCTGTTTTATTGCAAACATGTTGTGTAACTGCTCAAGGTAATTCTAAATCAAAGGTAGTTCGATTATTACCTGATTCTGCAAGCGAAAAAAGCTTCATAACAAAAGCATTAGCTCGTGAATTAAATTTGCCTGTTTTAAGAAAAGAACATTTAACTGTATTCGCTTTTGGCATGGATCAAGGTCGCGAAGAAGAATATGATGTTTTTAAAATTAAATTGCGAAGTAAAATGAATTATCATCGTTTTATAGATGTTGAGGTGCTAGCTACCGATTTGATAAGTGCAACAACATTGAAGGTTCCCAATTCTGACCCTCTAGTTATAAAATACATTGAAAGTAAAAGATGGAGGTTAGCCGACCCTACGCCCGAGGAATCCGAAGTACAAATTTTACTTGGAGCTGATTATTTCTGGAATGTTCAGAGAGGTGTCGTTGAAGAAATTAATGACCATTTATATGTAGCTAATACACTTTTTGGGTACACAATAGTGGGAAAAATAAACTCTAAAGGTAACGAAACAGTTAATGCTCATCTTGTATCTGTTAATGAAATAGAAAATTTTGATTTGCAAAAGTTTTGGAAACTAGAGTCTTTGGGTATTTGTGATAGTAAAAATGAATTATTTTCACAAAAGGATTTAGATGCTCTTGATTTATTTAATGATAATTTAAATTTTGTAAATGGAAGATATGAAACTAAACTTTTGTGGAAAGTAAATAAAAATGAATTGGAATCCAATTTTGATGTAGCTAAACATAGACTTTGGGGATTAAAATCAAAATTGTGCAAAAATGAATGGTTACTTAAGGAATATGAGAAAATATTAAATGAACAATGTGGTTTGGGTATAATTGAAGAATGTGAGTTTAATAAAGATGAAATAAACACGTATTACATGCCTCACAGACCAGTAATAAGGGAAGATAAATCGACAACTAAAGTAAGAATTGTTTTTGATGCGTCATCCAAAGATAAGGGGGCAAAATCGTTAAACGAGTGCTTATTTCCTGGGCCCAATCTAAATCCTAACATATTGGACATTATTTTAAAATTCCGTCTCCACAAAATTGCTTTCTTGGCCGATATAGAAAAGGCATTCTTGCAAATCCAGATACAACAAGAAGATAGAAATTTTTTGAGGTTCCTGTGGTTTGACAATATCACTAGTAACAATCCCATTTTGAAGGTTTTTCGCATGACCCGTGTAACTTTTGGTGTAACAACTTCACCCTTTTTCCTTTCTGCAACCATCAAACATCACATTGAGGGGTATAAAGATTTGTTTGGAAAAATAGTTAATATGCTGGATACTTCCTTATACGTTGATGACCTGTTTCATGGAGCTGATTCAGTAAATGAAGCTTTTGTTTTATCAAACGGTGCAGAGAAGATATTGAGTGAGGCCAATATGAAACTCAGAAAATTTAAAACCAATTCTTCCGATTTAAAATTTTTATGGAAGGAACATGGAATAAACTTTGAGGAAGACACTCTTGAACAAAATCTTTCGAAGGTATTGGGAATTATATGGATAACAGAAAGTGACACCTTGAAAATAGACATACAACCACTTTTAGTAGAATTTGACCATAAAATTATTACCAAACGTATTGTTTTACAAACTGTGGCAAAAATTTATGATCCTATTGGACTCATTTCCCCTTTCGTGATAAGAATTAAATTTTTAATGCAAGAACTCTGGGAACATGGAATTGACTGGGATTCTACATTACCAGATTCTTTAAGTGGAAAATTCAGAAAATGGCATAATGAAATAAAAGACTTGGTAAATTTTGAAATTCTTAGAAAATATTTTGTAACTATCCCAAAATTAAATCCTGAAACCGCTCAACTTTTCATATTTTCTGATGCTAGTTTAAAGGGGTATGGGTCAGTGGCTTATTTACGTGATTCTTCTTCTTGTGAAACTTCATTTGTAATAGCAAAGTCGAGAGTAGCGCCTCTCAAGAAAATTACATTGCCGCGCATCGAACTTCTTGGAGCACTTACGGCTGCAAGATTAGCGAATTATTTAAAGGAAATATTTAAAATTGTGAATGAAAATATATTTTGTCTAAGTGACTCCCAAATTACCTTGCACTGGATTAAAGGAAGTGCTAACAACTGGAAGCCCTTTGTGGCAAACCGCGTACGCGAAATTCAGGAACTTGTTGCTCCTGTACAATGGAAATTTTGTAAAGGAAAGGAAAATCCTGCAGATGTTCTCTCTCGTGGTTGCTCTGCATCTGAATTGATTAATAACGAGGTATGGTTACATGGTCCTAGCTGGCTGAAGGAAGAATCGTTACCAGTATTTCCCCCTGAAACTCAACCTAATCTACCTGATGAAGAGGTCTTGCAAGAACAACGTAAAACGCTTGTTTGCTCCATATCCCAAAATATTCCAGAATTTGAGCTTTTATTTAAATTTTCATCCTGGTCTAAATTAAAACGAATTACGGCTTGGTGCCTCAGATTCATCAAAAATAGTACATGCCCATCTGAACGAGTCTATGGTTTTTTGACTGTTCCAGAACTTGAAAGGGCAACAAATGCTATTGTGAAATTAATTCAAAACCATGAATTCGGAGACGAACTGAAAATTCTAAAATTCAGAAAGATCCTAAATTCTAAAAGCAAACTCCTTCCTTTACATCCATTTCTTGACGAAAATGATATTCTTCGTGTTGGAGGTAGGCTAAAAAATGCAAACTTGTCTGAATATCAAAAACATCAAATCATTCTCCCTAAAAGGCATCATGTTACAGACTTGATAATAAAGTATTTTCATGAGAAACATCTTCATAGCGGGACTCAATTGACAATTTCAGCAATTCGACAAAAATTTTGGATAATTAATGCTAAAGAAGCTGTGAAAAGAGAAATAAGGAAATGTATGAAATGTTTCCGAAATTCATCACACCTTTCATCTCAGTTGATGGGAAATCTGCCATCAGCACGCGTGACACAAGCTCGAGTATTTTCAAGAGTAGGAGTCGACTTAGCCGGCCCCTTTTTGATCAAACCTCGTAAGGGACGTGGTGTGAAACCCTTTAAACATTATGTTTGTCTGTATGTTTGTTTCGTAACAAAAGCTATCCATCTTGAGTTAGTCACTGATCTTACAACTGAAACCTTTCTAGCCTCATTGAAAAGATTCGTGGCTCGACGTGGAAAACCTCTAGAAATATTTTCCGACAGAGGTACAAATTTTGTAGGGGCAGACCGCGAAATAAAGAGAATGATGTCTCTAATTGCTTCTGATGAAAAATTGCACAAGTATCTTACTGACGAAATGATAGTATGGAAATTCAACCCACCTTCCGCCCCTCACTTTGGAGGCCTTTGGGAAGCGGGAATAAAACAAATGAAAAATCATTTGAAGAGAACAATTGGTGATCAGATTTTAACTTATGAAGAATTTTTGACCTTAATTGCACAAATTGAGTCATGCTTAAATTCAAGACCGCTTGTCGCTGAGTCTTCTGATCCAAATGACTTTACGGCTCTGACGCCAGGACATTTTATTATAGGAGCACCCTTGACCTCCTTACCTGAGCCTGATATCTCCTCTACCTATGTAACTCCTTTGGAACGTTGGAAATTGCTACAAAAGATTTTCCAAAGTTTTTGGAAAAGGTGGTCGTCAGACTATCTCTCACAATTGCAGCAACGTACAAAGTGGTTTAGAAGCAACCCGAACTTAAAAATCAATGACTTGGTGTTGATAAAGGAAGAAAACCAGCCCCCATTAAGGTGGAAATTGGGCAGAATAATTGAACTATTTCCTGGGGATGATAATATTGTTCGTGTTGTCAAATTAAAGACTTCTACTGGTGAACTGAAACGCCCTATCACAAAATTGTCTCCTCTACCGATGGACATTTAATATAATAGAATTTTACTTTATTTTAACTAACTTTATTATTATTATTTTTTTCTATGTCTAATTTTTGTAACTTTCTGAACTATTTTGTATATTAATGTCTTTTTCTATTTTTAGTTGTTCCAGAAACTGTTTTTTATAGAAGTAGTAGGATTTAATTGCATTTCATTTTAGTTATACTTAACATTTAAGGTAATATTTTAAATTTGTATTTAATATTTGATTATTTAGTATGTGATAGTGGAAATTTGGTAAGTTATAATTGTTCGATGAACTCCGTTCATGGAGGCGGAGGATGTTACGGCGTAAATGCCCTCAAATTTATTTGTTTATAATTTAACTCTGTTTATCTTTCATATTGCGAAATATAATTATAAAACTGATTTCTTTTGACAGAAAAAATCTAATCTGTTTATCTAAATTGTTTATAACCCTGAATCAATATTTATGAGTAACATTATGATTTCAAGGTCATGTAATATAGATTTATTTACTTTATAATAATTTTGAATTGATGGTGATTTATTAGTTTTATAATTACTTGGATGTCATTTAAATGAATATTATAGCTATTTAGAAGATTTATAACTGCATATTGTAATTTTTATTTTGATGTTTATTTTATATAATATGTATCATTTTTAAAATGGTCAGTCTTGACTCTGTAACCAAGCAGAGAACATGTAACATGTCCTGACTCTGTAATCAGAGATGCCAATTGTTAAATCATGGCTCTGTTTAATACAGAGTGTATAGTGGAAGTCCTGACTCTGCAACCAAGCAGAGAACACATTTTTTTTTGTATTGGCTCTGTTAAATACGGAGAATTACTATTATGGAACAATTATTAACTTCTAATGATGAATAGAATTTACATACTATTTCAGTTTTATTTAATAAACTATTTAACCTAATTGCTCTCCCATCTCACTTGGATTTTGAAAATTTATTTGTCAGATGAATTTCGGCGCCAACACTATTCTTAATTTTATTTTTCATTTTCCTGTTTCACGACAAAACATTTCAATTGAAAATTGTTTAAAAGAAAATATTATTCCGGGTTTTGATTTTCTTGGCAACAATTAAAGAAATATTGGTAAATGTTATGGGAAAATGTTACGTTATTCTCTATGAAAATAATGAACTTTTGTATTTTTAAGCAAAATATTTCAATAAAATAAATAAAATAAATGAAATATTGCCTATTTTTATTTCTGGGCTAAAATCCTTCTATATGCAAAGATACAAATGCATTAATCCATCTGTTTTGACGTTGGCTTTACTCAAGCATTATGTACGCAATTATACTAATATTATTAGGACCAAATACGTTGCTAGAGAAGGAAAAGGAAAAAAAATGAAATATGCATTATGTCAATTTGATAAAACAAAATCCTTTATATTATTGGAAAACATGCATAAAATTCCCCCCCAATATTATAAACCTAATTTAAAAAATCTCGCAAATATATTGACATAATTTATTGGAATAATTTAATAATGTTATTTAAAAATTTCAGCATAAAAAATTTACCATTTAAATCCATTTTTCATATGAGCCATTTCTTTCAACAAATGAAAATCTGAAAATCGTCTGACTTGCCATTGAAAAGCATTATAGAGCAAAATAAAATGTTCCATATTTCCCGAACGAATGAACCAAATTTAACCAAAAACTATACAGCTAAGTCCGGGTACCTCATCAACATGCCCAGTGAATTTGAAGCCGATCGGATGCTTTTTGCGGCAGTTATCGCGGAACAGACAGACAGACTAACAGAAACCAAAACTTTTCGTGTCTCCACAGTAAGCCTTCACTGACGTTTCGGCAATAAAACTTGGGCAACGTCGAAGTACCTCTAATCGAAAGAGTACTAGTAAATCTGCAGATCAGGAGCCTCAACGTCATCTTTGCAAGTCATTGTTTTTTAACACTCATTGCGTAATATTCTACTTCCTACAAATCGCTTTTTAAAGTTTTCAAATTACATAAATATTTATAAGCATACAAGATACTTCGTAAAGTTTCAGAAATTAAAAGTGTTAAACAAGTAGTTATACATTGATGTTCTGAAATTCTGATGAGCTACTTATTCTGGTAACTTTTTAAATCAAAAATTGCATTTCTTCAGGGGGGCAGAGCCCCCTGAACCCCCCGTAGTCTATTTAAATTTACATTCATAATTTTTTATTGATTGTGCGGATGGTTATAGTATATCTTTTTTTATGTTGTGATTTATAAGGATAAGTATAAGTTTTTTTAATAAATTAATTAAATTTAAATTTAAAATAAAATATTCATGTTAACCGTACACAGATAATAAATCTTGAAGTGACGCCAAAAATGTAACCTTAAAATCCGCTACATTCGACACAACACAACGACGTGCTTAAAAAAAAAAAAAAAAAAAAAAAAAAAAAAAAAAACAGAATAATATTTTCAGTAATACAGTTTTTTATTCATAATACAATGAAATGCTACCTTAGAATGCTTATTGCTTAAATATAAGCAGATCATTTTCATTTACAGAAAAAATGCACGAATGAAGTCAAAGAATTCGGTCCCTGTTCCACGTGCTTGTTTAGTTTGGGCCGAATGAGGGCATTTAAATCTGAGATTAACGCACATCGTACTGCAAACTGTTTTTGCGGCATACTGCATCTCCATCTATCTCTTTCCTCCGTGAATAATAGTTAATTTTATTTTACCCAAGATCTTTTTATTCCAACATCTTTGTTTTCGATAAATGACGTCTAATTCACCTGCTATGCGTACTTACTCAAAACTTTTCATCTTGTTATATTAAGAAATACTCGAGAGTTTTCTTTTTATTTCCAATATGCCGCCATATTAATTTTTCAATTTTTAATTTTATTTTTCATTTTCCTGTTTCTCGACAAAACATTTCAATTGAAAATTGTTTAAAAGAAAATATTATTCCGGGTTTTGATTTTCTTGGCAACAATTAAAGAAATATTGGTAAATGTTATGGAAAAATGTTACGTTATTCTCTATAAAAATAATGAACTTTTGTATTTTTAAGCAAAATATTTGAATAAAATAAATAAAATAAATGAAATATTGCCTATTTTTATTTCTGGACTAAAATCCATCTATATGCCAAGATACAAATGCATCAATTCATGCGTTTTGACGTTGGCTTTACTCAAACATTATGCACGCAATTATACTAATATTATTAGGACCAAATACGTTGCTAGGCAACAGATGAAAGAAAAGGGAAAAAAATGAAATATGCATTATGTCAAATTGATAAAAGAAAATCCTTTATATTATTGGAAAACATGCATAAAATTCCCCCCCCCCCCCCCCCAATATTATAAACCTAATTAAAAAATCTCGCAAATATATTGACAAATTTTCAAACTAATTGGAATAATTTAATAATCTTATTTAAAAATTTCAGCATAAAAAATTTACCATTTAAATCCATTTTTCATATGAGCCATTTCTTTCAACAAATGAAAATCAGAAAATCGTCTGACTTGCCATTGAAAAGCATTATAGAGCAAAATAAAATGTTCTATATTTCCCGAACGAATGAACCAAATTTAACCAAAAACTATACAGCTAAGTCCGGGTACCTCATCAACATGCCCAGTGAATTTCAAGCCGATCGGATGCTTTTTGCGGCAGTTATCGCGGAACAGACAGACAGACTAACAGACAGACAGACTAACGGAAACCAAAACTTTTCGTGTCTCCACAGTAAGCCTTCACTGACGTTTCGGCAACTAGTAAATCTGCAGATCAAGAGCCTCAACGTCATCTCTGCAACTTATTGTTTTTAGCAAATTTTGCTTAATATTAATCTTTCTACAAAAACAAAATTTAAACTTTTAAATTACACAAACATTTATAAAAGGAGAAAAAAATATTTCGCTGGTTTCAGACATTAGAAGCGTTAAATTAAACACGTTGTTATGTAATGATATTCTGAAATTCTCACGAGCTACTTATTCTAGTAATTTTTATATAATAAAGCAAATTTCTTCAGGGGGGTGCCCCCCCCCCCCTGAACCCCCCGTTGTGTAATTTATTTTGCATTTGTAATTTTCTATTGATTGAGTTAATGATTATCCTATATCTTAGATTCATTTTTACACTGCGATTTATAAGTATAAGCAACAATTTGATCAAGCATTTTACGTTATCCTAATATCCATACAGCAGTATTTACTTGCCTGCTAACCACAAACATCTGTATCTAATGGATAAAGAACTTTTGGAAATGTAAACTGAGACATCTAATTTAGAAATCTAATAATAATTTTGATTACCATTCTGCAATATTTATATCTAAGATCTAATCTAAATATCTAAAAATGTACTCGATAGCATTAACTTACTAAAATCACCCTAAAGTAGGGGGAGTTCTAAACCTAACGGTTAATAATTCATCATCGTGTCCACTTCCAATTGACTAAATAGATAAACGTGATATGGCGCCGTTAAGTATTTTTTATGATAGCCTTTTAATAGTATCCACATTTAATTTAAAATCGTGATGTTACAAACACCGTTGAAATTTGATGCACACCTGTGTTCAGGTCAAATTACGAAAGGTTAACTAACCTTTTATTTCCCTTAGCCGGGCATTTTGTTTCATTTTTCGTAATAGGGATTATTTTAATAATTTATTTTACACTCTACAAGCTGTTACACGGGACGTTGTTCACGTAGCATTAAAATAGAGATAAATGCATTAAATAAAACATTTCACTCACCACCAGACATGGCAAGTCTCAGGCTTTTTGCACAACACTATTACCTTACAGAAAATGTTGTTCTTTTAAATCGCGCAAATGTTTCAATTAAATAAAGTAACATTTTTTGTATTAAAATACTGGTATCCAGAACGCCGGAGGCTTGCTCCTCTTAATAGAAACATATATAGTTAACCAACACTTTATCACATTTTATAGGAAACAATACGGAATTTCTTATTTGTATGGTCTTACATATACCTCGGTCATAAAAATGTAAATTTTTGTGCCAATTAATATACGCAATTGCGAAAATGAAATCGCAAAGAATGAGAAAAGGAAGGCCAAGTAAAATCGTGTAAATCGAGGAATCTTTCTTCGTAGTGCGGGAAAATACCACTACAAAAAATCCCTGCCGGCCCGGCCTACAGGCAGAGGTAGATTTCGAAGTTAAGTATACTAATTTCACCAACAAAAACTAAATCATTATTAGATATAAATCCACTTTAACAGTTTTATCCGTCTGCTTTTGACGAGTTTTTATTTCCTTTTTATAAAATAGATGGTTTTATCAGAATCATGTTCAGGCGATATTAAAAAAATATTTTTCCATACTCAACAACACGAAATTTTCTGGCACATTTTCAGATTAATTTTTAATAAAAAATATATATATATATGAAACATGCTGACGTGATTTTTGAAAAGATTTATAAGCGACCTGTGTTTTTATTTTTCTTTCAATTAATTAAAACTTGATTAATAAACAATTATTTTCTCAGTAGGGCAATATTTTTCGTTTCTAACACAATCGGTTCGGGAAATTCTGTTCAAAATGCCCATTTGACATCATTTTTTGAAATATATTCTACCTCTATCAAAAAATCGATCATTACTGTACATTATATAGTTTCTGAATAAGAGAATCTAGCAATTGGGTGCGTTTGAGAGCAAAAATGGATTTAAAAATGAGTAAGAAAATAGACAGTTTGGATTTGAATACACCCTTACTTAGATGATTTCTTTTTTCAACCGCTATGTATTTTTAATTTGTTTTTTCTGTAAGAATTGGTCCTATCCAAAACTTGTCTATCTAGATGTTGTAGACAATATTAAGAAGATATATGATAAATTTATGTTGATTTTATATCTTTTGAATTGACGGAGTTATGAATTTTTTACTTCTTCAATCCCTCTTTTTGTTTTCGTTTTTAATTTTTTTGCGGTACGAATTGGTCCTATCAAAAACTTGTGAATATAAAAGTTGTAGATAATATTAAGGAGATTTATAATAAAATTAATTGGAATTGATATCTTGAGAATTGACGAAGTAAGGCATTTTTTTCTCCCAAAAACCCTATTTTTTGCGCCCCTTGAGCCTATTTTAAATTTTATCAAAAATCTGTGATGCATGAATTTTTGGCGCTATTTTTAGAAGTAATAAAAACTTTAAACTGGTTTGATACGTACAAAAATTAAGAAGTTATGGGGTTTTTTTCGGTTTTCACAAAACCTCTCTCCCTATTTCCATCCCCTTTGTCCGATTTTGCCCATTAACGAACTTGACCGAGATTTTATGTCCCTTGATTTTATGTATCAGTTTGGAAGAGATTTGTGCAGAATTGCGGAAGTTATCGTGTCCAGAAAAAAGTGATAACACAATTGCTTCGGGAAATTCCGTTCAAAATGCCCACTTTGACATAATTTTTTGAAATATATTCTGCCTCTATCAAAAAATCTAACATTGCGGTACATTATATAGTTTCTGAATAAACGAATCTACCAATTAAATGCGTTTGAGAGCAAAAATGAATTTAAAAATGAGTCAGAAAATAAGCAGTTTGGATTTGAGTGCATCCTTAATGCAATGATTTTTCCAAAACAATCCGCTTCGGGAAATTCGGTTCAAAATGCCCACTTTAACAGCATTTTTAAAAATATATTCTGCCTCTATCAAAATATCGACCCTTACGGTACAATATATAGTTTCTGAGTAAGAAAACGTACCAATTGGAAGCCTTTGAGAGCAAAAATGAATTGTAAAATGAGTCAGAAAATACGCAGTTTGGATTTGAATACACCCTTACTTAGATCATTTTTTTCTTCAACCGCTATGTATTTTTAATTTGTTTTTGCTGTAAGAATTGGTCCTATCCAAAACTTGTCTATATAGATGTTGTAGACAATATTAAGAAGATATATGATAAATTCATGGGGATTTTATATCTTTTGAATTGACGGAGTTATGGATTTTTTACTTCTTCAAACCCCCTTTTTGTTTTCGTTTTTAATTTTATTTGCGGTACGAATTGGTCCTATCAAAAACATGTGAATATAAAAGTTGTACATAATATTATGGAGATTTATAATAAAATTAATTGGAATTGATATCTTGAGAATTGACGAAGTTATGAATTTTTTTCTCCCAAAAACCCTATTTTTTGCGCTCCTTGAGCCCATTTTTAATTTTATCAAAAATCTGTGATACATAAAATTTTGGCCCTATTTTTAGAAGTAATAAAAACTTTAAACTGATTTGATATGTACAAAAATTAAGAAGTTATGGGGGGTTTTCTGTTTTCACAAAACCCCTCCCTATTTCCATCCCCTTGGTCCGATTTTGCCCATTAACGAACTTGACCGAGATTTTATGCCCTTTGATTTTATGTATCAGTTTGGAAGAGATTGGTGCAGAATTACGAAAGTTATCGTGTCCAGAAGAAAGTGATATATATATATAGATAGATAGATAGATAGATAGATAGATAAAGTTTTTTACTGAGGGTGGTTTTGGGTTCTAGGAGTCATGATCGGTGTAGATCTGCAAAAAGTTTTCAGAAATTCCAACATAGGAACGATCCCAATAGGTAGTATTTCATACGAAATCTACCTAAAATTAATTTAGGTGGTATTTGGTGTGAAATGTTTATATGTATTCATTCCTGTCCTATTTATCTTTTTTATTATTTGTAATTTGCTGCATTTTCCCTTTGCACGTGAAAATCTTACAAATTAAAATGAACTCTTTGGGAGAAATTGTTATTCCCTTTTTTTTTTGGGGGGGGGGGGCAACAATAAAGTTTATAAAGTTTAATAGAATAATGTCAGTTTATTCTGTATGAAAATAACGAACTTTTTCCTTTATAATCAAAATAGTTGAATACATAAATAAAGATATTATTCTATATAGTATATAAATACTATTTTCATTTCTGCGTTTAAATCAATTTATATGCAAATATCTATACAAAGGCATTCATTAATTCATTCCTTTTAACTTTGATTTGACTTTAAAAACCATACATACTTTCACATTTATGATATTTTTAGATGAGATATAGTTGCTACGCAACGGTTAAAAGAAAAAAATGAAATATAAGTAAATTCATAAAATAAAATGTTTTATATTATTCGAACACATGTATAAAATTCCATCATAAGTTATACACCTAATTTAAAAGCTCTGACAAATGTTTTGACAAAATTGCAAACTAATAGGAATAATTTACTACTCTTATTTAAAAATTTCAGCATCAAAAATTTACCATTTAAATCCATTTTTTATATGAGCCATTTCTTTCAACAAATGAAAATTTGAAAATCGTCTGACTTGCCATTGAAAAGCATTACAGAGCAAAATAAAATGTTCTATATTTCCCGAACGAATGAACCAAATTTAACCAAAAACCATACAGCTAAGTCCGAGTACCTCATCAACATGCCACATTAATTTCAAGCCGATCGGATGCTTTTTGCGGCAGTTATCGCGGAACAGACGGACAGACAGACAGACAGACAGACAGACAGACAGACAAACGGAAATCAAAACTTTTCGTGTATCCACAGTAAGCCTTCACTGACGTTTCGGCAATAATCGAAAGAGTACGAGGAAATTTGAAAAGTTATCAAAAAGAATCTGGTTAGAACAGTAAGTATTTATTAGATAACACCATTATTATTGACCCAAGAAATCAATAGATGAGCCTGAAATTGTCTGTGTTGATCTTTTCAAGAATTACGGAGTGGAAAAAAAGCTGCAAACTGGAGATTGCATTTGGGGACTGGAAGGTTGCTAAACTTTATAAATGACCAAAAAAAAAAAAAGAAGTTATGAATTTACAGAAGCGTATATCGGATTTTTTCGTATCTTCAAAAAAGCACTTCAAAATTTTATATTTTCTTTCCAGTTTGAGTCACTTTCTTCATACCATACATTCTGATTTTAAAATACAAAATGTGACTGGATACAGTACTGAGAAACTTTTTCAGTTTAAACTTTCATAAGTTTTAAGTAATGGAGTACTACGAAAACATAAAAAGCTCGAACCGCAGGTCGGGTCGGATAGATGCTATGTTTTTCGCTACGGGTCGGACTCGGGTAGGCTTCGGTTTGGGTTTTGACTCTTGCAGGTCGATTGCGGGTTAACCAGATTTTTCAAAAGAAAGCACAGAATATTTTTTCATATGAGAAAACATATTTCAGTATAAATGAGTAACTGTTATTTTTCAACGTAAAGGATAAAATTGATTTTCTTTTTTCCTTTCGAGTTACGTTGTGAAGCGTATTGAGTATTGCTCGGGTATCGGGTAGACAAAGAGTATTTTTTTCGGGTTCAAATCGGATTTCGGGTTGACGATTTTTTTTTTTTTTTTGGCGGGATTTAGTTGATTTCAAGTGATAATTTCGGTTCTAATCGGACTCGTAATTACCACTTGAACTCAACCTGAACCCGACACACACAAAAAATAGCCCAGTCCTGTACTGCTCAGGTACAACCCGACCCGTTCAGAAGTCAAGTGCTGAAATCGGAGACAAATACCGATGCTAAGTGTAAATCAAGAAGTGATCTGGAAGTTGCAAAAAGTAATAAAATAATTTCGTTGGACAGTATTGTGGAAGTATACTAGATACAACAAATAAAGAACTAGAGGAAAGGAACTTTGTGAGGGATTAAGATTGTGTCTGTATAAGATAAAGAAGAACGTGATGCATTAAAAAAAATAAATAACTTGCTTTAACAGCAATATTTAAAAATTCAAATTCAAATTTTAAGTTGGAATTTTATTTGACAAGGTAAATTAATTTTAATTTTTAAATTTCTTTGATTTTTGTAGCTCAATTAAGACACATGATTAAGGTGACAAAATGTTACCAGATTTTTTCAGAAATTTGGAGATGGAAGACACGTAGTTCACGCAATTTTTGATTTTAAAATGTTGATAAATTCCTGAAGTCTTAAAAAAAGATGCAGCTTAAAAAATTATAAAATTTAATGTTGCGAAAGCTTTAAATTCGAATCCAATTTTAACATTTAGTTACCTTACACATGATCTAAAAATTGGAAAATTCCGTAATCAGAAATCACCAAAGTCTCGACAATCCCGAATTCAGGGCTTTAAACTGCATACCAAAAACTTACAAATCGATTTTTTTCAAACCCCTTTCGACATCTTCAGGGATGTCATCATCACAAAGCCAAAATTAACCTTTTTTGTGGCAGGGGCAAACATGGATTTTGGCGGAAGTTTCTAATAGCCGACAGGATAGCAAAAATTAAAAGATGTAATCATAAAATACGTAATACTGAACTACATAATTCTTTTTATCAAATATAAGATTAATTAAAACCTTGAAAAGGCAATCGAAAGGAAACGAAAAAAACTCTGCTTAATACAGGTTTTCCCCATAGCCGGTATAATTGTTGATATTCTTTTTGTTGAAAATATATACTTTTTTCATTTAAAAGTGGATTCCGTTAAGGCAAATTTCATTTTTACAGACATCATGGTAGTTGTAGTATTACAATTGAGGCGTTTAAAATCACAGTGATATGAATTAAAAGAATACATTAGTCACGTGAAGGCGTTCGCAAGCTAATATTAAAACTACGGGAGCGTTCTTGACAAATATCTTGATTACATTTTATTCCTTTTAAATAATTTTTTTTTCATGGGATACCTGAAGCCGATATCTAACATTGTGCTTTTGTACATTTTCGGGTTTGGTTACATTTTTTTTTTTTTTTTTTTTTTTTTTTTTTTTTTTTTTTTATTCGGACACATTCATTTTTGGAAAACTGTTTGGAACCTCTTCTGAAATTTAAAGTATTCTCATATTAAACTAGTATGTTGTGGCCACCACAAAACTTTCTTCTATATAAATCACGTTAATTAAATCATTTAAATAGTACAAGAAATTACATCAATTTAGCACCAATTCATATCAAAGTGTATCTGAATTTGAAGTTTGATAAAAATTCGTGCCTTAGTTTTCGAGATATTAGTTCTAGAGCTATAGCGGAAATTCTGAAAAATGTAGCATAGCAGCGCCACCTGTTGAGTGATTTACACCAATACATAAACAGCAATAATTCATATCCAGGTATACATGGATCTGAAGTTCGTTGAAAATCCAAGCATTAGTTCTTGAGATAGAGCTATTGCGGAAATCACCAAAAAGAACATAGCAGCGCCACCTATTGAGCGATTTACCCCAAACTGTATAAAATGTCAATTCATGTCAAGGACTAACTGATTCTAAAGTTTGATGGAAATTCGTGCATTAGTTCTTGAGATACACCTATAGTGGAAATTCTGAAAAATACAGCATAGCAGCGCCACCTGTTGAGCGATTTACACCAAAATGTACAAAATGACAATTCATGTCAAGGATTAACTGATTCTGAAGTTTGGTGAAAATTATTGCATTAGTTCTTGAGATACAGCTATAATGGAAATTATGAAAAGTGCAGCATAGCAGCGCCACCTGTTGAGTGATTTGCACCAAAACACAAACAGCATTAATTCATATCAAAGTATACTTGAATCTGAAGTTTGATGAAAATCCAAGCATTAGTTGTTGAGATAGAGCTATTGCAGAAATCGTAAAAAATGCAGTATAGCAGCGCCTCCTGTTGAGCGATTTACACCAAAATGTACAAAACTTCAATTCATGTCAAGGACTAACTGAATCTGAAGTTTGATGAAATTCCGTGCATTAGTTCTGGAGATTGAGCTATTGCGGAAATCGTGAAAAAGGCTGCATAGCAGCGCCACCTGTTCAGCGATTTACACCAAAAACTAATCAGCACCAATTTATATCAGGGACTAACTGAATATAAATTTTTATTAAATTCCGTGCATTAGTTCTTGAGATAGAGCACCCACAAAATTTGTGTCACATACAGACAGACTCACAGATGCACAGACTCACAGACAGGCATTTTGTAAAAACATGTTTTTCGGAATCTCTGACCCCTAAAACGTGTAAATCCGTCGATAACCGAAAGTCGAAAAATTTCACGAATCCAATACTTTCTTCTTGTAAAGATAGAAGAAAGTAAAAAATGCAACCGAAATAAAAAAAAAAGTAAAAACACACAACGATAGATATCGACCTGAGGTATCATATGAGAGATTTACTTTCGGTTAGTTTTCAGTTTGGATTTTCAGGTTGCGATGTTCCCGCCTTCGCCTTTCTTTGTGATGCCCGGGGCACATCCCCCCTCTGCCCCACCCCCTAATTTCGGGCCTGTGTCATCATTGAAAATAGACACACGTGCGTACAAAATATTTTTAAAATTCAAGTTTTACAGATTTTTTTTTTTTTTTAAGCTTCTAATTAGGCGACAAAATGAACATCTCATTCACTTGATTATTAATGGCCAGCAATCAAAATCTACCGTATGAAATGGAAGCTGTTTATAAAGATACATGGTTTTGACACATGATTTCTTTCATTAATCAGTATACAGAGATAATAATAGAAGATATTGACAGTTGCTTGCAGGAAGTATGTAATTACCGAAGTAAAATTAATGAACTAGACTTGAACAATTTTACATTCATCCAGCCGAAGGCTTGTATCTGATCATTCCGACAAGATCTAGGAGTTCCTCCCAGGTTTAGCAAATTGTTGATTTTTATCTTAAATATAGTGAGGAAATTATATAAGAAATCTTATTTTAAGGAGAAACTTTTGTTATTTACCACTGTTGTTAACATAAACATTTCAGAATTAGACGTAGCATGTGGGCGTGGTCCTTGTTCTGAACTTGAACGTTGTTTTTCGAGCATATCTAATAGTATTCAAGATGTTTGGTTGATCTAGTCTAGACTGCAGCCATACTCAAGCTTTTTTTCTCGAGACGTTAGGTGGGCCACAACTCGCATCACACTTATAACCTTCTGAGACCCAAGAAAATTTGGGCCCCCACCAGTGGCTGAGAGGTTCTGCTCTCGAAGCTGGTATACGGGAGGTGCCGGCTTCGAACCCAATCGTACCCGTTGGCCTAATCGTTCGGTGTTTTCGTGGTTTCCTTCGAACCATGGATTTCCATGCGTAAATACGGGTTGGGTTCCCTTAGAAAGATTCCCACGAAGGGCGCCCCCCTCCCGGGCCCATATCTCTCGAGTAGATAATTGGCTTCAAAAATCAACCCAACCCAAGAAAATTTGAAACACTTTATTTTTGTTTTTACTACTTTATTTTCATCAAAAGGGTAAAAAAAATATCATTTTTAAAGGTTTTTTTTTTTTATTTGTTAAGGACCATATACATTTTAATGGATGTTGAAGTCTTAAGTATGATGAAATGTAACCACAGTTCAATTCAACTTTTCACATGTAAAGTGATACTTAAAAGCACTAAATTAACAATAAATTGGGACATATAAATATTTATTATTAATTTAATGAACAACACTGAATTATTTTACACATATTTAATCCAAATTAAAATCTTTGAAAAGATTTCTTTCACTGGTAATGCACAAATACAAAAACATATTGCAACTTGTACATCTATACATATTACTATCAATGCAATTTCTAAAATATTGATGTGCATTAAATTTTATATGCATTTGTGCTTCTTGTTCTAGCTGTTCTGAAATATCAGGAAAATCTGGAATGCTTGAGCAAACCTAAAAAGAAACATAATTAAAATCAAATTTCATGATGCTTGTGAAAGTAAAATATTTAATTTGCTTATATTTATGAAATTCTAACAAAAGAAAAAGTTAGCCGAAATAATTATCTTAATTTACATATTAAAAATCTTTAATTGGATGTAATTCATAACTTGAACTTACTTCAAAGATCTCTTCCAAATCAATGGTGTTTTTATATTTCGCTATTTCACTTCCGTTAGCAATTCCGTCTTTCAATAGTTTCTTCACAGCAGATTGCATTCATTTAAAAAAATGTGCATATTAACCCGTAAATAGCGTCGTCAAATTTTTGTACATTGTGATGTACATTGTATGAAAGCCTTCTCTGGCTTTGATAAAGGCTGCCACACGACAAGGCATAGAATCAACAAGTTTGCGGAAGTGTTCCACAGGTATGATTTGTCAAACATCCGCTAGAGCTGTCCATAATTCAGTAAAGGTCGTTGGTGTTGTGTGACGTGATTTCGCACCTCTCTCTAAAGCATCTCAACCATCAGCAAAATTATTGACCGATTCTTCAGTACCTCCATTTTCAGCTTCAGAAGAATCTTCATAAATTTTATTACTATTAAAATATTCATCACTAGAATCACCAAAATCGAGATCAGAGCCATCCCCATAAACTATTATTTCTAACGCTTCTAATACTGTTAATCTTTTGGCTAAAAAAAAAAATACAAAAATATGTAATATTTGCTATCTTTTTTTCTAAATAATATATAAAACATTACAGAGAGATTAAATAAACATCAAAAACTTGGAAATCTAGCACATGATTAAAACCAAAACTAATGCTAAAACTAACTATAACTTTATTCAAGTAAGACCCAACATCCATTTTAATGAATGATTTTAAATTGAGCTTTAAAACAAGAAATATATCAAAATTACAGTTGAAAACTAGCTAGAGTACTACAAAAACATTAAAATTAATATATACACTCTAAAATGTGCTTAGAAAAACAAAATGAGTAAATAAAAATTGGAATTTACTAGCACCAGGTCGAATATCACGTTGACTCACCCACTTCGCCATATTACAAACAAACGAGAAGCCGTTGCCATATTCTAAAATATTAAAAGTAATCTTTGAAGAATATATTGTATTGGAGTATCAGGACTTTCCTCCAAAGAAATATTTAATGTGATCAGTAGGTTAAAACAAAACATCGATTTTAATGGATGCAGGGTCTCAGCAGGTTAGAAGGTTTTTTACCCTTTTAATACACGGCGAGTAATTAAAATAATAAGATAACATAAGTAATATAATAAAAATTAATAATATCAGTAGAGTTGAATGTTTGTCGCGTCAGAAATGTTACCAAAAAAAATTTACACCACTATTTCCAAACAATAAACTTCGTGTTAGGTTTCTGTTGGAAATGTTGTAGAAATATGCTGCCAAGCTTGTTGTTTGGAATTAGTTGCTTAAAACGTTTTTGGAGTCAATTTTTCCTGTGATAACTGTTTAACTTAAAAAAGCGGTATTAGCTATAAAACCAAATAATACGACTGTTAGGTAATAGAAACTTTTAAAATATTAAATTCGAAACTTTAAAATATTTAATTAGTTACTTTAAATATTTAATTAGTTAATCATTATTAATTATTCAAAATTCAGTTTCAGTTAAATTTTACTTTAAAACAGTTTTATTTATTCTACAAAAAAGATCGTTAATAAATATCAATAACAAAATAATAAATTTTAACTTTTATAATTTCAGCCAAAATAAATACTTTTATAATAATTTTCAAATATTAAATTCAAAATTTTAACACAACGATCTTTCATTTGAATCTTTTATCTTTCTGTGTGGCAACACCGTAACTTTCGCGCTCAACGGTTTTTTGATGGGAGGTAGCGTCCTTCCGGGAGTCTCTCCTTCTCTTGGACATCGGACGGCAACGCGCCAAGAAGGGTGCGTTGTCGCTCCGCAAAATTTCTTTTAATCCGTTGGGATCGAGCGTTTCAGATCAGTCATATAAGTATTTCTTAAGAAGCAATCCCTTGAAATGCTGCAAATTGACTGATTTAACCCTAGAACTACCGGAAATTTTACTCAAGTTTTATAAAAACATTCTACACCAGAATTTTTACTTGAAACTATTTAATTTCTTTATTTAACTTATTATTGTCTGATTTATACATTTAGTTTGTTTTGAAGAAATTTCTGGTTTGAATAAATATTTTGAATGTACATGTCGGGTCCAATGGACCCGTCTGGTAGACGGAAGGTTAAGCATTCAGACATTCTACTATAGTCACGAAATGGGGATGTCTGCTAAAGGCGAATATTTTATATTCATGTGTGGTGGTTGCTACAGAGACTCCTGATAATCTGCCAAAAAGAGATAAATTCCTCCTCATCTGATGTCAATTCATGTAGGCCATTAATTTACGGCATACTTGATGTTCCGTCAAGTAAAGGTCTTGACAAAAGCGTATAGGTGACATCGTAAGTGATGCTTAAAGTTTAAATCTATACCTCAGGAATTCCTTATTGTTTTCTTCTGTCGTTCTTTAAATGGTAAGATAAATTTATTTGTTTATCATGTGTGAGTGTTTTGTACATTTTAAAGAGTAGTTTAATAACTCCGATGTTCAGTTGAAAGGAGATGAAATCTCATACTCATAATGAACTGGAGGAACTTTAATCCAACAACTGACTTTAGCAGAAAAATGATCGGAGAACTTGTGAACTTACACAGAAATTAAAATTTCAGAACAATTTTAGATCCTTATAGCTGCACTAAATATATTTTATTAATTCAACTGAATTTTAGAAATATGTCGTGCTCAATACGTAACTAATCATAATCTCTGTTACAGACATAGTTTTGTATTTGTGATACCAAGATTGTGAATGATCTCGAATTTTGTAATCAATATAATTTTAATTGAAGTGAAGAAATTAATCCTTTATACAAGTAGGACAGTGCACTCCCCCTTCCCTTTTTTCTTTGATACATATTGCAGTAAAAATCATGTGTTTATCTAATAAAGTTGCTTGATGTACGTAGTTATTCTTTGTTTCATTTATGTGTTTTTGTGTTTATTTTATGTATATATCGTGAACGTGCCAAATTAACTAATTAAACTACATAAATAAATGCTTGAAATCCTTGCAAAATGCCACAGTGAGTTTAGGTAATAAATAATGAAAGTTATATATTCTGATTGAATAATCAATTTTCAATATATGATTTTGGCACTTCTACATTTTGCTACAAAGCTCTTCTGAAGGGTGTTCCAGGTAGTCAGTTCAGGTGAGTACAGCTTAAAATTATTATTTATTATCCATCATGTATTTTCCTCTTTTGCAATGTACTATTATTTCTTCCACTTAGATCACGTGCCTCCTTTCTTTTAAAATTAATTTAAATTAAATAATTATATCTTTAAAAACCATGATACTGTTATTTCTTTTTATTATTATTATTTTCATATGTATAACAACGACAATGGCAGAATTTCCAAGTTCTAAAGAAAAAAAGAGCACCGCAGATTTTCGCTTTTGCAAATGTCTTTTGTTCAATGCAAAAACTTTTTATTTATTTTTTAACTGTAGAAATATATGGCGGGAATTTCATTAATTTGGAATATTGTTTGATTAGTGTTGAAGCTGAAGAAATGTATATACCACTGTTGCACAAATGGGATTATATGTAAAATGAACTTTTAACTAGGAAAAAGGCATTTAAGATGTTTTAGCATAATTTTAAATTAATTATAAATAACTGGACAGATTTTGTCTTCCATGAAAATATATTAAACAACAGTGAAGATCTCAAATTCCTTTTTATGCAAGTCTCAATTAATTTGATAAATATGCATTAGTGATTATGTGTATTAGTCTCCGGCCTCACATAAAAGATCGCCGAGCTACATGCGATCCTTAGGCTGCAAGCTACGTATAGCTGATCTAGAGCATCCTCTCAATCTTACCTGATATTATTGGGCTTAGACCATTGCTCTAATCAAGTCACTTGGTAAACACGACTAATATTTTATTACAGCAGATATAGACAAAAGTATTGGCATGCCCAGTCTAATTATAAAAGATCTATGGTTGTTAATCAACACCACCTGTAGACGATGCCTACGAGCTCGATTTCGACTTCACGGCAGATCGGCCACTAGCTTATCATTCATTGGACTCTATTCTTGTGACATAAAAGTAATAAGAATATGGTTCAGTGAAGGATCTGCTAATGGTCGATCTGCCGTGATGTCGAAATCGAACTCGTAGGCATTGTCTATAGGTGGCGTTGTGTTAACAGACTTCAAAAGTGTGACTCCGAGTGGTTCCAAACAAACTGCTTGTTTGGAATGTCTGTTAGTAGATTTAGAATGTTTTCGATTCAAACCAGAAATATCTTTATAAAATAAGTCACAGAGAAGTAAGTTAAATAAATAAGTTAAATAGTTTTTAATAAAAATTCTGGTGTAAAATATTTTTATAACGCTTGAGTAAAATTTCCGGTCGTTCTAATGTTAAATAATAATAAAATAAAAAATATGTACATAAAAATGATTTAGTATTTTTTTATTTTGATTATTGGTATATTTGATGGTAACTAATGTAAGTTCCCCAAAATGTCTAACAGTTTTAAGTCGTATGATTCGGTGGCCAATTGATGTGACCGTTTCAATAAATTTCAAGTCGACTAAAATCAGAAAGCAATACAGCTATCTCCAATGCTGTGGATGCTATTGCAGCGTCCTGTTGAAAAAAATCGTCTGAAACCTCAATTACATCAAGTTGGCGAAATTCAAATTCCTATTCACCATCCTTGGACAGTGTTCATCATTGCTTCTGAGATCATTGCCACCATCACCTTAAAACAGTTGAACTTCAAGATATCTAAAGGTACTGTCGGACAACTTTTACATTCTAAATATTGTAGGAATGATCATTGATGTCATGATTTTTAGGGTGTATAGAAATTAAATTTTTCCAAAAACTTTTTGGAATCTTCTTTATTTTTAAGGACACATTTCATAGAAACTGACAATATCGGTATTATTGTCCTCATCAAAGGCTCGTATTAATTTATTCTAAGAACAATAAGACTTTCTTAAATCCTATTGAAAGTTTGATTCTGATCTCCGTTTCTACAAGAGGTGGAAGTCCTACTCAGGTGTAGCAGCTTTTGATCAGGGAATTTTGATTTTAAATACAGGAGGAAATCATGTAAAACATTCTTTTATTTAGTGGATAACTTTTGTCTTTTATCACTGTTCTTAATAAACTCGAAACGTATGGCAATAAATTGAACGAATGTCTTCAAATAAACTGCTTGTAAAAAATTATTAGCTTTAAGATGTTAACCTATATCTATCTATCTATCTACAGGGTGTTTCACTACCAGACCGACAAACTTGCAGGAGGCTTGTAAAAAATTATTAGCTTTAAGATGTTAATCTATATTTATCTATCTATCTCTCTACAGGGTGTTTCACTACTAGACCGACAAACTTGCAGGAGTTGCAGGGGTACAGAGACGAATCACATAGCAATGCAGGGTCGAAAATGCGGTAGTTGCGAGCTATGGTTCAAAGAAACAGAGAAAAAGAACAGAAACAGCAACACATTAATGGGCCAGAAAACATTTTATTAAAAGATTGTACAACAGAAGGTGTTCTAAATTACTACCAGAAGTTGTCAGGCAGGCTTGACAGCGGCCCCCTGTTCCTTCAGTTGAAGACCTCACCACTCTAATATCTGTAGCTGCCGGGAGGATACTCGACACGCCAGGAATCTTCCAGAATATAAGGAATTCAATGTGGCACCGCTGTCTATCCTGCCTGACGACTTCTGGTAGTAATTTTGAACATCTTCTGTAGTACAATCTTTCAATAAAATGTTTTCTGTCCCATTAATGTATTGCTGCTTCTGTTCTTTTTCTCTACTTCTTTGCACCAAAACTCGCGACTGCGACATTTTCTACCCTGCATTGTTACGTGATTCCGAGTCGTTTCTGCGCCCCTACACCTCCTGCAAGTTTGTCGGTCTGATAGTGAAACACTCTGTATATATATATATATATATATAGAAGTCATTTTTTGCGTACGTTCTTTATACAAATGTACAATTTTTAAACGACTTGCACAGAACATAACATACATATGTTTTAGAACACGGCAAAAAATACTTGTTACTTTACAAATTTTTCAGACCATCGCTTATTCTTTTTTTTCAAAAATCTCCCGTAATTTATCTTTCTACAAATCTACAAATTTTAACGGATTTATACCAAATGTGGAATACATACATTTCAAAACCTCGTTAAAAAATACTGGCTGCTTTACAAATTTCCTAGACCACGTCTTACCCCCTATTCCAGCCATCTGCCAAATTGTGCTTGATATACAAGATGTTTTTAGGTAGATTTCGTAAGAAATACTACCTATTGCAGTCGTTACCATGGTGCGACTTTTGAAAAATTCCTTCATAACTTTTCATTATAGGACCCCAGGAACCCAAAACCACCCCCACCTAAAAAGTTTATATATATATATATATATATATATATATATATATATATATGTGTGTATGTATGTATGTATGTACTAAATTTTGTCCGCACGATAAAAGTCGCAATTATGCACGAATCATCTTCAAACTCGCCAACAACTTTGAGATGGCTAATATCTCGGCGGGGATTGAAAATGGGCGAAATCGGCCTAGAGGGTGGAAATGGGGAGGGTTCAAAATTTTGAATACTGTCTTAACATGATTCTGGTAAAACCAGCTCTTACACAACAATGGCAGGAAAAAAATAAAAGTTTTTCGTTATAGCAGTTGCCAACAATTAAAAAAAAACAAATAATAAATTTCTCACGACAACAATTACTTTTCTTTTGCAAAATTTTCACGTGTAAAATTTAATAGTTTGACAAATTGAAAACAAATTGAATATTACGTCATAAGTTTCCTAGAGCAAGATTTCAGCATGAAAACTCAAAATAAATAGTTTGACGAATTAAAAAAATATGTATATTGCGTCATATTGGAAATATAATGGACCTCAGCAGGTGAATATGTAACGCCATGTAAGTTTGAAGAAACGTATTAAAACATGATAAAAACCCGACTATGGAAATATTAACATATTTTAACACTTTAAGGTTCTCTGAATTTTTTGTAGCCATTTTTTAAACCTATTTCATATATATGTGTGTGTGTATTCGTGTATATTACAATTTTCACAAAAAGTTTATCTCCCTACAGCTCGCTCTTTGTGAAGAAACTGGGTTTTATCTCTAATCTTGATTTAAGTTTTGTTGGAGAATTTAGTACTTAACATCGAAATCTACCTCCGCCTGTAGGCCCGAGCCGGCAGGGATTTTTTTAAAAAGAAACTGCGCAAGAATTGCTAAAATGATAACGATATACGGGCAAATTAAAACATTTAGCTTTTCGGGCTTATTTTTCAGTAAACATATTTAAACTCCATATTAGGGTGATCAAATTTTATAACGGTTTTACAATATTAACTTTTTAAAAACTTTCATAACGTTAAAGTTTTGAACTTTTTTGACTTTATTTTTTTTCGTCTCACGAATTTATCATCGTCTTAAAATGTAATGAGTATTTTATATCCGGACCTGCTTTAACTTACATCCCCTCCCCCTCCAAATTTGAGAACATTCTCGAATCTCGAGAACGTCACCTTAATCTATGTCCCGATCGTTTGGTTAGGATCAAATTAGAAAGTTGTGAGGTTCATAGGACAGAATAACCTTAACTAAACATTTGTTGTAATTTAAGCAAAGAAAATATATACTACTACTTCTAATAATAATAATAAAAGATCTCATACTTAAAACTTCCGAAATAAAACGCATAACTTACTACAGAGATCGCCAACCTTTTTATTATCACAGGCGTATTTGATTCTTTTACTCATCTTTGAGGACGCATTTCTCTCTTCCACAGATACGCAATTAAATTTACATGTGCGTGTATTAAGATTCCCATTGCATAAACATGCATAATCCAACATATATAGATCTTGAGTGAATATAGGTATGAATGAAATATTTCAAGTGCAAAAAAAGATCAACGGGAGACCAAGTAATGTTGTATTTTACAATGGGTGTATGTCTTTCAATAGTTTCTTCACAGCAGATTTCATTCATTTAAAAAAAAATGTGCATATTAACCCGTAAATAGCGTCGTCAAATTTTTGTACATTGTGATGTACATTGTATGAAAGCCTTCTCTGGCTTTGATAAAGGCTGCCACACGACAAGGCATAGAGTCAACAAGTTTGCGGAAGTGTTCCACAGGTATATGATTTGTCAATCATCTGCTAGATCTGTCCATAATTCAGTAAGGGTCGTTGGTGTTGTGTGACGTGATTTCGCACCTCTCTCTAAAGCATCCCAAAGGTGCTGATTAGGATTTAAGTCGTGGCTTCTACGTGGTCAGTTCATGGCAGAGAAGTCAGAGGAATGCTCATCCAACAAAACAGTAGCCTACTGAGATCTGTGAGAGAAGCAGCTGCCTTTCTGGAATACTCTATTTCCATGTGGATGACAGGAAGTATAAAATTGATGGAGGTGGTTACCCAGCAACTCTACGTACCGAATTACATTGAAGGAGGTTGGCACATGTGCTAAAAGATCCCAAAACTGACAAGACAAACCCTCCCAGGCCATGACCGAACCGCCATGACCTTCTACAGTTGCAACATGGTATGCAGAATCCATGGCTTAACGAGTCAGGCGCCATATCCTCAGCCTCCCTGTTGTTGTAAAGTAATCTGAATTGAGACTCGTCACTCCATGCTACCCTTTTCCATTTCTCAAGAGTCCATGCTCTGTCTTCACTTGCTAGTTAAGACGTGCAACTCGATGGCGTGAATTGAACAATGGTACTCTCGTGGGTCTACGGCTCCCGAACGACTGGAGCCCTGATTCACCTGCGTAATAATTTTATCTAATGTTTGTCTTCCCTGGCTAACTACAATACGGCTGAGCCGTCTCCTATCTAGCTCGTTCAAGGCTAATTGTCCTTAGAAGTTTTCTGGATTGCTAGTTTCTTTCCACTATCCTGTATTCTCGGTGAATTCTTCACACTGTCGAGCGTTTAAATTCCAGTTCTCTACGATTTCGGAAATAATGGCCCAGGCCCGTAACTAAACGATGCTTCCAGGTCGGGCAAATGTTTTTCCAAGAGGGGCAAAATTAAATCTTTATTTTTTTAGACTTTTGCGATCCTTTAAAAATATATAGTACGTATTCAGATTCAGTATAAGTTTATAGCTGTTCCCAAAGTTGTTGCAAAATGATATTCTTTCATATTGCTATCAATCCATAAACTAATTTTTGTAAATATGGTTAAGATAATATGGATTTCGACAAAAATGTTGGATGTTGTTGAGGATTGCTACAATAGCGTCACCAGCCAATTGTCTGTGGACACCCCCCTCCTCCACTGTTGACCGCAGAAAAATCTGGACACTTGCATTTTTATGTTTTATTAATAACTAGCAGGCTATGCCCGCTGCGCTGGTCAATATTTCAAAATGAACCTTGGATTAAACTAAATGGTGAATTTGAACTTGTATTTTAAACAATATGGATCTTCAGCTTGACCTTGCACATTACTGAAAACGATGCGAACGCCATTGCGATATAATGTTATCTTAAGCGTTGGACAAAATTTAGCAATTAAGAAGTAATTGTTTTAGTTGATTATAAACAGCGTACTTATGGTCGGGTAATGAGACCGTTATGACAACAGGAATTAATACCTCTGTAACTAATCAATATATAATGAAATCGTATATACTAACACCATTCCTAAAAGTCATGCAACAGGGCCACTTGTAACAAAATATTTTCTGTAGATTTTTTTAAAAAGGCTAAACTTTCATAATCAGCTTCACTTAATTTTTGAACTTTTACTGTTGCTCTATAACTAAGTACCCTTGAACAATATGTATACACTAAAACCTTTCCAAAATTATTACCTAACTAATTGTGGTATATCCTACGAAAGTATTATAAACAATCGGAATGAAATACAAATTTCCGTTGTAAATATATAGTAGATGATGATGATGCGATTTTGTGTAATAGAATTCATAGTAAAGTTTTCGCTTCAAACAAAAACGATGCTTTCAACATTAAAGCTAATACACCAATATGTGAAGTATCCGATTACGGAAGGTTAACTTGAATTCTCATGAGCAACTACTCAAAGAAAAGTGAATATGTGGCTTTTGTGATACTTTTATGTCAGCCGGGCGCAAGTAATAAATCAATAAAGATTGTTTTCATAGCATATTCTTATTTTATTATTTTCATTTAAAACACAAACCTTTCACTCATTTAATTTAAAATGCATGCCTTATAATAATTTCATTTAAAAAACTGAAAAGATAAACAATAACAGGAAATAATGCCATAATTAAAAGCAAAAAAATATTTTTAATTTACATACGCAAAATGTAACTACTGCTACTGGGAATTTTAAAAATGCTATCAGCGAGATGTGCGCACGGTTGTTATAAATGTGCCCATTTTTTCTTCTTATCGAGGAGCAATTTATAAATCGCACAATATTATTCCAATTCCAATTTCTTTCATTGAGGAACCTATGACCGGAAAAAATGGAAAAAGACTCTTGTAGATTCTTCGGATGACGGCATCTGACGCCATAAACCGAGTTTATATATATGAAAATAATTTTTAAGTCGTTACAAACATTGCTTTCATACTTAAATATTTTCATTGGTACTACTTGTTATCCCGTCGACCAATTTCGCCAAATTATATAAATTGACATAATCTTTATTTTAAATAACGAAATAACAAATAAATTAGTATAACATTAATAAAAATACAAATAAAACGTCGAAATTAAAATCCCTTGATGACGTAAACACGTGTAGTTTGTTTAAATTCAAGTGAATTTGATATTTACGATCAACCATTATTGGCATTTAATCTTATAGTTTGACGATAGATTTTTGGTCGACGGAATATCTAAGTAGTACCTTTTCCATTTTTTCCATAACGCTAAATTCTCAGTAATTTTTTCCCTTTTATTTTACATAAAATCACTATTTTTTAAAAAAATTAAGATGCTTGCATTTTTATTTCAAACTCATAGAGCCGTTTTTATTTTTTAGCCAAAAGGGTTGATTTGAATTTTTTCCGTTGCTAGAGTAACGGATGTAATGATAGATATTTTGAGGTTTAGATGCCAAAGACACCGCCAAATTAAAAAAATATGAAATGTGTCATGAACTGTTGGACTTATTAAAATATGCTATCATTTGACGCATAATTTTGATATTCGATTTTTTCCCCCTCCCCGTGCAAAAACCATTAGGGGTGACACTTTAGAAAATCCTTTCTTAGCAGAAGTTTATGTCATGAGAAGTATTTTTACCACGATTTTCAAGATTTTATGTTCAGTAGTTTGCGCTGTGCGTTAATTAGTCCCCTAATCCAGACTTTATTTTATATACTATATTAGATATGCGATTTTGTGGTTAATCGATGATCGAAAATTAGTCCAATATCATTTGAAATATTACATAACAGAGGAGAATGTACGAAGAAAGACGAAGAAGAAATGGCGAATTACAAAAGACTTGTAATTTTTTTTTTCAAAATGTTGAATTTTTCCATAGTAATAACGTATTAAAACATAAATTTCCTTAAAAATTATCTTTATTTCCTAGATTTCGAATGTGTGAATTTTCCTATAAATGAAATTGGCGATATGACTTGAGAAAATAGATAATATTTGCTTAAATAAAATGGGTAATATTCGTTGATCTGAGTTTGAGTTTATAAATATCACATGCTTTCGGAATTACGGAGAAAAACATTTTAAAAAGTATGAAATTATTTTACAATATGTATGTGTGGCAGAAATTCACACTGACATTTAAGTATTCGATTCCATTTTTAAAATATTAACTGATATCTATATAAGTTACAATTGAATATGAAAATGTACTCAAAAAATGATCTCTTTCACCTAAAAAAACACCATTTGTGAGAACATCCTCAAGCTAATGTCACGCTTATGCATTTTTGGCTTAAAATCACATTGTTTGGCGACAAAAGAAAAATAAAAAATTGTAAAGAAACAAATACTAATTACACATGTGACTCACAATTACATCTGCTTGTTTCTTCTATAAGTCACGTGATGGGACAATTAGATATAAAAAAAAAAGAAAAGAACAGTACAGAAAGAAAATGTCGTTAAAATTTCATCTAATCAAATTTTCAGATTCGTTTCCATATCTAACGCAAGCGATAAAGAGCCAAATATTGCGTATCAAGTGTAATATTACTTATTAAATTAATTTTTAAGCATTACAAATATTTATTTCAGGTTTTGATTAAATGTTTCCGTTTTTTAATATTATCACTCATTAAAACGGATTTTCTTCTTCTTTTTTTCTTTTTTTTTCATTTAAATAAAATTAGTAACAGTTTTTCTTTTATTTTTCGAGGTTTAATTGCCGTTTCAATTTTTTTTTTATCAACGATGAATTTCGGCAAGAAATAAAATGGTAACCTTATCGCCCAAAATAACAGAATTTTCCGTCATAATTCTAAAACTAATATAGGTAGAATAATGTGTTATAGCTTAAAACCTTCCCTGAAATAATACCTATCTAACGGTATAGGTTCCGTAAAAATCCATGCAGTAGAACTCGAAATCTAGGCGTTCGGAACGAAATTTCCGTTCGGATTTTACATATATAATAGATAATAGAATAGATAATAGATTTTATATATATATAATAGAATACATAATAGATTATGTGTTATGAACTATCTCAAAGTTTAAAACAGATCGCAATGTTAGATTTCCTAATTTTAACAATATCGCGTTATGTTAGTTACATATTCCACCACCAGGGAGCGCACTCTATTCTTAACGAAAGCGTATCTGAACGAAACTCCTTCATGCAACCTTTCCGTAGATACATGAATCGGGAGGGTGGCGGTCTTAACCAATAATTTAATATAATTGCTGAAATTACTACGAAAAATATTTTAAAGGGGCTCTACGCGGGCCCCTAATAGAGTTAGAGGAAATCGGAAGACGGCAAAATAATCGCGGGGAAAAGTTTGCTTGGGTACTTCGGAGCTACTTTTGGCGCGAGATCTAAGCTCTACGACCAATAGGAGCCCAGATATTTAAGGAAATATGAAGTAACAAAGTCCAAAATAATAGAATTTTCCGTAATAATTCTATAACTAATCTAGGTAGAATGATGTGTTATAGCTTAAAACCTTCCTTGGAACGATACCTATCTAACGGTATAAGTTCCGTAAAAATCCATGCAGTAGAACTCGAAATCTCGGCGTTCGGAACGAAATTTCCGTTTGGATTTTATATATATAATAGATAAACTAATAATACAATATTCCAAGAAATTCATTTACAGTAAAACCAGTAAAAATGGATCGCAAAGGATAATAAAAACATTCAGTTTTAGACAAGGTTCCGTCTTATGAGGTATATTTGCAGTGTTGAATTTAGGCATTTTTCTCCGGGAAAGATGACTGATGCTCCCGGAGAGGTAGACAGTATGCAGCTTTTAGGGTGGGAATTGCACTTTTACAATTTTAATAAGTACAAAATTAGAAAGCTTCCAGGAGTGACATTTCGATGCTCATGGGGAGAACGCTTCTCCCAGGTTATCCCTGAATTCATTATTTATTGTATGGTATTCCTTTCAACGGGACGATGAAATGCTCTCATGTAAGACAGGATTTTGTTATAGACAAGTTCCATTTACAATATTTATAGAATTTTACATGATTTAAAATTTAATATAAAGAAGACCTTAGTAATTACGTTGATAGATTCGTCACTTATTTACAAAACATGTAACCCTCTCACAACTAATTAATATATTTTCACGGATTTTTTACAAATGCTTTAAAACCATAACATGTGTTTATAACTGATAACATTTTCAAACAGTTTGGATAATAATAATAAAAAAAATTACTGCCAGCTAGGCCTGCAAGCACAAGTAGATTTCGAAGTTCAGTACTAATTTCACCAACTAAAACTAAATGAATATGAGAGATAAACCCAGTTTAACAATTTTATCTGGTCGCTTTTGACGAGTTTTAATTTCATTTTTCTGTAAGAGTTTGTTTTATCAGAATCATATTAATATGATAATTTTTTCTTCAAACACTATTTTTTTCACCCCTTGAAAATATTCTTTGTAGTATCATCCACTAGTAGAGTTAATCTTAACAGAAACTTGTTAATACCAAAGTTAGAGATAATAGAATGAAGATTTATATAATAAATTTAAACCGTTTGAATTGTTTTCTTCTTCACCCCCTCCCCCTCCTCTTTTTTCTGTAAGAGTTGGTCCTATCAAAAACTTGTCAATATAAAAAATGTAGACAATATTAAGAAGATTTATAATAAATTTAAGTGGATTTCATATCTTGTAAATTGGCAAAGTTTTTTCTTCTTAAAACCTTTTTCTTTCGCCTTTTGAGGCCATTTTTAATTATATCAAAAATCTGTCATACATAAATTTTTGGTCCTTTTCCTAGAAGTAATAGTAAGTTTAAACGGATTCGATATGTATCATAATTAAGAAATTACGGTTTTTTCTGATTTCACAAAAAATCCTCTTCATTTCCATTTCCCTCCCCTTGATTTTACGTATCAGTTTAGGAGAGATTTGTGCAAAATTATGGAAGTTATCGTGTGTATAAAAAAGTGATATATATATGTAGATAGGTAGATAGATGGATAAAGTTTTCAACTTGGTGATGTTTTTGGGTTCTAGGTGTCATGATCGACATAGAAATTCAAAAAAATGTTCAGAAATTCCGACATAGGGGAAAATGTAATAGGTAGCATTTCCTACGAAATCTACCTAAAGTAGGGTGCACAACCTTTTTTAGAGAAGGGTCACTTGCGAAAATGCCTGGGATGTCGAGGGCCATATCAGTAACACAGAGATAATTTTATTTCAGGGAGGTGGGAGGGAATCTGTGACCTATAATCATATAAAAATGAGGATTTCAGAGGGAGGAAGAGTTTTACCCCTCTAGGTTCCCCTACCCAGTCACCATACCCAATTTAGTTCAGTTGGCAATTTTTCTGCGCCTGATCAGCGAAAGTCACAATTTTTCCGTTTCCGATCGATGAAACTCGGTTTTTCCACACCTGATCCACGAAATACACCGTTTTTTCATGTCCGATTGGTGAAATTCGAGTTATTTTTCGACTAGCGACTGATGGAATATGCAACTTGAGAATTTCCTATGCTGATATGTATGGTATCGACGGGCGATTAAGGAAATTCACAATTTTTAACTGACTGACGAAATTTGCAATTTTTTCCACGACGAATTGATGAAATTCACGTTTTTTTCTCCTGCGACCTATGGACAAAGATTACTATTTTTTTTCCAGTTATAAATAGACGAAATTCGCAGGCCACAAGTTGACCCATCGAGGGCCACAGGTTGTGCAGCCCTAAAAGTATTCTTATAAGCGTCTTTTCACCAAATATCAATAGTTTTCCACGAATCTTGTGCATCGGCTTTAAAATTATTATATTTATGACTCATAAAATTTCAAAGAGTTAAGACAATAAGAACTATTTTTTTAATATTACAAGTCTCATGAGAAAAAAAAATCCGCGCAGTTATCGGATTAAAAATATAAACCAATATAAATTTACGCTTAATATCATCACATCACGGGTGACAACGGGCTGGTTAGCAAGTATCACACAAATAAAAACTATCATGATAATGTATGTCAATATAATTCACTATTATGGTTTCCATTAGAACTCTCTATTCTCTAATATAATCACGAAAACATTTTTATGCTTAAATGCCATAAAGTTACAATTATTTTGATTCTGACCTCACGATAGCAAATAGCGTTTTCTGTTTTCTATAAAGACAAAGTATATTTCAAGGGGGAAAATGCAAAATGGTGTTATAAGCCAATTTTTGAGGCTAGGAAGGGTCATCTGAGACACTATCATTTAAAGCTCAAAATTCGATGCATTTGTCAAAAAACGAAAAATGCTAATCGATTTTAGACTACTTCAATAATCTTGCCTGCGAATGACATGTCTTTAAATTTAAAAATAAGTTCGCGAACGCATTATAAAGTTTCGCAAAGTCGAGGGAACAAAAATATTTTTTACAAACAGCCGTACGTGATCATTGTTTGCAAACTGCAGCTATAAATTAAGGAAATACCAAAATAAAAATGCGTATTTCATATCTTAAAAATATTAATACTCGTTTTGTATTTTTGTTAATTTTTCAATTTATATTTCCGCTTCACAATCATACAGTTATTTTCCCTTTTTCATACAGAAACTATGTGATATTTAGATATTTATATCGTATATGTAGGAAGAAAGGAAGAAAACAACTAAAAAGCGGAATAAATAAGATGATATCTTTATTAAAAATAAAGGGTTGGGGAAAAAAAAACTTTTTGTACTCATAAAAAGGATAATTTAATTCAGTAATATTCTCATTGCTAAATTACATTTAAATCATTTAATTATTATAAAATATTAAGCCCCCAAAAGGAATATAGTGAAGTTAAGAATCACAAAACCACATGATTGTAACACATGATAGTTGCCTGTTTTGTGGAACTGAAAATCCAAGCATTTGGTTTCAACCTTATCTGATTTCAATAAATTTCACATACGACAGTTATAGTACAAAGAAAACTATTTTCGCGGACATCAGAATCAGTTTGAGAAAAAGAGTTAAGAGGAAAATCTCTAAACCCTATTATTCTTGCAGTTTGACTGTTTCGGGACGCGGTAAGGTAAATTTCTACAAAGCAACAAAACGAAAAATGTCCTGCAGCTCTTGGAATGAAAGAAAAAAAAGTCTTTACAATTGAATTTTTTGTTTAAATTGTGTTGTTTGACTTGAGTAATTTTAGGGATGGGTGTCTGTGAAGTTATAGTATATTCTAAAAAAAGTTTTTTTTTTTCTAAATGAGGCAAAAAAAAAAAAAAAAAGTTTGGAAATTTAGTGTGTCGATCAAGGTGTCCAGTTAATTGTGCTAGGTCGGGCAAACATTTTTCCAGGTCGGGCATTGCCTGACCTGCCCCCCATGGCCCATGCGTCGATGCCTATTATTTGTCCACGATCGAAGGCATCTAAATCATGAGCTTTACCCATACTGGAAGTTGAAACAACTGATTCACAACAATCACAGTACTAGCTATATATGCAGTTACCACAGCGCCCTCATACACGCAGAAATAAGGCGCAGCGCTACAAAATTTGCATAGCAATGCCTATCCTTAATTCAATGGCACTTCAGTGTATATGCCTAATTGTCCCTGGAATCCAATGATGGGAACTACAGGTTAAAAAGAATGATCGAATGCCCAATAATGTTGTCCTTTACAGTGTGAGAAGGGTGGGACTGGGCCAAGGAAAAGGTTGTAGACCTTGGATTTTCAGAGGTCGCAAAAATTTTTAACGAATTCACGTCAATTTTACTTGCTTGTTTTTATCTGGTTTGTACGCATTGACATAGCACCAAGTATGAAAATGGCTTAATATTATATATCTGAATCTAGATAGAAGACTTCGCTATATTCCCCTTTCATGTTTAACCTCTTTTCTCAGATATCAAATAATTTCAAATCAATAATAAGGTAAAAAAATATTTCTCTTACCTTGTTTCCACGGTCAGATCCTCCCAGAAGCGCCCGAGATGAAGCTCGCCATATGCCTTGACTGCTAGGTTTGACGAGAAACATTCTAAAGCTTTATTTATAAAAGAAAAGATGTGAATTAATGTTGGTTCTAATATTTGTGTGTAATAGCATATTTCTGTTGGAGGCTACGATGAAGCAGTAGATGCACATACATATTGTATCTTGATTATTATGTTAAAAAAAAAAAAAAAAAACATTTAGTTTCATCCGGGCGTGAATTACAAACGACTCGGCATGAAGAAGATTTTAACAGCACCTACATTGACTCACAGAAAATAGACAAGAGAAAAAAGATGTACAGTCGTGGAAAGAAAAAAGTAAACACCCCCTACTAACTTCTCAACATATTATCGTAGAAGAAAGTTACTGGTACCGAACGATTTGAAATAAAGTCTACTTTTAAATGATGTATATAAAATTTGCTTAGTGGGACATATACATGTTAAAACGAACCATAACTTTGTTTTTTTCAATAGCAGTACACAATTCTGACAGCATAAATGAACTCTACACCCTTCAATTAGCCTAAAAACAATTTTTTATGCAATTCGTACCATAAGTTTCCGAGAAATTAATTGTTTTAAAGCGAGCGTATTTTAAAGGCTGTATCCAAATTGAAGTTCCGTACTCGATTGCTAACCGAGAGAGAGCCCCCTTCTTGATCAAAGCACCTTAAGCGCGACTCAAGGAGTCAATGAAGTCTGTTAGATTACAGGACAGCAGAGTAAATTTCAAAAATCTACTCACTTATATCATAGACGGCCCTTTTAAACCATCGTTTTATCGTTTTTAAGCATAATTTGAAAACTGCTTGGAAGAAAAATGTGAAATTTTGGATTTCCATAAAACAGGACTTAATAAATCTAAATCCATCAAAAAAGTTGTAGGTTGCAATTCATAATTTTTTCGAATATTAATTTCATAATTCATAATTCATATCATAAAATTATAAAAATTGCAAATTCAACGTATTTATGTTTGGGTATATCCGTATTATTGCTACAAAAAAAATTAGCACATTAGGAGCATAATTTCAGGAGATATAAATAAAAATATGAAAATGTAATTTAACATTAGAAGCACTAAACTTTGAATGTTTATAATTCAAAAACTTATCATTCAAATGACTTGAAATTTGGAGCCAAGGCATAGTTTGAACCGAAGATTTGAAATATCTTGTTAAAATTGGGTATTGTCATTGAAAAAAAATGAAGTTTGGATTTGTTTTAATATGTAGATGGCCCCCTAAGAAAATTTTATATACATCATTTAAAAGTAGACTTTATTTCTAATCGTTCGGTACCAGTAACTTTCGTCTACGATAATTTGTTGAGGAGCTATTAGCGGATGTTTACTTTTTTTTTCCACGACTGTACAGCTACATAAAAACTGCAGTCAAAGTAAAGTTCCGCTGAATGGGCATTATTACACTTACATTGGCATTGAAATAAAGAATGAAGAGAGAGTTTGTGTCCTGATTATTTAAAGCAGTTCCTTTTGTTAAATAAAAGTTTGTTACGAGGGGTTCTCACACATTAACAAACGTACACCACAAAAGTCGCTTTATTAATATCAAATCACTAAAATAACTGAGTAACTTTACTCTTCTCAGAACACTCTTCCCATGATTTGCAAGTTCTTATAATTAGAAATCAATGGAAATATTTAAGCTTCTATAATGCAGAGAAATGCCCCAAGGATAGTATTCCTCCAAGTTGCAGGATCCTGTGGCCAGAGTTTTTTTAATTAAAAAAAGCTGTCATAATTTCCTAGTAGGAATCATCGCTTTATTTAAGAATAGTTTTTTCCGTGATTAAATTAAACAATTTTTTTTTAATTCAAAATACATACTGGAATTTCCTAATAGTTATTTAACCACGGAAAGTCTCTCATTAAATAAAGCGAAGATTATTAACCGAAAATTACGGTGTAGATTTTGAAAATGAAAAAAAAAAAAAAACGCTAGCTAAGCGATTCCATAGTTTGCAGTATTACTAATCCAGAAGTGTCATCAAGTTTGTATTCCTCGAAAAGGAAGATTATGTCTTCTAATCAACAACAAAGTCCTCACAAAAAGGTTTTTGCCTGCTGATATTTATCTCTTTCTTTTCTCAAGTTGTTTTCAAAAACCACGGTTTCAATTATAAGTGCATTCAAGGTCGACTTTAAAGGGAAAGCGAGGGGCAAGGCACTAAAAGCTAAAGGACTGAAAATGTATGAAATATTTGGTTAAAATCTAAAAGATATCATTCAAAGAAGCGATAAAAAAAACAACCTGGCCCAGGGCGCCGTGGATACCAAAGTTTTCCCTGGGTGCATGCTTCCTCTCTCAATCGCATGCAAAGATGCCCACTTTGGTTTCCGATCCTGAAATTGTTTCAATGCATATTTAATTTCTTTGTTATAATAAAAAATACCTTTAATGTGCCATCAGTCTAGTGATTGATGATTACTCCCTATACGAATTATCGTAATTTAGCATACCAATCAGAATGCACGCGTACAAGATTAAAAAAAATATATTGGAGGGATTTAGGCGCTTAGAGGCGCAAAGTTTTCCCTTGACGAGGGCGCACCGGCCCTCGGGCCGATGGGCCTGCGAGCTTGAGTGTGAGTGGTTCTTTGAGTATTTTCTTCATACCAGATTTTATTTATTTACGAAAAAAATTATACAGTTTGAAAACCTTTTCGTCCTTTCCATCAAAAACCAATTCTTCGTGTACTTCCCAACGAGTGCAATATCTAATTTTTTACGTCTAAATTTATATGAGCTTAATTATAATTGTCAAGTGCATAAAGTTTAGTACAGAAACAGTATTCTGTGAATTAATTCTATGAAATAATGCATTTATTCATCTTTCGATCAACTCGTGTTAGACATAGACCGCTCACGGGGTAGCTATGCAACAATTTTTGTCACAGTACTTAAGGGTTAAAAAACCCTACAAACTTTAAAATTTATACTTATGGAAAATTTTCATATTTTTATCATCTTTTATAAAATACTTAAAATTAAAGGATACAATTTTTTAAAAACCAATACTTTGGCATCTGGCATCTACTTTCTGATAATAAACAGTACTTCGATATTCGGAGAGGAACGGTGAAGTATTCGCTTAACCCTTTAGCGGGCAGTGTCCACAAAAAAGAGAAAACCAAATTTTAAAAGTAATTGGAACCAATAATATTTAATTAAAATTTTCTTTTTATAAAGTACGGGAAAATTAGCAAGTTCTTATTTTCTTATTAATTTGCTTGTAATTTCTGGTGTCAGTCCATCATTTTACAAACAGAATTACTCCGCACAGGAAAGGGTTAATCAGGCTCTGTGCATATTTTTTGCCCCTTAGTTTTTAGAGCCTTGAGTGGTCGGCGCACGACCTCACCTCCTTCTATAGCCGGTTCTGATTGAAATCTCAACCTTAACCGTACTTGAATGTATTATGAAATATGAAAAAAAAATAATAACTAGCGTAACCTTGAAATAATACAGAGGATCTATTCAGCAACGGAATCAAACTAACTTCCTAAACTCTGCGTAGTAACTGAGTCATCAGCATAGTAACTGCAACATCGGAAGTTGCTCCAGATTGTTTTGATAGCGTTCCATAGTAAGTAATATGAAAGATAATCTAGGTATCAAAGACAAAAAAAGGAAAAGGTTTTGCTTTTGCTTCTAGATTTTCTTTCCATCTTCGGCTGATACAAGTTTTTTTTCTTTTCTTGACGCACAAGATGGTCTCTAATGCAGATCAGTTAACTACTATTCTTTGACTTCCGCCTTTTTATTAATGTCTCTCCGAGAAGCAAACATTTTGAAACTTTAATTCTCTTGTTTATGCAAAGAAAGAATCTTACGTAAGCCTGTTTAAAGAGTCCTTTAAAACACTGTTTAATTTAGAAGTACTCTGGATTATGCAACAAAGCACGTTGCTATTGTTAGCTGTTATACGAAGATGACGAAAAAATTCAGGAGGTTAAGGTTAATGTCAGACGAACGTCTATTTGCACGCTTTTTTCCTTCCTATAGCCTTCCTACACATTCGCTATAATGTGTTTCTCTTTCATGTTTAAACAAAAAGCGTGCAAAAAGACGTTCGTCTGACATTAGCCTAAAGGGAACGAGCGGGAATTCTTCAATTATATCGTTTCCTATGTACAAACCTTTTCCTTATAACCATACCGATTATATATATCGCAACCTTGCTTCAAAAGTGTCGCAACTCAAAAATTGGGTTTTTTGAGTTATGGCTGCCGTTCTACTTGGTTTTTACCCCTGTACCAATCAGCCCAGTGCGCTGAAAATCCAGCCACCAGATAGCAGCTGTGTTTGCAAGATAGCTATTGACCCTTCCACAGCCCGGAAACAGTTTTTCGCATTTCCTGGAAAACGAAATTTTTTAACTTATGCCATTTTGAAGCAAGTGTGCGATATGTTAGGGGGAGCGAGGGTGGGAGAGGTAACAGTGATTTAATAATGTATATATTTTAACATCAGATATTTTTAATTCTAAAATATAACTTAATAAAAAAATTTCAAAGAAGTTATTTCCAAATTGCGTTTTTCAATACATTTAACTTTGTAATTGGTAATTTCCAGTTTGATTACAGACACTAATATAGTAACTATAGATTTTGTTTTGCTTTTAGTCCTAGTACTATCGCTTGAGACTTCTGAATGGGTGAATTTTAATTATATTAGGTTGTAACAAAAGTAATTTCAATTCACAATCAAATCTTTATTGCAATATTTTAACATAAAATAAACATATCACCAATCAAAATATAAACCACGAAATTCTATGGTTGCCTTTCCATCATCTTGAGAGTGGGACAATACTATTTTGATACCAGTCTTTATATTTGGAAGCAAAAAAGTCGAGGCAGTATAATTTCTTCTAATAAAAATAGGCATACAAATACCACTTGGCATATTTCAACTGTTACGCGAGCAATGCCGCGGATTTTGCTAGTTGCATATAAAGCAACATATTTTCACAATCAAATCTTTATTGCAGTATTTTAACATATAATAAACATATCACTAATCAAAATATAAACCATGAAATTCTGTGGTTTCTTTTCATCATCTTGTAAGTGGGATAATAATTTTTGATACCAGTCTTTGGATTCGGAAGCAAAAAAAGTCGTAGCAGTATAATTTTTTCTAATAAAAATAGGCATATAAATTCTACTTGGCAAATTTCAACTGTTACGTGAGCAAAGTCGTAGGTTTTGCTAGTTTCATATAGAGCAGCACATTTGAACCATAACTGGTAACACTTAAAAAAAATCTTTATTTTTTAACGCTAGTCTTTTCTTTTTTATCATGCACTATACATTAGCATGACATTGTACGAGATTTGTTGCTTCTGTTGAGTAAATGTCGTACATAACAAGATGCCTGTACAAATTAGATTCTTCATTCAAACTAGATTCCAATTAGGCTCCTCACTTCGTAGTGATTTTAACGGACTGATAAACAAATAGTTTTATTTAAAATACTAGGGGGCTCTGCCCCCTACGAGCTACGCTCGTCAACCCCCGTTCAGACACCGCAGACTCTAAAAGTACGCTAATTTGATCGGCTTTAAAAATATTTCGGAAGATTGAATTATAATTTTTAAAAAAGTGGCGATCTCCCTATAAACGGATTTCCATTCATTTCTCTTTGATTGGGGAATTTTAAGGCCAAATCCGCTGCGGTACTACTTGATTATCCCGTCGACCAATTTCGCCAAATTATATAAATCGTCAAACCACTCGCCAAATTATACAAATTGACATAATTTTTATTTTAAATAACGAAAGAAGAAATAAATTAGTGCAACATTAATAAGAATACAAATAAAACGTCGAAATAAAAATAACTTGATGACGTAGACACGTGTAACTTGCTTAAAGTCAAGTTAATGTGACATTTACGATCAACCATTATTGGCATTGTCTTAAATTAATCGTTTTTAATCTGACGTAATTTTGACCAAACTATTCTTTCTCTTTTTAATATTCACGTGAAAATACTTTTGTTAGAAATGAAATATTATTTGCGCTTTCCTAACAAAAATAGTTGAAAAGTATCCTCTCAAAATATCAAATAAATGTCTAGCGCAATTTCTAAATTTAAACTGTTTTGCAATATTATTTTGTGTTAATTCTATGTAATAACTGTAATGTGGCGTAAATATGACGTAATTTCTCCTATTTAAGACTTCTAACGCATGTTAATGAATTTATTATTTTACAATTTCCTTTCTCTCTTAAAATTCATGTTTAAATATAGTTTTTATGACGTATTTTTAATAAGTTCCTGCTTTTTGTACATAATTATTTAAATCTAATTCCAAATGTTTTTTTCTGTTTATAATAGTCACGTGTAAATAAATTTTTAATTTATTTACACGCATAAATATATTTTTTTAAATTTTCTAAAATAAATAAAAAATATCTCTCGAAAGGCTGGAAATTTGAATTTAAAATCGAAATAAAACATCAAAAAATGAGTCAAATTATAAAAAGAAATACAGTCTGCACACCGGGAACTTCAAACATATAAAATGATCTAAAAATGATTAAATTCCCATGAATAGTTTTTGCTCCTATAAAACTTTTTTAGTGGAACGATCTTGTCCAACTTTAGCATTAAATATCTCTTAAAATAATTCTTCGATTTGAAAACTGTCTGCATCAGCGTGTTTATCAAACATTTCTCTATAATACTACCGATTTTCATATTTTTGTATGCATTATTTTTCTTAATATTAACGAAGAAAGACCTCCGGTCACAAAAAATTCAAAACCGGCGGCGACGGTGACAGCGGTAGTTACTTTTTTTTTTTTGGAATAGAGAGATTTAAAAAACTTTTTTGGTTATCATGTCTTGTATGTATAGACAAATACAATTTTCTCGACAGAAAGTAAGTTAAGTTAAAACTTAAAACTCCGGAATTTCTTTGGGGCCAGCAAAATCTGCGGGTCCCAAGCACCTGCATGCCTGTGCCCGGGTGATAATTAGACCCTGAATTGAATACAACCAAATATTGTTTTGCAAATGCTAGTAATGATATTTAATTAATATTAGGTCGCGTTTACATTATGGATTTACCGGGTGTCCCAAAAATGACTGATGGATTTTAAATGTTAATAACTTGCAAACTGTGACAGATATTAAAAAAATTCTTGTAGGAGGGTTATGTATGATGTCAGGAGTTTTTTTACTGCGATTCTTGATTTTAGTTCGAATTTGAAACAATAGATGGCGCTGCGAGAAGTAGGTGCTTATTCCAGACCCGATTTTTGGTACTTCGGGATCCACTCAAAACACTTTAATTTCCCTTTTTTTCGCATGGGAGAAGAGTGAGGCAGAAAAAAACAAGCCTGGATTTGGCGCATATTGCTTGCAGCGCAATAGCATGTGCAATAGCAGTTACAAATAGCATCTATCGGCGCTATTTGTAACTAAAACTGGGAATCTCAGCATAAAATCTCCTGATATCTAACATAACTCTCCTGCAAAATTTTTTTAAAATATCTGTCACCGTTTGCAAGTTATTGAATTTTAAAATCCATCAGTCATTTTTGGAACACCCGGTATATGCATAAAGATGTACTTAAGCAAAAGAACGATAACGATATTACTTATGCTAATATCATTATAATAAATTGCAGGCCAATCCTCATCATATTATGATAAGGGGGTCTTGCTCCAAGTCTGAACTTGAACTTGAAGGGGAGGGGGGGGGGGGGTTGAGGCCTAAAGCTGCACGGCTGTAGCCTCGGATGATCCACAAAAGAACAACCAAAAAAAGGAAAAAGAAAACCCCACCAGGGAAGTACTCAGACCAGCTAAAAACGATCGATACTAAAAAGATACTTCATCGTAGCCATATGAAACTTATTGGACGAAGCAAACTTGCTCACAAACCATCCAAAAGAACTAAAACACCCACTATTCAAAACACTGTTATCCCAGCAACGACTGCGATGAGTGATACTTGGAGCATGTAAACAGAATGTGTGCTCCAGGTCTGCCCGATAGTGAAACTGGCTGACCAAACAGTAAAATCGTCTGAGAAGCGGCCATTTCAGGGCAATTTTAGAAATTAAAATTTTTAAATAAACCTGCATAAAATGTATTTTCTTAGACACATTTATTAGACAGTTTATTAGACACATTTCTTAGACCGTGAAAAAACAAAAACATATTAGAAGATGATCTATGTCGAAATATGCGTATATTTCAAGATATTTTCAGTTGAAATTCTACAAATCCCACGCTCAACAAAGTATAGAGAAGAGATTCATTCCTTTGATTCAATAATTTAAAGACCCTGGATGAATTAATTTTGTTCATTCTTGGAAAAAGTGAGCTGTTTGTGCACATCATGCGCTATTACCTAATCAGATTCAGAAAGTATGTTTTTTTTCTTTTATTTGATGTTAGAAATTTGGAACAGTTTCTTTTTCAGGATCAATGAGCCGCGTTGTGATCTATTTTCAGAATCTCGGATAATGACCAAGTCCATTTCGCCCGGGTTCTTTTTCTCTTCTGCTTTTGGGAAGTGTTTTTTATGGAAATAAATTTCTTTATTCTTTGCATTTCGCGGTTTATAGCGGATTATTTAGAATTAATTAAAGATGCATGCTTTGCGTACTTTATATTTAAAGAGAGGGGAAAATTACTTTTTCAACTATTTGCGTTTTGACCAGAAATTAAAATGCCATTTTCTGTAAATGCTGCGAGTGTGTTTTCAGCTACCTTTATTATCAGGATTTGCAGAATAGATGTTGAAATTTCATTTTTGGAATCTAAAGGATTTTTTTTTTTTGAGTAATCAATTTACTACGATACTTTTTGAGATAGTAGTTTTTTAATAGAGAAAAAAGACTATTAGTTGACTATTAGGGAAAATTATTATATTTTTGTGTTTTTGTTATGAATTTTAAATTAAGATGATTATATTTTTTAAGGGTTTTTTTTATCAAAGAGGATTAATTTGTTTATTATGCTTTTCGACAGCATAGAATCGGACTTCGCCTGTCTGTGCAACTGTATTATTAAGGTTAAACCTGTCTATGCAACTGTATCATTAAGGTTAAACCTGTCTATAACGGAAACCTACATAAAACTAAACATGAATATCGTAGAACTGGGTTTCGACTATCTGTACAAAGCTCATTTTCGTATGAAAACTATGAGATAGCCGGGCAAAGCTCAGTTATACTTTGATAAAGCAGCGGAGTCTCCAAACCAACTGGTCGGTTCAGGACTACCGATCGGTTACTGACAGTCGCGACCTTAGAGTTATAAAGAACAGATTTATAAAGAAGAAACGTTTGTTTGTTTGTAGGAGGTAATCTCTAGAACTACTGAAATTATTAAAAAAAATAATGACGACATTCTCTTCTACAACATAGGCTTCTTTTTATTTTGGTACCAGAACGTAACAACTAAAACTACGATTACTTGGAAAATGTTTTTGAAATTTGACATGGTGGTTAGTTTTAAGATATAAATGAAGCATTTGGGGAGGAACAAGGTGCATAAGCCACTTTTTCATAAAAGTCTAGATACCTTCATGGAGCATGCTACAAGAAAGTCTCTAGCCACCCAACAAATATTAGCGGGAGAAAAAACGAGAGACGCCTTAACCCGGGAGAACTCGCTAGTGAGAATGCCCAATTGCTTTTCTTTTACTTTACATTCATATAATATCAACTTTTTTTGGTTGGCTTAGTACTTTTATTCACAAAATAGGTAAAATAATTGAAAAACATTTTGAAATTTTAATTAAAATGAAAAATGATTTAAATAAAAGCCTTAAAAAAGTACGACTGTGACAGAAAATCTCATGTAGCGAGTTCTCCCGGGTTAATGAGCTCTCTAAATGAAATATTCAGTTTATTTTCAGTCAATAACGGTACAAGTTAAACAAAATCCACAATGGCAAACAAGCAACAGATGTCATGTAAACCAAGAGTGTTTAAAAATGATACAAATAGTAATGAAAATGAAAATGAATTTCATTCAGACGATAGTATAAAGGACAGAGATTATTCTCCAACGGACTGTAGTTCTAATTCTTCATCACAAGAGAATTTATAGTGGCTTACAACCTTGTTGCTGTATTTATAGTGTGGCATGAGTCATTTATTACTAAATACAATAAATTTGATATTTTAGCGTGCTTTTTATTAGTTTCGGCGACTTACACGGATATTCAAATAGTGAAGTAACACCTCACTATTGGTTCAACATAAATATGTCAACTCACGTTTTTACTACAGAAATTCCCATTGTGGCTTATGTCCTTTTTGATTTCAAAATTGCCGTTTTAAAATTTGTATTTTTGAATGTGTCCTTTTTGCTTACAAACTTGTAAATTTTGTGACGGTTCAAAATTCAAACTATGGTTATTAATATTACAGGCATATCAGGACGAGCCTCAAGATGATGATGAGGCAAGTGGGAACTCAGACATTCCACCTAGGTTAAGCTAATCCACTAATATCGAATGCATGACAAAACAAGAAGCAAAAACTGAGACGTAGTAGAGGAAAACGTGTTTTGCACAGGAAGATTGGCCCGCCTTGTCAGTGCAAAAGTAAGTATAGCGAGAAGTTGCATGGAAAGGAAGCTGATACTTTAAATACATTCTGGGATTTAGGTACCTACAAAGAACAAAATACTCATGTGTTTGGATATAAAAAATCTCTGCCTAAAAAACGCTCATACTAAAAGATGACAATGAGGCAGGTATCATCCAGGAAAGTAACATATGAATACTTCATTAAACTAAATGGAATTAATTTATAGTTATGCAAGCAGGAGTTTTTGTCAATACACGGATTGCAAACATCTTACAAACAAATTCGACTTTTTCCCGTTCAGATATCATAAAGTCATCAGTTCCAAAAAGTGATGAACATCATAATCGTCCTAATATAACACTCTCGGAACAAGTGCAATCTGTTCGTGATAACATCAATGCATTTCTAAAATATGCGACCTGATATAGCACGAAGAAGAATCTCAACAGTCTATACCTAAAACCTGACACAACTATTTCTGTATTGTATAAAGACTTTTACCACGACTGATGCAAAGAGAAAAACATTATGTCATGTCATACAATCATGTCAGGAAGATAAATATAGAAGAATATTTTGCAGCGAGTTACAACATTGGTTTTAAATTACCAAAGAGCAACATATATGCTACACATGTAACTCAAACACATGGTATTCAAACAGAAACTAATAATAAATATGGGGGAGAAGTTAAAAGCTTAAATTACAACTAGAGCTGCATCATAGAAAGTCCGAAGCGATACAGAATAATTTAAAAGAAAAAATAGAATCTGTCAAAGTTAACAATAACAAGTTGATCATAGCGTCTGACTTGCATCAATCTTACAGCTGGCCCTACCTTTTATTTGCGTAAGGCATGGACTTACAATCTAGGTATTACAATCTAGACTTACAATCTAGATTCTAGGACTTACAATCTAGATTGTGTAACTGAAAACGCATACATGTTCATGTGGACCGAAACCATGGATAAGCGAGAAAAGGAATAACCTGCTTAAAGGAAGAAGCTAGTACCCTGCTTATATGCCTCTGCTCTGAGGAAACCACAGGTCAAGAAGAACTTGCCGTCTTCACAGACAACTGCGAAGGGTAGAATAAAAATCGGCTTATATTGTCGCTGTCGCTTCAACTTGTGAGTGAAATAAAGTTGAAAACCATTGAACACAGATTTCTGGATCGGGTCACATTTACTTACCTTGTGATAGAGATTTTGCTCTTATAGAAAAACATACGCGATTTCTAAGGCAAGTATATTGTCCAGATGATTGGCATGAAGCTAAGATGAAAAGTAAACGCAAAAATCCATTTTCAGTAACGGTTATGCGACTTTTCACATTCGAGAACATCGCTAAAATGAAGAAAAATGTTACTGTGGATAAGATCCATTAAATTTTAAAAAAGTGCGATGTTTTCGTTTTGAATTCGTTGAAACTAATGTAATATTTGTTAAACACAAAGTTCATGGTTACTTCAAGAAAGTTAATGTTGGAAAACGAGGATAAATATTGTGTCTTCAATTCAATAGAGTTCTAAATACCTTGAGCAGCAAAACCTGTGCAGTTTAATAGCAAAAAAGTTGCTGATTTTAAAAAAAACTGCTTTAATATATGCCTTCAATCAGCCAGAGCTTCTATTTTGTCACTTTTGAGGCATCTTGGGGAGAAGAATAACCTGCAGACCAGGATGACGTAGAACGTACAGATGGAGGTGAAAGCTTAAATTTTGAAGTCTGTGAATAGAAAAAAATCTAGTTTTTCCAAATGTTTTATATTGGAACAAAAGGTTTTAGAGCAAAGGTTTCCAACGTGGGGCGTATGCCCCACCGGGTGCAATTTAACTTTTAAGGTGCCAATTCCAAATTTATTACTCACTCAATCGCTATGTTTAGTTTTGTCGTTTTATTGAATGAGCTCGTTCTATTCGCTCTGCTGTGTCCCACAAAGAACCTTTTACACGTGAAACTACTTAAAAGTGTACCTAATTCGGACTGTCTAGAACATATTTAACCTAAAAAATGTATGAAATATCAAAACGAGTTATTGCGAACTTTATAAAATTTATAAATCTTAAATAGTTTTAGAATAGGAAATGGGTAAATAGTAGATATCTATGGCTCTAGTGTAGGCATCCTACACGTTAAATAAATTTACATGAAGACATACACATTTTAAATTTTAAAATAAGGTAATACATGCAAGAAATTTAACGCTATTGGGAAAAGGAAAACAGAGAAAATCTATTGTGATAGGGAATAATGGCTACATAAAGATTATAAAGATAGGAATCTTGAAATGCTTCTTGTGAATTGCGTTATCACAGAAAGAAAATTTAGTGGCCAAAGCTTTTCCACCAACTATTAGTAAGTTACAAAAATGAAATGTATTAATTTTAATGCTAAATGTAAGTCTATCTTCAAGATATTTTATGAAGATTAAAAATGCAGACCATATTATACTTTTCTTTAAGTTTGAGGTAAGTTAGAAAAGTATAACAAAACTGTTTTTGGCAAAAACGAGAAGATGAATAGCATCACTAAACTTATAGAATTATGTTAAAAACACATTTTTGACAAAATATTAACCTCTTTGAAAAGTTAAAAAAATGTAAAATGAATAATTGTTAGCACCTCCACCATATGGATAGAGTCCATTTTTTAAATAAGTCAATTTACAGAGTCAGGAGGGGAGGGGGGAGCATAGAGACTTTACGGATTCTTTAATGGGGCGTCGGCAATGAAAGGTTGAGAACCATTGGTTTAGAGATTTTGTTCATTTGTGAATATAAACTTGTTGATATAAAACAAATGATAATAAGTGATATTAAAGTATAACTTGTAATAAACTTTGTTCTCTTTGCAGCAAAAAAAATGTACACGTTATTTTGAATGAAGACGGTTATAAGTCGCATTTTTTTATAAACATTCGTTGATAAATTTAGTACAATACATGTATAATAAAGACGAAATCACAAATATATGAACAAATTGGTAAAATTTTAAAGATGAACAAGATATGAACATAGGAAACCAGATATTAATAACGATGTGAGGGTGCAATTGCCTGCTACACTATTGTTCTATGGAATCATCCATCAAACAACCAATACCTGATTTCAAGATTTCACAAAAAACCTTTAAAACCTTTGATTTTATCGAAACAAGCCAATTGTGGCTTGTGTACCTTGATCCTCTAAACGCTTCAAATGTAACAGAACGATTTTTTTTTTTTAAATTCGAAATTAAAAGGATGGAATTAGTAGAAAATGTTCTAAACTCACAATTACTCTGAAACTAGCGGTTCAAAAATTCTTTCAGTATTTGTAATGGTGGCTATCTCTACTTAAACAAAGGCTATCTTTTAAAAATCCCTACACTCCTGAACCCAAGCAGGTACAAGGACGATTATTTTCCAAACTTTCGATTTCTTTGAAACTGTTAAAGCTAGAAATTTGAAATGGTGGTTAAGAAGAAGCCGATGTTTATTAAGAAGTAAATACTCGTAAGAAACAGCTTCTAAAAATTTGAAATTTAAAAGGGTGAAAATCTGCACAAAAACGTTTTACACGAGAGCCCCGAAAAAACCGAACAAATTTCAAAGGTTCTTAAACTGTAGAATAGATGGTGGACAGACTTCAACATTAACAGCATTTTTGTTTTTAATTTTTTCGCAAGGGAAGGGGGTGGATACTGCAAAAGGGTTGGAATGAAAATTTTCTATTTTAACTACTTAACTGCCTCGGACGTATATATACGGCTGTAGAAAATACATGCATCTATTAAAGAGATTGCGAATCGCCACCAATCAATTAATTTTCACCACCTGAGCCATTATATTTATATATAACAGTATAACATGTGCATTTTCTTACTGTTATTTCAGAAAACTAATATACACCTTCTTTAATTGCAGAAATATGCGATTTAAGTAAGGCACTGGAGATCGCGTAAGATTTCGACGACAGTTAAGGGGTTAATTAGTAGTATTTTTATTGATCGTGTCAGTTGTTAGGCGTAATTTACTTATTTTTAAGAAATTTTCATTTTAAAATATATTATTTGTACACAGCACGCGCCCCCTCCCCCCATTTTTTTGTATATCATTAATAGCTTAGTTCTAGTCAAAATTTTTCATTGTACACTTTCTTTATTTTTAAGAGTTCAGTTTAAAGTCAGTTGTGTTTTCTAAAATTAATAAAAATAAATAAATAAATAAAAGTAATTTAATAAATTAAGCACCCTTTCTTTTTATTAATTTCTCGTACTTAAATTATGTTACAACATGTAAATGTTGTTATTCAAAAACATTCCTCTATTTTTCTGTAAATAAAACCTTTTCTTTTGGGATACTCTCTCACAAAAAAAAAAAAAAAAAAAAAAAAAAAAAAAAAAAAAAAAATCTCCCTTTTCTCTCTTTTACTAGCAAACGTGGGGTAGATGGTCAGCTGTGTTCAGAAATAATTGGGACCACACACGTTTACATTTTAAACACAGGATTATTGTGTGGGAATGCTACTTTTCTCATAGCATACCAGCCCCTTTTACAATGCAGTTTTATGACTTTGTTTACGAAAAACAATTTTTTAAGCAGGTGCAAGTATTGCCTGGGCTTCTGAGATTTGAGTTCACGTGATCTCCCCGTGGTTAGAGGGACATAGCAACGAGATGTTCTTGGCATTAGGTAGGGAAATTGACCAATGAAAACAGTTTTCGCCTCCACCCTTTATTGCTTCCTGGGAAGTAACGCGGGGAGAATTGAGGGGACGCGAGAAGCGAGCGCGTGGTTTGGTGGTCGTGTAGCGTTTTTTTTAGAGGGGTCCTGAGTGCAGTAAGATGTGAAACAACATAAAATTTTGAGGGGCCAAAGGGGCCCGGGAAACCCCCCCCCCCCTCTTTTGTCGAGGCCTGAAACAATTTTTATTAAGGATTCGCTTTTGAGACCGAAGACAGAGAAGGTCAACTCTTGCGAGTAAAGAGTATGAATTGAATTGTAAGTGCTTTTCTAAAAAATGAATGGTAAGCGAGCGCGGCTTTAGAAGGTGCATCTTTCGACTGTACTGGTAAGCTGGATATACCTGGCTGCTGACCGAGCATCGGACAAGTAAAAAAATGCCCTGATATCAGATTCTGTGAAATAGAGATCCAAGATAAATCGTGAGCATGCGAAGCAAGACGTTAGCGTTCCGCTCCCTTTTTTGCTAAACATCAATTTATCCTAGAAATATATCACGGAGGATGCCTGCTTGTTTAAAGTTGAAGCAAAACAATTCCAGCTACTTCCACGGAGAGCGATATTGGCTGCTGACTTCAAATTCCAAAACGATTTCCTAACTCATCGGGTAAAGCTGCGTACCGAAGGAAGTGTGTGGGGTGTAGCCCACCCCCTGAAACTATTTTCAAGATAAGGAGTTTTTTTTCTACTACAGAAAACAAAAAAAAACACTGCCAGTTAAGATATGGTCGTCAAAGAAAAATCATCTAAAAAATTGTGTTTAAGATAACTATGTTAAAAGAAAATAGAATAATTTGTGGTGTACCATGTCTGAAACCTATTATGGATTACATTGGGTATGTTAAGTTTTTTTTCTCTTGTTCCATTATAACGTAATGATTGATTATCTTTGTTGTAAATTTGCAATCTATATAATAGAAGCCAGAAAATGTCAACATGATAAAATCTTTCCTATTAATGTTAGAATATTTACAATATCATTTGTTAATTGTGATAACTTGAGAAATAAGTTTTGAAACACCTGTATGTATAAGAGTTTAAACTCCCTATGAAGAATTAAATTTAATTTTAATCTTATTCTCTTGACTTGTATCTATTTTCGCACTGCTAAAAGTATTCTTCAATAAAGTAACTTCACTAGGTTTAAATAAGTAAATATACTTTAAAAAACAGAAATAATGAGAATAAATGTTTCAGTTCAAATTAACCCAAGAAGAAGTAGAAATGGTCTGTTTCTCTAAAATTAATCATATTAGAATCGTATATTAATTTAAAAATAAAGATTTAAAAGTAATCATTAATAAATTGAAGAATATAGAGAATATGAACAGTGTTTCTTCTAGTTTTTTATTGTAATGAAGGTAGGCAGCTTAAGTTAACTAAAATTTTCAATTTGACACACCTTTACAATTTAATGAATTTAGCCACATTACGATCACAGCCCATAGAGTTAGATTCTTTTTATGTATGACTTTGAAGCCTGTTTTCATATCTCAGCTTTTGACTTTTAACTTATTCAAAATTCTTAAATTAATCTACCTTTTCAGTTCATTCATATTCCTTTAAGTAATTTGTCTTGCGGTATGTTTAAATTTCATTTAATTAATTATATTCATCTCTTTTTACGTGATTTTCTCTGGTCATGCATGAATATTCTGACTCTATGACAATTGTTGGGGTTGATCTGAGCAGATAAATTGAGAACCCTGTATTGCTTTAGTATTTTGTTGCAGTTTTAAAATTCCTTAAGTGTGGCATTGATATTTTAGGGTTAAAGTTTTCTTTTACAGTAATTCTGTAATTCGGCTAGAAGTTATTGTTATGATTTTATATACAGGATTCAATCTAGGTGGAAATTTAACTGCTCAGAAAAAAAACCCATAACACAGTGTAATTTTTGATTCGAAAAATGAGCGTAACAATGTTTCAATACGTATTTTCCATTTTCAAGTGCGCAAAGTCCCGCGCTAGAGTCCTGCATCGGGTCGTCTTATCCGCTTGTAGAAGCACCCGACCCGACCCGTGGTTCGGGTTGACTTTCACCTTTTTTACTGCGGATCGGATTGATTTTCATTGTTTCGGATTCGGATCGGTTTCGGGTTGTATTTTAACGTTTGCGGATTGGATTCGTGTTGATCCGAATTTCAAAAGAATGCCCAAAATATGTTTTCAGGTTAAAAATCAATAAATAATGAGGTATCCATAATGACTTTTCTTCCGAAAAGCGGACACCTCTATTTAGCGAACATTTTTTTCAATTCCTGTCATATATATATTTGAACGCTTATGTCTCTCAATAGCGGTTACCTCTCAATCGACACACATGTAATATGTGTATGTGTGCATAAACTGCCACAAATATGACATATTATTTTGTTTATATCAAAAACGAAATTTTGATAATTTTCATATTACAGAAGAAGAAGTGTGGTTCTTAAAGAAAGAATAATATATGATCACATTTCTTATACATTTTTTATTTCTCATGCAATAAATTAAATATATACTCATTCACGTTCAAATACGTATTTAATTTCATCTGAAACATAGTTGTGATCAAACTTTTTGGGTAAATCCCAACAACATGTCTTGCAACAAACTTAAATATGACCCGCAAGAACTCTTATAGTCTGTGAACCCGACCCGCAGAAAGAGAGTTAAATTCATTCCGAGCTCAAAAAATAAAATTCGAGGCAACCTTATCCGAATTTTATTAAGTGATCCGAGTGAATTCCGATAGTAGTGGAGAAAAGGGTATTCGATTGAAGGGGAGGAGGTGGAGGCAGGATTGGAATCATACTATAGTACGATGAAGTTTGAGAGAAATTTTCTCGATAGGAAAGGATATTTTTTATTTAATCATCCTATAGTAGGAGGATCTAAATTTTTTAGGGGCTTAATTTTTTTTTCAAACAGAGAATCGATTATGGAGCTCCCCTTTCCTTTTAAATTGTGGAAACTGTTAGAGGTTCGGTTACTGCCCCCCCCCCCCCCACACCTAATTTTTTTTAAGTTTCTTATCATCCTGGATTTTCAAACACTGAATTCGAGGAACCGAATTCGAGAATAATAATAAAAATAACAATTAAAAAATGTCAATGTTTGAAGTCATTAGCTAAGAATTTCGCATTTTGTCAAAATGAATTTAGTCTGAGTGACGAAAGTCAAATTGGTAAAACGCATAGTTCTCATTGCCCAGGCTTAATAGCGAGGAGGTTGACCACTCTAAGTCCACACACACACACATTTTTTTTAGTTAAAAATCCTATTTTATATTTACAAATTCTATTTTGTATATGCAAATTCTATTTTATGTATTCAAATTCTATTTTCTATATACACATTTCAATTTTCCTATACACATATCAATTTCTACACAAATTCAACATTTGGCATTGGAAAAAACAACTTTACAATGTCCAAACATTAAAAAAAAATTCTTCCTGCATGTTGTTAGGTGGTATGTCTTTATGTCCGTAGGCGAGACTTGGTATTCCATCGGACAACAAATATCTCTTGCATCGAATAGGGAAATACATTTTTTGTTCTGTCTCACCATGAACAAGTGATGTTTTTCTTATAGAAATTTCGTGTGAGTTTCATAACTGCTTTTTTTCCATGCAAAATGCAGTTAACATAGTCTTCATGTTTTAAGCGATTTTGTATGATACGCGTAGACACACCTTTTGCTCTTTTTTTATCAGAAGCATCATCATTTGATTTTATAGAATACATTTTAGCTTTTATTCCAGTAAACTCGAAAGCAGGTTTAGAACATAGTTAGTCCTTAAATTTACCTAAGGCTTTCTTATGTTTGGAAGAATATAGTTTGTGCAGGATAATCGGAAAAATCATATAAATCGCTACACTGTAAAAAAAACGGACTAAAATACGGAAATACTACTGGCAATCTAGACGCCAGTACTATTTCCGTATTTTAACAGAACTTTTAACCGGTAAATTACAGAAATTTTTCCGTTTTTTTAGAACTTAACGGAAATTTTTCTGTAATTTATTGGGAAAAAGTTCCGTTAAAATACGGAAATAGTACTGGCGTCTAGATTGCCAGTAGTATTTCCGTATTTTAGTCCGTTTTTTTTTTACAGTGTATGATGCTTCAAATCATCGTATATGTGGGGGATAGTGAAATGGTAGGTCAAGCTGTCGGTGTCGGTAAATAATAAAACAGCTTGATCTTAATGTGATTGTAGCGGAATGAATATATATGCCTTAGAGAGTTCTAAAATTGAAAATCCAACATAAATAGGTCTATTCATTAATATTGTTGGTTTTCTCCTCTCTACATCACCTACCAAATCATTATCAAACTGCTTAAAATTTTTATAATTTGGCGAGGCCACCAATTTCTGTGCTCTAATTTCATCTGTGCAGAGCTCTATATTTCTTCTTTTTTGAAGATTCTCCATGGTCTTACCGGAAACGGAATTATTGAGTAGCTTAAAAAAAATCTCTCTCTAAATCCTCAAGTCGCTTGTTTTCTTTTTTTAGTGTTGAAATTTATGTATTTTTGCCCCCCCCCCCCCAAAAAAAAAAATACGGCCATTTTTTCTCCCATTCTGACCAGAAAGTCTAACTTTTTACGCCTGCTTTTTCATCTTCACCTAACATTTCATTTATAATGGCTGTTTCATAATAATGGAAGCCATCAGTCCATCAGAAGAAAATAACTCGGTGAAAGCAGAAACTCAATTAAGCGGGACTCTACTGTATATTTCATTTAAAAAATGATCTTTAGGATATTTTTGTTGGTATTCAGAGGGGGGGGGGTCATGACCCCCGTGACCTCGCCCTTGTATCCGCCATTGTAGATTATCCACTTCAGTATTACATATTTTATGATTACATATTTGAAATTTTAAAATAAGTCGGCTATTATAAAATTAGTAAAATTCTCTTTGTAAGTATACTTTGTGGAAGAGGGAGTTGGAGTGGATGGCGCCAAAATCCATGTTTGCCCGGGGTGCAAAAAAGGCTAGTTTCAGCCCTGCCAGTCAGTAAAATGAACGATGTGATCTAATTGGTTGTTCGCATGTGTTTCTGATTTCAACATCCTTTCATGCGAACAATCAATTAGATCACATCGTTCATTTCACTAACCGGCATGGTCAAAAGCCATCATTTTTTGCACCCCGGGCAAACATGGATTTTGGCGCCCCTTACCCCCCTTTTCTGCAAAGTATATTTACAGTGAGAGAATTTTAATAATTTCATAATAGCCGACTTATTTTAAAATTTAAAATATGTAATCATAAAATATGTAGTACTGAACTGCGTAATCGACAATGGCGTATCCAAGGACGAGGTTATGAGGGTCATGACCCTCTCTCTGAACACCAACAAAAATATTCTAAAGATAATTTTAAAAATGAAATATACAGTAGAGTCCCGCTTAACCGAGTTTCCGCTTTCACCGAGTTCTTTCATCTTCTGATGTACTGATGACTTCCATTATTATGAAACAGCAAACAGCTGTTATAAATGAAGTGTTAGGTGAAGATCAAAGGGCAGCCGCAAAAACTTAGAACTCTGACTTTCTGGTCAGAATGGGAAAACAAAATGGTCATAATTTTTTGTTGTTGCAGAAATACATCGATTTCAGCACGCAAAAGAGAAAACAAGCGACTTCAGGGTTTGAGAGAGGTTTTTTTAAGCTAATCAATAATTCTGTTTTCGGTAAGACCGTGGAGAATCTTCGAAAAAGAAGAAATATAGAACTCTGCACAGATGAAATTAGGGCACAGAAATTGGTGGCCTCACCAAATAATAAAAATTTTAAGCAGTTTGATAATGATTTGGTGGATGTAGGGAGGAGAAAACCGACAATATTAATGAATAGACCTATTTATGTTGGATTTTCAATTTTAGAACTCTCTAAAGGCTTATGTATTCATTCCACTACAATCACATTAAGATAAAGCTGTTTTATTATTTACCGACACCGATAGTTTGACCTACCATATTACTACCCTCCCCCCCCCCCACGCACACACACACACAAACACACATATACGATGATTTGAAGCATCACAGCGATTTATATGATTTTTCAGATTATCCTGCGACTCACAAACTATATTCTTCGAAACATAAGAAAGCCTTAGGTAAATTTAAGGACGAATTGTGTTCTGAACCTGCTTTTTCGACTTTGCAGGAATAAAAGTTAAATGTATTTTATAAAATCAAGTGCTGATGCTTATGATAAAAAAGAGCAAAAGGTGTGTCTACACGTATCGTACAAAATCGCTTAAGGGTGTATTCGAAAAAATATTTTTCCACCCTCAACAGCTCGAAATTTTCTGAGACATTTTCAGACTCATTTTTAAAAGTAAAAACATGAAACTTGCTGGGGTCATTTCTGAAGACATGTTTAACATGCTGTGTGATTTCATTTTCAGCTCAATTAATTAGAATTTGATTTTTAAACAATTATTTTCTCAGTATGATCATTTTTTTCCTTCCCAGATTGCCCGCTTCGGAAAATTCGGTTCAAAACGCCAACTTCGACAGCGTTTTTTACAGTATTTTCTCCATTTATCAAAAAATTAAGAAGCACCGCACATTATATAGTTTCTAAATAAGAGAATTTCCAAGTTTGATGCGTTTGAGAGCAAAAATGAATTTTAAAATGAATCAGAAAATAAGCAGTTTGGATCGGAATACACCCTTAAAACGTGAAGACTATGTTAACTGCATTTTGCATGAAAAAAGCAGTTATGATGTTCACACAAAATTTCTACAAGAAAAACATCGCTTGTTGACGGAGAGACAGAACAAAAAATGTCTTTCCCCATTCGATGCAAGAGATATTTGTTGTCCGGTGGAATATCAAGTCTCGCCTACGGACATAAAGACATACCACCTAACGATATGCAGGAAGAATTTAAGAAAAAAAATGTTTGGACATTGTACAGTTATTTTTTCCAATGCCAAAAGTTAAATTTGTGTAGAAATTTAAATGTGTATAGGAAAATTGAAATGTGTAAATAGAAAATGAAATGTGTATATAGAAATTGAAATGTGTAAATAGAAAATGAAATGTGTACATAGAAAATAGAATTTGAATACATAAAATAGAATTTGCATATACAAAATAGAATTTGTAAATAGAAAATAGAATTTTTAACTAAAAAAAATGTGTGTGTGAATGTGAGTGCGTGGGCTTAGAGTAGTCAGCCTCCTCGCGGTTAAGCCTGGGCAATGAGAACTATGCATTTTACCAATTTGACTTTCGTCACTCAAACTAAATTCATTTTGATAAAATGCAAAGTTCTTAGCTAATGACCACAAATATTGACATTTTTTTAATTGTTATTTTCTTATTATTTTAGGTTCCCCGAGTCCAGTCTTTGAAAATTTAAGATGGTAAGAAACTATATTAATACATGGAAATTATACCAGAGAGAAACATTCGCCTTGCATAAAATATTTCAAATGAAAATCAAATTTCAAAGTAATTGCTTAAGTGGCGCAAAGGGCCAACATATTGAAAAAGATTCCAAGCCGGGACTCGGACGCGGGCTATCAGTATACTTTATCAATCCTTATATCAGTCTTTATATCAGTCCTTATATCCTTATATCAGTAAGAATTTTTTTTAAAATTAGGGGGGGGGGGACAACAACCGAACCTCTAACAGTTTCCACAATTTAAAGAGAAAGGGGAAGCTCTATAATCGATTCTCTACTTAAAAAAAATTAACCCCCCTAAAAAATTTAGCCCCTCCTACTACAGGATGATTAAAGAAAAAATATCCTTTCCTATCGAGAAAATTTCTCTCAAACATCATCGTACTATAGTATGATTCCAATCCCACCTCCACCTCCGCCCTTCAATCGAACACCCTTTTCTCCACTACTTCCGATCGTCGAACAGAATAAAAAAATTGATTCTATTCGATGATCCCGAGATGTCCGCTATTCAGAGTTTTTACTATATTTGAATGTTAAAGAATGTATATTTGTTCATTCTTCTTTGTAAAACATCAAAATAGTATTAGAGGTACAATTATAGATTACTTTTCATAATTGCATTAAAACATGATTTACTTTCCTTTCATTGCGTGTTGAAATACGTCGGGTTGTGGGTTGAGTAAATTTTTTTTTGTCTGGTTCGGGTCGGGTCGCGGGTTGACTTCAAACTGAATATTCGAGTTCGGTTCGAGTACCAGGACTCTACCACGTGCCTTAATATCATCCAAAATTTGTATCGTTGCAGATGTGTATTTGGCAGATATGCAAATATTGGAATGAACAAAACCTAGTAACAAATAAATAAATAAAAGATCTTTGACACATCTTTAAAAAAAGTGAATAAACACTTTTTCTTCCACTGCACTTCAGACGCAAGCCATTAAATCACAGTGACCGTAACATTAAACGGCAATTTCCTTACTGATCTATCAGATTATAGACCGCACACTGATTCGGTCAAAAATCTCTTCAACCATAGAAAAAAGAAACTCACTCAAATAATAATAATAATAAAGTTATCGCATAAAGAAAACAAGAAGTAAAGAAAGTTTTAAACTGGCAGTAGAAGAATATGTCCTTGAATTAAGAGAATGGCTTCCCTGTCCGTGGTCACAATATCCTTGCGATATTCGGATAGGTGACATAGACGCGCCTTGAAAGCCGATCTTTGACTCGAAGCAATCAAGGCCCGTGTGTGTTTCTGGATTGAAGCTTAGCAACAAGAAAACTTGGCTTGAAAGCAACCAATCGGAATCTGTTAATGGAAAAGATTTGCCAAAGTATGGATATATAGGAATAAAAGGATGTAGTATAATAAATAAATAATCACAAGGGAGTTAAAATAATTAAATATTAAAAGAAAGAAATACAGTAAACTCTCTGTAAGGCGGACTCTGTGTAAGACGGAAATCTGTCTGATTCGGAAAGATTTTCAAGTCCCTGCGAATCCATAGACATAGAGTAAAATTTGTCTAAGGCGGAATATTGTCTACTACGGAAAAATTTCTCGGTCCCGATCGATTCCGCCTTAGACAGAGTTTACTGTATTATCCTGAATTTTTAGTCAGGGGGAACTCTCCTCCTCCTGAAGTTCCCGTGGAAGCCGGATTTTAATTTGGTTTTCAATTTTACGTTCATGTGTTTAATATCTATCGTATTAATTCAGAATCCAGTATCACTCTGATATGGGGGGGGGGGGACTGTTTCAATTCTCCTTTTTGAAAAATGCGTGGTAGGAACATATTATTGTTATTATTTTAATACTTATTGTTCCATAAAATTATTTTTTGCTTTCAATGTTGATATGTTTCAAAAATTGTCTCGCACGGGAGGGGTTGGGATGGGTTGGGGGTTCTAACAACAAACAAAATAATATCTTAGTATGCGTTTAGTTTCAGACAAGGGAAATTTCGAGCACGGAGCTGCATTTTTGTTTTACTTTTCCGTTGGCGAATCTTCTCCGTTGGTTCGCTGTGATTAGTTTCTGGCGAGCTGAGTTTCCCAGCTATTAACATCTAATGTTTCTGCGAATGTTCATGGCGTGGCGCCACTGATATGGAGTTTAGATAGATGGATATCGCCTGCTAGAGAAATAGTAATATAATTCTGCTGTATTAAAATGATCGAAGCGTAAACATTTGTTTGAAATCTCTGTTTAGTGATTTGATTTGACAGTAATTAAATTAAAAGAGTGTAATTGGATGAAAAAGATGAAGTTGCACTTTTGAATGAAATAATTGCTTTGATGTGCCATTAATACAGTGGTTGCGAATTTTTCTTGTTTTGCAGTTGCATGTTTCTCACAATCATATAATTTCGCGGCTTATAATAAAGCGGAAATAATCATCTACAAACGATAGGCGATAACGCCCGCTATTTCATCCCATATTACATGTTGCATGTTACTCCTGCATTTTTTCTGGTTTATGGACAAAGATGTAACATGCAGTGCTGTAATGGATGGTATGAAATGGTATTCTCCATATATCTTCTGGATTCATTTAAAGAAACTCCGTATAAAACCCGTTTCTCAAAGGTACAAGAATTCCCGCCTGGAACTTTCTTGAACTGTGCACTTTCTGAAAGTATCCTGATCAGTAACGCGAAAGCTCCTGACGTCATCCTGATCAAAATGGGACGTTGTCGATAGACAGCTTTATGCCCCCTATTGTATAGAATATTCAGATGATTTGATTGGTTTACGAATTATTGGATAGCGATTCGATTGGTCTACATCACTTGAAACATTCTGGAAACGACCTTCAAAGCATGCAAACACGCCCTTTTCCTATATTGAATTATGGAAAGTATACCCTATATTTTCCTCTGAGACAGTGATTCTCAACCTTGTTTTGCCTCTGTCTCAGTTAAGCATCCCTTCCCCCCCACCGCTGTTCCTCTGTAGTATACTCTGTAGTATGTAGTACTTAAGTGAACTCTTAATCGAAAAAGATTAAAGAAGGGCACGAAACTTAAAAGCGAAAGGCAGTATATAGTAGGTATGTAATGGCGAACAGGTATGTAGTGGAGGGTAAACGGTGATAGACGATGTATACTTTCTGGATCATTTTAAGAAACTTACGGATACCCTCCATATCTATAGCACATACTCTGTAGTCTCTAGTAACCTGTAGCGTACAGTCTCTGTGTTTTCTACGACTACACCGCAGCTCCGTCAAATTAAAAATACTGGTCCTCACAATTTTATATCAATTTAAAATTCTCGTCTCATCCACTAAATATGTAACCAGCACCTTTTTATTTATTTGTTATTTGTTTATTGCAGTTTACCTTTTTAGGAATACCTATATTTGAATTATGCGAAATATAAAAACCATATCTATGTGATTCAAGTTAAATTCATGATCTGATTAAAACTGTAATGATTTTCATCACACCATGGAAAGAATCACGCCCAAAATGCTGACACATGGCAGCAATACGCTACAAAAAAAAAAAAAAAAGTATGTAGTAGCCATGACAAAACATTATATAAGTCAAATCATCTGCAACCAAAATTAAATGGCAATCTATTCGTTCTTATAATATAGTTATCGCGGAAATCGTCAAAAACAGATCACATCAGCAGGGTCTATTTCTGTCATAAATAAGACACAATTTTCAATTCGTTTTTACTGGTGGAAGTTTGCCTCAGCGTTAAACAGGCTCCTGATCCGGTGTAAGCAAACAACAGCCACCGTCGTGTGACTACGTCCTCAGTTATTTCACTCGCAACCGGTAAACACCACACTATCCGTCTCTTCCTAATTATTCATAGCTCCGTTGTTTAGGCAAAAATCGCACGCACAATTATGTATGTACTTCATTATTTTTTGTTTTATAGGCTACCTTGTACAGTCCAATCCTAACGACGCATACAAGGAGAAATATACAAATCACCTTTCTGTTTCATAGAATACCTTGTGAAGCCTAAACAGATATAGATAACGATAAATAGACAAAAAATCTCTTTGTTTTATAGGATACCTTGCAAACTCTAAACATTACGATACAGATAACGAAAAACTTGCAAATAATCTTTTTGTTTTATTAGGATACCCTGCAAAGCCCAAACATAGCAATATAAATAACGAGAAATAGAAAAGAAATCTTTTTGTTTTATAGAATACCTTGCAAAGCCCAAACGTAACAATATACGAGTAGATAAAGGGACATTTACAAATAATCTTTTTTAGGATACCTTGTAAAGTTCAAACATAACGATATAGATAACGAGAAACATATACAAATAATGTTTTTGTTTTATACGATGTAGATGATGAGAAATATTTTACAAATAATCTTTTTCTTTTATAGGATTTCTTGTAAAGCCCAAACATATCGATATAGATAACGAGAAATAGACAAAAAATCTTTTTTGTTTTATAGGATTCCTTGCAAAGCTCAAACATACAAATAATATTTTTCTTTTATAGGATGCCCTGTAAAGCCCAAACATAACGATATAGATGACAAATAAAAAATATTTTTTCTTTTTTTAGGATACTTGTAAAGCCCAAACATAAGAATATAGACAACGAGAAATTTATAAATAATCTTTTTTTTTATAGGATACCTTGTAAAATATAAATAGTATATACATAACGAGAAATATCCAAATAATATATTTGATAGGATACCTTGTAAAGCCTAAACGTTTGTAAAGCCCAAATATAATGATAGCATAACGAGAAATATACAAATAACATTTTTGTTTGATTAGATAACTTGTAAAGCCTAAACATAACGATATTGATAATGAGAAACACACAAATAATATTTTGGTTTTGTAGGATACCTTCTAAAGTCGAAACATAACGATATAGCTAACGAGAAATAAACAAACAATATTTCATACACTGAATCAATAATATTATGCACGAATGCCTTACTTCAGAAGAAATTAAATCTAACATTGTTATTTATGGCTGTGTTTGTGCCAACTCTAAACCGGAAGTGTATAATTAAATAGCCTTAAGAAGGAAAATATCTTCTAATATTGAGGTCAAGGAAGGTACAACATATAAATTGAGATTTTTTAGAACTTAGGGTGAATATTCCTAATATAATTTCAGAAATTAAAACTTTAAATGCGTTTTTTGAAAAATATGATGTTTATGAACAATCAGTCATGAAAAACGTTCCACCTCCAAAAAATATGTTTATATTTGTATAAGAATAATCTGGTTACAATTTATGTGATGTTATGAATGTAAGGAACTATCGGTTTAAATATAAGAGAGTTTCCTGAATTTTTGCATCTTGTTTTTTTTATAAATTAACAAAAAGAAAACATATGAAAAATAATCAAAGTACAATAATACTCCGACTTATGTCAGCAATTCGTTCTAAGACTAGTACATTTAGATGAGCAAAAAGGGATATGTAATAATAATTCACCAACAGTGGCGCTAACTTTTCAAAAATATTGGGTGGGCTCAACCATTCTAGGGTAAAATGACATGGGCATTTTGTTTTCTTTGAAGATAAGGAGATGGATGGGAAAGTTACAACAGTAAAGTTAGAATTTCTTAAAATAGATTATAAAGTTGTGATTTTATGAAATTTTTCGGTCATATGAGGTCTTCATTGGACTCTAATATTTACTAAAATACTATGAATATGACTACAAATTAAAACTCAAAGAACTAAAAAATGACGCACGATAAAAATCAGTTTAAATGTTTTTGACAGCATTTTCTGAAAAATCGTTTAATCGTGTTAAAAAAAAATGGAAAACCATATTTGATTCCTTAGTTTCTGAGCATATGAGATTTTCGCGCATTTCGGATGAAAAATAAATTTGCAAATGTGTCAGAAAAAAGCGAATGTCTATTTCAGCCTAGCGTTACTTCTTTTGTATACACTTATTTGCTAATTTAGACTGTGACTGTTACTGCTATCCTTACTGTGTTTTCAAACAAACTTAATTTTCAGCTAATGAAAAATAAATAAGTAAGAAAATACAATAACGGAAATCGGGTGGGCTCGGGGCCCATGGGCCTATATAAGTTGGCGCCACTGTTCACCAAAATTTAATGAACATTTGTATTTAGGGATTAGAAGTATGTTATATACATTTAACATTACCAAAGAAATGAGTTTGCAATGCAAGAATTTGGAATAAATCAATCAGTTGTTAACTGACAATTAATTGTTCTTCTATCTTCTCCGTTCGAGTCTTTGAGATTGTGAAAAAAATCTTGCAATGACGTTTGAACCGACATTTTTTTTCCTCTTAGAAGCTCTTTGTAACAGCAGAGTGAGTTTTCCAGTCGTTGCTACACTTTGGTCGACTGAATCAATATTTTCAAGAACCGTCATTCCTGCTTCAATAGGTTTTAGTCCTTCGGTTAAATTTGCAACCGACATAATCTCCCCCCTAGGCTCTATTACATAATTATTAACTAATTATACGTGTTTAGTAAATATACACAAATGTACGTAATTATTAATTAATTATACGTGTTTAGTAAATATGCATAAATATCAATTAATTTATACGTGTGATCCAAGTTTGCTCTCTGTTCAAAATTTTTTTACTTTCATGTAAAATAAAATTTCATTAATTCATCAATAACACAGAATGATTAATGTTTTAAGTACACATACCTCGATTTATCTTTTATAATTATTTTTGTAAATGATCATCTATTATACTACAATTTTCTCAAAAAATATTCGAAACACTTCTGCGGTTTCAAATAAAAATGTTCCGTTATTTTTAAGCCTGCAGCAAATAATGAGCACGCGTGAAAAGCGTCTTCGAAGTATAGTCCTATAGGCATAGCTTGCTTTATAATTTGCATTCACGCATGGAATCAGCCATGACTCATAATTATAAACAGTGAAGTTCATAACAATAAGTAAAGAGTGTCTTGAGTTAGAGCCGATACAGCTCAAATGAATGAGTAATGTTGGAAATTTCGAAAAAAGAAACGAGATTTTTGGAATACGGTAGTTTCGGTCGAGTTTCTGTTCGGTTGAATTTTCGACAGCATTTTCGCCGAAAACGAATGTTCGCCGAAACTCAGGTTTTGGGCCGAAAACGAAAACGAAACCCATTTTTCGGTCGATCTCTACATAATACATCAAGCTATACATCTGATGAAAACTGATGATGATTTCTGAATTTTTTATTTTTTTAATGAACGGAGGTGTACATGAAAAAAATATTTGTCAAAAATTAAATTGCAGGATTTGATTTAAGCTAAGATAAAAAAAACTATCTGATTGTTACTTAACTATAATTATAAGAGATATGTTGTATTTAATTTCTAGTTTCAAAATAAAAGTTTAATTCTGTTCATCTCCAAAATTTCATGAGTTTAGTTTATGTGTCCAGAGCTACTCGACCTTCCCTTAGATATACAGGGTGTCCGGTCTCAACGGTGTCCAATGGCTAATTCATAAACCGTTAGTCACAGACATATAGTTCCAATTACAAAAATGTTTTAAATCAGGTAAAGAAATATTTTAAAAGCGATTTGGGCCAATAAAAACATTTCTTAAAAAATTACGAAATTTAAATTTTTATACGGTCCCCCGGTCCTATAAGTTATGTTTAGTAAAATTTACCTTTTACACTGACAAGTAATACACAAAAAGTCCCGTTATTCTACGATTAAAATTGACCGAGTAATAGCTGTTTAAAGTTGAAGCATATTTTTTGCTGCAAATTGGGGGTCATTCACAAATTTAGTCGAAATATAATTTCGTCAGATATAAAAAATGTTTGGGAGTAAAATTAACATTGCAATATAAATTTGAATATTTAATCATTCTGGCATATTAATGGAAAATATACAATTTGTAATAAACATTTAAGAAAAAAGAAAAAAAACCAGAATTTTTGTTAAATAAAATGATTCTCAATTAACAGCCTCAATTCTTTACAAAATGATACGTATTTTAAAATATTATTAGATTGCACAAGCCTGCAAAAGTTGGGTTATGTCATGTTTTTTAGCTTTTGATAATTGATTCTTATATATTCTGTACCGCTGAATCCGAAATTGACCTTCATTTTTAACTATCATATCAGGATTTTTCGCAAATTGCAAATTTCAAAGTTAAGAAGTTCAATGTTAAAATTGAATTTCCTCCCCCATCTCATCGGACCACTCAGCTGTTTAGCTGTAAGAATCCCAGGATAAGCAAAAATATCGAATAAATTTTTTAATCAAACAAAATAAAATAAAATAAAAAATGTTTTACATATGTTTTATAGTATGAGATTTTCGCTATATTTTAACTTACACATTTGCGATTTGCAAAAAAATTCTAACGTGATGGTTAAAAATGAAGGTCATTTTCAGATTCAGTGCTAAAAAGTGCGTAAAAATCAATTATGAAAAGTTAAAAAGCACAACCATCTCCTCTACTTTATAGTATTCGATTTTTGTTATTCTTTAAATTTGAAAATTTATGATATGCGAAATATCCTGACATGATGGTTAAAAATTAAGGTAATTTTCGGATTCCGTGCTAAAAAACACATAAAAGTTAAAAAACCCAACAACCGCAGTCTTGTATTATCTAATCTAAAACTTTTTCTTAAACTCCTTGGCAAAAATCTATCCGAAATTTTTTGTGTTATCCTATAAAATAAGTATAAATGGTAACCACCGAAAATCTTAATAATATTAGATTGATATCGGATTTGCGCCAGTATGTAAAATGCAATCTCGATCGGATATTTAAAAGTGTGTTAAAGTTCGAGTACAAATTTTGAACTGGAAAAACATACATACGATTATTGAAGTAACATAAAAACTTATAAAAAAACATAATTTTTGTTAAAAGAAATCACAAGAGAAACAGTCTCAAATCCTGACAAAATATAACATATATTATTTTAGCCAATTTGAGACTTAATCATAATACTTGTAGGATTTTTTTTTTCAAAGCGCAGATACACATGAAGTAAGATCTTCGAATACTTTAAACACTTGGTATATGATCCCTCAAAGCCAAGCCGAACTCATTTGTTTTCAGTGTAGAAAAGTGGTATAAGTCATGCATTTTTAAAGTTTCATAACTCGCTCAATTTTAGCGTTATATGGATGGGACTTTTTTTGTCTTACTTGTCAGTGTATTAGGAAAAAAAGACTAAATATAACTTATAGGACCGGGGGACCGTATAAAAATTTAAATTTCGTAGTTCTTTAAGAAATGTTTTTATTGACCCAAATCGCTTTTTAAATGTTTCTTTACCTGATTAAAAACATTTTTGTAATTGGAACTATATGTCTATGACTAACGGTTTAGGAATTAGCCATTGGACACCGTTGAGACCGGACACCCTGTACAGTGAAATACGTTTAACACGAAAACGCTTAACATGAAAAATCGGTTAACACGAAATGATATAGTGGTCCGGACAGTATACTATGCAATTTAATACTTTTTTTCTTTTAACACGAAACAAAAATCGTTTAACACGAAAAGAATTCGCTTTCGAGCTAGTTAGTTTGAGTTGAAATTGATGAATTTTGTGATAAAACCACTGAATTTCGGGTGAAAATCAGTGAATTTCGTATTTTTTGTAAATGAACTTATTTTTTATTAGCACAATGGTTGAGAAATCGGTGCAAAAACAAACTGTCATTTCGCTTCAAATGAAGATGAAACTGCTTAATGCAGTTGATGAAAAAGAAGAACGAAAACAGAAATCTGCAAAGAGTTTATCATTGCCAATTCTACTTTATCAACAACAATAAAAAACAGGGATCCCATTTTTTAATGTTTTAGGGCAGTGTATTTAAGTCAGAGAGAAAACGTATGAGAACTGCTAAGCACGAAGATTTAGAGACACAGCTTTGCTTATTTGGTTCAAACAAGCTAGATCTCAGAATGCTGAAAAAAAAAACACTTAAAAAAAGGGATATCTGATTTTTTTTTTAAATAATATTCTTTTACTTGCTTTTTATCCTAATGGATGCAACTTACTAGTAGTTTAACAGGAAATCAAAGTAAGATTTGACGACGTCGAAAATATTTGTGAGTTTTGTTCTTTTTTTACGGATCTTTTAACACGAAAAAAAATTCCGGTCCCCCCAGTTTCGTGTTAAACGTATTTCACTGTATATTACATCTTCACTTGTAATTGATCGCTGTCTCATGACGATCATTCCGGAGCCGACGCCTGTTGAAAATTGTCTTAAAACGCTTTGACAGCATTTTTTGAAAGATCCTTTAACCCAAAAAATGGAAAGTGCTGAATAGTAATAACTACAAATTTACTGCATTTAAGAATAAAAATAAATTTTCGAGTAAACAGGAAACAATTTTGAGAGAAAACTTGGTTGTACGTCTTTTAGAATGAAGGGGGGGGGGGGGGGGGATGGGTGCAGTTGTGTGTTGGGTTCCTGTGTGTTTTGTTATTGCTATTTTTACTGTATTTTCAAACAAATTAATTTTCTTGAAAAATAAATAAACACAAAAATAGAATAATGAAAATTGGGTGGACGGTAAGAGCAAATTATTGGGTGGGCTCGCGCCCCACAGCACAGGCCCATATAAGTTGGGGCCAGTGATAATAAGTATTGTAGAAAAGAAAAAAATCACATCTTCGTTAATCGGCCAGTAAGGTGATAAAAAAGTATTATTGAAGAACGTCAAAATTTAAAATATAATGTGTTGGTTCATTTAATGAAACAATCACCACACTTTTTAAATTTATTATATAAATATTCTTAATATTATCTATAACTTTTGTAATAACAAGTTTTTTTAATTTCGTACATTTACCAATAAACAAGACCAAATAATTGAATAAACACGGGAGAATTTTTACAATTATTAACAAAATAATTGAAATATAAGAGAGGGAAAAACTCGTGAAAAGAGGCCAGATAAAATTGTTAAACTGGGTTTATCTCTAATCTTGATTTAGTTTTTGTTGGTGAAATCAGTGATTAACTTCGAAATCTACCTGTGCCTGTAGGCCGGGCCGGCAGGGATTTTTCTTTAATATGTAGATGGTCCATCTTTCACAGATTGCATTCATAATGACAGGCATTCAGTGAATAAATAAAGCAAAGGTTACAATTAGAAAATTCTTGATATATTTTTTAAAAAATCGGCTAAATTGGCAACACGTTCATGGTGATCACTGTTCTCATTATTTTGATCAACACCTGCATATCTAACTATAATCTATACGAATAATTATACAAAAACGTACAAGAAAATTATACATTACTTTTTAGACTTTATATAATGTTATGCAAGAAGAAATTAAGTCTACTTTGTTTTTTCGATACAAAAAAAAAAAAAAAAAAAAAACCCTTAACAATTTTTTTATAGCTTAAATTCCATAACACGGAATATTAAGGCTACTCGTAACTTCCGTTCAGAGATCTGCATGGGCCAATTTTTATGAAGGCTCGGGCGGGTCGGGTTCGGGCCTTACTTTTTTCCTGAAAGATCGGGCCTAACTTATTTTTTCTGTACAGAGCTGATACTTAAAATATAACTAAATTCAGCAACATGCGAACAGAAAACTGCGCTCGGGGCAAAGTTTCAATTTGGCATCCCCCCCCCCCCCAATCCTTTCCCAACTTTTCTTTGTAACAGGTGTCACAAAATTAAAAAGTGCAGAAACAGAAACAAATTTTCTAAATACATTTTTCGCGCTTATTTTGAAACTTTAGGCTTAAAATTTTAATTCAGAAAATTCAAAAAACTAAATAACATAAGAGAAAATTGCACTTATATTTTTATATTTTGGCAAAGGGGATCTGGAAAATGGGTGAAAAAAATGTATCTAAAAGTACAGTATAACAGGTTGGAACCCTTTTATATTCCAAGAAAGAAACCCCATGCTATTTTAAGTATATGTTTTTGTCATAGGCACAGACTCAAAAATGAGAAGGTTAAGAAAAGAGATTAAGACAAAGACCCAAAACAAGTTTTGAAAAGAAAGAAGTTCTTATTCATAAATTTGTATTTCGGTAGTGTGTGTGTGTGGGGGGGGGGACTTTGATACGAAAAATGTACGTACTTCCATTGGGAAAAAATTCCCAATATGTAAATGTACATTTTTTTTTTAAAGAAGGAAAAAGAGGTTTGTTGTATAAATTTGGAGCCCCCCCCCCCCCCCCCAATTTCCACGCCTGGGGCAATTCCCCCTTCGCCCCCCACTTCGCACGGCCCTGGCTAAATTAAAATATAATAAAACGTGTGAAAAAAGAACCTGTCTATGACGGAATCCTGTTTCTAATTCAAAAACGTGCTGATACATGCAAAATTAATATACTAATACCTAAGAAAAGAATATATAATACATTTACACTTGCTAAGAAGGGAACTTGTCTATAACGCATTTTCCCCCTTTCTATGCAATTCCGTCTTAGAAGATTTTACTGTATAGCATTTTTCAGATTTTTAACACTTCAATACATGGGATATGAATTAACAATATAAATGATAACTGAAATATTTACACACAAGAAATAGAGAATCATTAAACAAATAAATATTGTGCCTGCGGCACTTCTATAAAACTGGAGATTATAAACATTACTTTTGGTCAGAAATCATCGTACGAGACAAATTTTTAACGAAATTGACGTAAAAATGTTCTGTAGAAATTCACACTCGGGTCGGGGCCGGGCCGGGTTTGGGCCGAGATTTTAACTTTTTTACGGGACGAGCCGGAGCAATATTTTTTTTCTACGGGCCGGGCCGTATTTTTTTCTAGGAATCGGACCGGGCCCGGGACTGGAAATTTCGGCCCGTGCAGACCTCTAACTCAGTTTCCGAATTCCCCTATCTAATGTTAAGTCTATGGGTATTTGTGGCATTCCTATTTTTAAAACATCTCCTCGGGGTTTCTGTTTTCTGTGTGCTCTTCTTAAAGGATGCCTCTTTTTGTCTTAGTCGTAAACATATTTCTAAATTCTATACTTAATTTAATATTTTATGTGTTAAAAGCTGACGAACTACGAGTAAAAATTTTAACGCTTCATATAAAATTAAGCATAGATTTTAGAAATATTTTTAATTTTGACAAATAAGAAAACAAGTTGGAAATTGCTCGTCAAACGTGGCAAATGAGGTGCGTTCGTACTATAACTAGTTTTATAATTATTTTTTGCACCCCATATTGTACCGAATGTATATTTTTTTTGCACTTCATAAGTGCATAGTCTGTAACATCATTAAAATGCACTTGCAATAATTTTTTCCCATTCCCCGTAATGTTGCGGAAGACTTTTGACTGTCCCTGTAATTAAACTATAGATCTGATTTTCATAAAATTTAAAATAGCTCAACAAAATTTTGCAACAATTATATATTTAAAATTTCAAACCATTCGGAAGGCTTTAACATCATTAAAATGCACTTGCAATATTTTTTCCCCATTGGCCGTAATGTAACGGAAAACTTTTGACTGTCCTGTAATTAAATTATACATCCGATTAATACATCCGATTTTCATAAAATTTGAAAAGGCTCGACTAAATATTGCAACAATCATGTATTTAAAATTTCAGACCATTCGGTTGGGTAGTTTTTGCTCTGTTATATGCGGACAGACAGACAGACGGACAGACAGACGGACTGAACGACGACTAGATTTATATAATTACGAACGCACCTAAAAAGAGACATCCTTTAGTAAGAGTACACAGAAAAAAAGGAGTTAAAAATATTAATATCCCGGATAGATTTTTCCCGGGAGATATTTTAAATATAAGAATGCATCAAATGCCCGTAGATTTAACATTACCGAGGGAAATTCGGAAACGGAGTGACGAGCATCCTTAAGATTTTAAAATGTATAAATGTTGATGCGTAACATATACTAATATCGCATCCAATTTCAGTGAACAATTCATATGCGCACGTCTATAAATATACTCAAAAATACGGGCAGTTATATATAAAAAAAAGAATGTAATAATGAAAACAAAAATAACTCGCGCTGTTGCTTATCTAATATCACATTCGTGAATGGAACTATTTCATCAAAGGTCATTACATGCTTTCGGCTAATAAAAATTTTCATTCTCAATACGAAAGACAAAAATGGCAAGTTAAAAAGAAAAAAAAAAAAAAAAGAAGAAAAGAAAAGAAAGAAAGACGTTCGCGTTATCCGGCGCGAGAGTTTAAATTATATTTTTATCTTTTTAATTTTGCGTTGAAGCAAAATTCGAAGGTCATTTTGAACTTCCTATTAATACAGTTATTCCCCGTTGTTCGCTCTCGAAAGACCCCGAATGCGTCACTCACAGTGCATGACGTCATCATTACGTAGTTATTTTGAGTTCACCGTGCTTTCCCCCCTTTACTTTAAGAGAAATATCATGCAAATGGCATCTATAAAATACTTCATAAAATTTTATATTAGGGAGAATAAATATAAAACAGACGTTTTCTTAGAACATATAAAATACAATATTAAAATAATGCTCCATTCATTGATGAATACGAAGAGATATAAAAAACTGTGATAATTCAAAATTTTCGATAAGTCGAATTACAGTCGGACCTCTATTTAACGAACTTCTATTTTGCGAATTTCTCTATTTTGCGAACTTTTCCTTGGAACCAAGAACATTTTGCGAATTTCTTCGTAAAATAACCTCCAAATAGTGAAGTGCCTTCTCTAGGATGATGATGGAAATGATCATGATGCAGAAATTAATAATCGTATGATGAAATGCTAAAATCATTTGAAACAATCCGACGCGGATTATAGTTAGAAGAAAATACGGATGAAGGAGTTTTTGGTGCATTGCAAAGATGCAAGACGTATTATGAGAGGAAGCACTTTTTAAACGAAAAATCTCAGATAAAATTAACAGAGTTTTTCAGAAACTAAATTTAAGGACGCATATGTTAATGTATGGTTAAAATTATTTGTTATAATAATAATAAATAAGATAAGGTCATTAAAATTCGTTAATTTTAATGTAAAACTATTTACTTTAAACAGAAAATACAGTGTATTCCAGGAGAATGTTTTGTTTTCCTTGCAGATTTCAAAGATTTAAACAGATAGAAAAAAATGAATTGATGATGGATATTGGTGAGTAAAATAAATAAAACAAATCGATATAATTTATAAAAAGAAAATATGATTAATTACTTTTAGTAAAAATATTCAGTGTTTATGAATTTAAAATCTGTTTCGTGTAGTTTAAAGTATTTTAAAAGGTAAATCTCTATTTAACGACTTTTCCATATAACGAACTTTTTTCCGGGATTTAGCGACTTCGTTATATAGAGGTTCGACTGTATATTTCCTAAAAATTTTCGCTAATGGTATCGGTGTCCTTTGAACAATTATTATTATTATTTTTTTAAATTTACAATATAATTTTTGGCGTAGTTTTTAAATGATTTTATTACGGAAATTATTTCATAAATTCTTTCGCATATCGATATTACAAAGGACAAACGTGTCCGCGCATAACGCTGACGTCATTTTGTCGGTGGCAACACCAGACGATTAAATGAAACTTTTACTGCAAATTCTTTAACCCGTTCGGGACCAGGGGTGCATATATGCATCCTCAAAAAGTGTTTAAAGCGCTTGAGTTTAACACCAGTAAAAAAGAAATGTAAAATTGATTTTATTTAATTACGACATTTTCGTGATTTATAAACTTAAGTCAATTAATTAAAAAAAGTGGTGCCTAAGAAATAAAATTCTTGTAAAAGATGCCTGAACGGGTTAAACTTCTAAAAACTGCACATTTTAAATTTTTACACCATCGAAAAGGGAAAAAAAATGTACTTCGAAGTGAAATTTGTATGAAAATTTTATCGCAATTTGTTTGAAAAATGTATTGCCATTTACTAAATTATTATTGTTTTTAAAATAATTTTCAGGCATGCTTTTTTTTAAAAATCTATGTCTGTCGCGCGCAGACGACTACGTAAGATAAATCCGTTTGTATTTAAATTAATATAAATTGCTCATCATTTGTTTCCAGCTAATATGACATAACAAAATTAAAACATTCATCAATCAATAAATAAAACAATAAAATATAAATAAAAGACGAATTTAAGACATGTGATCAAAATATGCACTCAAACCACTAAAATCACCAGAATAAAAAAAGTCTGATTTTAAATAGCGATCTTGGCCGATTTCTTCTGCTGTTTACTCTTGGCACGAGGCCAATACAAAACTATCGCTTGTAATAAATTACAAAACTTTATTTAAACTAATTATTATTTTTCATATAAGTATGATTTTTGGTATTGTTAGTGCGCATTAAAAAAAATATTAAATGTAAAAAATCTAATAAAATTATTAATTAAATAAATTGTTTTCAGCTATATTCTGTAACCTGGAAAGCCGAGGTATATCCCCTTGCTTCAATAATACTATTTGTAGGCGATTTTTTTAAATATAAAATTAAAGGAAATCCAGAAAACATTCTCCTCCTCTACTGTAAAAAAAAACAGATGTTTCTTAATTTACAAAAACGTACAGTCGTGGGGAAAAAAAAAGTAAACAGCCCCTACTAACTCCTCAACAAATTATCGTAGAAGAAAGTTACTGGTACCAAACGATTGGAAATAAAGTCTACTTTTAAATGATGTATATAAAGTTTGCTTAGGGGGCCATCTACGTAATAAAACGAACCCAAACTTCATTTTTTTTCAATGGCAGTACCCAATTCTAACAAGATATTTCAAATCTTCGGTTCAAACTATGCGTAGACACCAAATTTCAAGTCATTTGAATGATAAGTTTTTGAATTATAAGCATTTAAAATTTAGTGCTTCTAATGTTAAATTATATTTTCATATTTTTATTTATATCTCCTGAAATTATACTCCCAATGTGCTAATTCTTTGCGTAGCAATAATACTAATATACCCAAACATAAATAAGTTGAATTTGCAATTTTTATAATTTTATGATATGAATTATAAATTAGGAAATTAATATAAAAAAAAATTGAATTGCAACCTACAATTTTTTTGATGGATTTAGATTTATTAAGTCCTGCTTTATGGAAATACAAAATTTCACATTTTTCTTCCAAGTAGTTTTCAAATTATGCTTAAAAAACGACAAAATGATGGCTTAAGTTGATAGTCTGTGATAGAAGTGACTAGATATTATGAAATTTCTTCTGCTGTCCTGTAATCTAACAGTCTTCAATGACTTCTTGAGTGGAGCTTAGATGCCTTGATCAAGAAGAGGGCTCTCTCGGTCAACAATCGAGTACAGCCCTAAAATAACGCTCGTTTTAAAATAATTAATTTCTCGGAAACTTATTGTACGAACTGCATAAAAATTTGTTTTAGGCTAATTGAAGGGTGTACAGTTCATTTATGCTGTCAGAAGTGTGTACTGCTATTGAAATAAAAAAAAAGAAGTTATGGTTAGTTTTAATATGTAGATGCCCCCCTAAGCAAATTTTATATACATCATTTAAAAGCAGGCTTTATTACCAATCGTGTGGTACCAGTAACTTCTATGATAATATTTTGCAGAGTTAGTAAGGGGTGTTTACTTTTTTTTTTTCCACGGCTGTACAATAATCTAGAACGAAAATATACTATAACCTCTTCCGAGTCATCGAAGATTCCGAAAAGCGTACCTGTACCTTTAAAAGCCTTTACCCGTACCTTTAAAAGCCTCCAGTTGCGTCGCGATGGGGGGGATCCTCCCCCTCCAATATATGTGACCTTGGGAAATTTGAGCTTAGAGTTGGTAAATTCTAGATTTTTGAAAGTCTTTTTTTTTTTTTTTTTTTTGGTGCGTTCGTAATTATATAAATACGTAGCACCTATAATCGTCGTTCAGTCCGTCTGTCTGCCCATCTGTCCGCATATAACAGAGTAAAAACTACCCAACCGAATGGTCTGAAATTTTAAATATATAATTGTTGCAAAATTTTGTCGAGTCATTTCAAATTTTATGAAAATCGGGTGTATAGTTTAATTACAGGGATATTCAAAAGTTTTCCGTTGCATTACGGCCAATGGAAAAAAATTATTGCAAGCGCATTTTAATGATGTTACAGCCTTTCGAACAGAATAAAATTCATATGTACTTATGAAGTGCAATAAAATATGCAGTACAATATGCTGTGCAAAAAATATTTATAAAACTAGTTATAGTACGAACGCACCTCATTTGCCACGTTTGACGAGCAATTTCCATCTTGCTTTAAATAATAGTAAAAAATTATGATTTTTTTTTTTTTTTTGGCTATTGTCTTTCTGATTTCTGTAACATTAAACAATTGAAATTATCAAAAGAAGTACAAACAGCAATCTGACTCAATTTGTCATTGTGTAAAACCTCAGAAAACTATTTATTTATGAAATTTAAAGAATAATTTATAAAATTAAATTTTTATTTGCCGTCCATCATTTTCGGAAACGTTTCTGAGTAGCTTTTACAGTACAATAATCAGTTTTCTCAAATCGGAATATCACTTTTTCAGATGCTATCCATTATGAGGTAAATATTTTGATATTCAGAAAACATGTTTAACAGACAAACATACAAAATTAACAGCATTAACATTAATATGGAAATTAACGTACTTTTGTTACAAGAGTGCAAAAATTCACTTATTATACTAGAAAATTTACTTAATCTAATATTTTATTTAATGAATAAATCCGATTTCAATTGACTTAGCTCAGAATTAATATTTAATTATTAAATTTTTCTTAGCAACAATTGGAATGAAACATCTGTTTAGTACTGGTTAAATTTAATCCAGTGTCTGTCCACAGACTTTTCTTGTACTTACGGAAAAAACCTGGCAGCAAAAGTTGCCAGAAAATATCTGTATGTACACATGTTTCTTGTAGAAACAACAACAAAAAAAAAATTCTGTATATACAGATGTTTCTTGTGCAAACAACAAAAAAAAATTCTGCATGTACTCAACTTTTCTGTATTTACAGAAAAATTCTGGCAGCAAAAGTTGCCAGACATTTCTGCCTACAGAAAAAAAAATTATATGTACAGATATTTCTGATGCATACTGAACTTTTCTGGCAACTTTTGCTGTCAGAAATTTTCTGTTATTTTACTAGATTAATTTTTACAGTGTATGCAGCTGAAAATGTTTACTTGAGAATGCATAGAATCCGAAAAACCGACTTTCCGAGTACAGAGAACTGATTAATGCATTGTAAAAGCTACACAGAAACGTTTCCGATAATGACGGGCAGCAAATAAAAATTTATTTTTATAAATTCTTCTTTAAATTTCGTAAATAAATAGTTTTTTAAGGTTTATAAAGATAAAGGAACACTTTTCGGAATCTTGGGTGACTCGGAACACGAACAGGTTGTTATACAGTGTGTCCACGTATTAACATGACCGACCTTTATTTTCGCAACCGTTGTCCTAGATGCATACTTCCAATTACAAAAATGGTTTAAATATTGTAAAGAATTACTTTTAAAGCGATTTGGGACAAGAAAAACATTTATTAAAAAATTACGAAATTAAAATTTCTATACGGTCCCCCGGTCCTATAAGTGATATTTAATAAAAATTTGCTGTGACACTAACAAATAAGACAGAAAAAGTCCCATTCATCTAACATTAAAATTGACCGAGTTATAAAACTTTGAAATGCATGACTTATACCAGTTTTTTGCATATCAAAACAGATGATTTCGACCATGCTTTCAGGGGTCATGTATAAAGTACTTAAACTTATTTCAAGGTATCTGCGCTTTGAAAAAAATCGTACAAATATTACGATTAACTTTTATTAGTTAAGTTTTAGATTAGTTTAAATAATTGTATTTTAACATACGTTTTATTTTGTAAGGATTTGAGGCTATGATTTCTTTTAACTAAAATTATGTTATTTTCATAAGGTTTCATTTAACTTGCAATGATCGTCTTTCCAGTTTAAAATTTGTACTCGAATTTTAACTTACTTTCAAATCTCCGTTCGAAGTTAAATTTTACATACTGACTTAAATCCGATGACAATGCAATATTATTATGATTTTCGACGCTTACCATCTTATACATGCTTATATTAGAGGATAACACAAAAAATTCGGATAGATTACCGTCAAGAAGTTTAAGAAAGAGTTTTAGATTAGATAACATAAACCTGCGATGGTTGTGTTTTTTAAATTTTATAATTACATTTTATGTATTTTTTAAAGCTGAATCAAAAACTTACCTTCACTTTTAATCGTCATGTCATGATTTTTCACAAATCGTAAATTTTAAGGTTAAAAAATAGCGAAAAATCTTATACTATAAAATAGATGTAAGACTTTTTTATTCAGTTTAATTTTATTTAATTCAATAATTTATTAGATTTTTTGACTTATACTGGGTTTCTAACAGCTAAACAGCTGGGGGGTCCGATAAGACTGGGAGGGGAGCGGGGATCAATTTTAACTTTTAGCTTTTTAACTTTGAAATTTGCGATTTGAGGAAATTCTTGACTTGATGGTTTAAAATGAAGGTCATTTTCAAATTTAGTGCTAAAAAATACACAAGAATCAATTTTCAAAAGCTAAAAAATATGCTACAACCCAAAATGTGATAGACAGTGTAATCTAACAGCATTTTAAAATATGTATCATTTTGTAAAGAATTGAGGCTGTTCTTTTTCATCCTTTTATTTAACAAAAAATCTGTTATTTTTATCCTCTTATTAACTATTTCAAATTTATATTGCAATGCAAATTTTACTCTCAACCATTTCATTAATATATCTGACGAAATATATTTCTACTAAATTTGTGAATGACCCCTAAAATGCAGCAAAAAATATACTCCAACTTTAAACAGCTATTACTCGGTCAATTTTAATCGTAGAATAACGGGACTTTTTTTGCCTTACTTGCCAGTGTAACAGGAAAATTTTACTAAATATAAATTATAGGACCGGGGGACCGTATAAAAATTTAGATTCTGTAATTCTTCACTAAATTTTTTTTTCGCTTCAAACTTTTTTTATCATAACCCTGCACCTAATTTTGACCATTTTTGTAATTGGAAGTATGCATTTAGGACCAACGGTTGCGAAAATAAAGGTCGGTCAGGTTATACGTGGAGTGGATACACTGTATATTTGCATTCGTGATTATTGCACATTTTCGTAGATTAGGAAACAATCGTCTTTTTTAACAGTGTAGTTATTGAGACTATTTTGTAGTAGTTTATATGTGTGTATATTGTCAACAGTTCGGACAACAACAAAAACAAGTTGGAAATTGCTCGTCAAACGTGGCAAATAAGTTGCGTTCGTACTATAACTAGTTTTAATAAATATTTTTCGCACCGCATATTGTACTGAATGTATATTTTACTGCACTTCATAAGTGCATATTAATTTCATTCTGTTCGAAAGGCTGCAACATCATTAAAATGCACTTGAAATAATTTTTTCTCATTGGCCGTAATGTAACGGAAAACTTTTGACTGTCCCTGTAATTAAACTATACATCCGATTTTCGTAAAATATGAAAAGACTCGATAAAATTTTGCAACAATTATATATTTAAAATTTCAGACCAGTCAGTTGGGTAGTTTTTGCTCTGTTATATGCGGACGGACGGACTGACAGACAGACGGAGCGAACGACGACTATAGATGCTACGTATTTATATAATTACGAACGCACCTAAAAAAATGGGGGGGGGGAGGCAAGTTTTTAAAAGTACGAATGTACCCGGTTATAGACACCGGCCTCAGTTACCTTATGGCAAAGATAAACAATCTTAAAATATTAAAATGCAAACGAGAACTTTGGCCCACACCCGCCATAAAAAGAAAAAGAAAAAATAAACGGTCAAGTGCAAGTATTACTCGCGCTCAGAGGGTTCCGTACAATAAATATATGAATTATTAAATTATTAAATTATTAAAATTAATTATTATTATTAAAAAATCTTATTATTATTAAAAGAAAAATAAGACTTTGTAAAAACTATGCAACGTAGGGTTTAATACAGCTGTATATACTAGAAAAGTATGAATGGGTATACCGTAAAAGTTCAAAGAGATAAGAAGCCTAAATAACATAAAATAACATAAATACTATTGCTATTCTGTATAACTCATATTTAAATCTTGTCTTAATCTGTTTATAATGAACTTAATTCGGCACTGACAATAAAAGTAATGTATATTTAAACTTCATTTGGCATTTCATAAGACTACATAAAGCGTCGTAATAATCTTTTCTTTTTACAGTGTAGCCAAAACAAAACCCTTGTTCAAAATTTAGACTTGGCGCGCTTGGAAAGAATATCGCAAAGTAGCAACGCCGCCTTGGTCCATTCCGCATTTTTCCAGATAGGGTTCTAATTAACTTTTTAAACACTGGAGGTATCTTGAGAGATCTACTCAAACAAGTCACGAATCCCATAGTATTTATGTGAATTAATTCTAATTAAATTAATCTGTTTTTAACAATTTCTCGTTTATTTCTTTTATAATACTACTGGACATTGTATTACACAATGTATCATTAAAAGTTGTTATCCAGGCTTTAAAAGCCAATGGTACATACAGTACCCCGCCCCTGTTTCGTTATGTATGTCCAAACCGTCCGTAACTTTAAGGGTTAATATCTCGGCTAATTACCGACGATTTTTTTCACATTTTTTTTTATCAATAACACTTTTATACTTCTACTACGATAGGTACTTCTAGCTCTCATCAACGCCTTTGCTGAATGCCCACAAATTGAGATTTGTATGTAACGGTAAAATGCGCTTTTCTCAAAAACTATGTGACCTTGGATTATCGCTATAATTTTCCTGAAAGGTTTAAATTAACCTCTATTACCTCTAATTTTTTCATAATTTTAGTTTCAGTAGATTCGGGAATAGATGGGGGGGGGGACACATTTTTGCACTACATTTTTTATGATATCTCTGAAAATATAATACCTAAAAAAATTAAATAAAATGTATTTTTTACTTCAGCGTTACGAAAGTTTTCTTATAACAATTTCTTATAAGGAGTGATCTTATAATGGTTCTGTTTTTACTTTTAAAGTACGGAAACCTAAAAAAGGAAAGAAAGAAAAATCATGCTCTAATCATAGATTATATAACACTTTCCAACACATTCAGAATAACTGTAACAAAACTTCATCGTTCAATAAGGTGAAAGATGAAGTCTAAGTAAACAATATGGAAAATGTATAACCAGGGTTCTCGCTGCCGCTCGCCATTGCGCCAAATCGCGACAAAATGCTTCATTTGGTGAGTAAACGAACAATCAAACTCGCCAAATTGCGAGTGCTTAATTTTTGCATTTTTTATGTGTTTGTGCGGGTGGTGTGCCAATACAGGTGAGATTCCTATCCGTGTTACTGAACGATTGATGTCGCTTTACATGTTCAATCGCACCTTGCCATTTACATTGCTATATTTATAGAGATACTAACTCAACACCAATTCAAATTAGCAACAGCCAAAGGCAGAAAGGATTACGAGATAGGCATTTCTCTAATGTCAGTTAATCACTATCTGTGTGCCGGCATCGTGCCGGTAAAAATATTTACTAGCATCAAGAGCCAAATGGAAATTTTTGCTGGAATGCGATGTTGAAATTAGCCCTTTACCATACAATTTATTAGTCGTATGCAAAGTATCATTGGATGGTAAAATTTTTTCTATCGGTTAAAAGCCGAAATCTCACAGCAATTTTTAGTGCATAATTTCACAACGGTAAATACAAGATAGCTGTTTTTAATTTTTATTGAGACTGCTAAAAGAATGTCTGAAACATTTACGTATTTAGAAAGCATTTGGAATATATTTATTTTTAATAGTTTCTGTAGCGAATATTCGAATTCCTATTTTATAAGCAATTTTTAAAAAATGACGTTATTTTAGAACATACTGAAAGAAAGGGGATTCAGTAAGGGGTTAAAGATAGAGTTTTCAATGTTTCACATCGAATCTGTTTTGTTAACGTTTCTGTTTATTTGGCTACTGTTTTTTATTAACCATTTGGAAAAATGGTTATTGTCCTCGTCAGGGTAGGAAATCAAAAGCATATCTGAGGCTTTTCATTGGTTGAATCCGCATTTTATTCGTTTTCTGATTGGTCTATACAGTAATCTGTATTTCCCTTTACTTTCAACAGAGATGGATACTTCTGTTGCCACTATGACAAAAAAGTAATAAAAACTACAAAAAAATCAATAACTCAGAAACAAATTGAGATACAGCTTTCAAACAAATTGCATTTAAAAGTACATTTTTTTTTCTTTATACGACGATGTAAAAAGTAATATTGTGGGATGTTTAGAAGTTTAAGAATGAAATTTCATTTAAAATTGGTCGTAAGATTTCTTTGAAATCTGCCGATGGAAAAGCCTTTTTCCCGAACAGCCAATGAAATGCTTGGATAATACATAAGTTTCAGGTGGATAATACGTAAGTTTCAGGAAATCTGACGAATCGCAGGCGATTTTTGTCGCTGTTGTTAATTGCTGTGTTAATGTTTAATTCATGACGTACGTAATGTATGATCAACTCCGTGCGATTTTTTATGTCTTAAATTTTAGTCTTTGAAAAAATCATTTTCTAAATTATCGTTGTAATTTGTTAGATTGCTTTTTTTTTCTTTTTTTCTTATTCGCCAAATCGCTAATGTTGGTCAAAAGTCAACGAGAACTCTGTGTAATAACACATTTGAAAACCCAATTGCAGAAAGTACCATCTATAGTCGTAAAAATATCCCAATTATTTTGCCTATTCCTGTATATGATCTATTAAATTTATACAGACGAAGTTTTGTGGAAAAAAAAAATTAGATAAATTTAAAAACGGATCCCATAATTTAAAACGCATTTCCAGCAATTATTCCTCATAGGCAGTATTAAAACCAATTTTTTTTTTGTGTGTGTCTCTTTCCTATAAATGAACGATAAGTGCTATTTGCTTTTTTTTTTTCTTTTTTTCTTATTCGCCAAATCGCTAATGTTGGTCAAAAGTCAACGAGAACTCTGTGTAATAACACATTTGAAAACCCAATTGCAGAAAGTACCATCTATTATAGTCGTAAAAATATCCCAATTATTTTGCCTATTCCTGTACACAGCACACATTATTCCATGAAAAAAAATTCTGCCACTGTCATCTAGAAAATAAATTGTGGCTCTAGAAAAGATAGTTCCATGTCATTCTTAGTGATCTTTGATAGAGAGTTCTAGGCACCAGTAAAAAAGAAAAGTAAGACAATAACCTCATCTAGTTTACGGCTGAAATTCCAGATTTAGTTAAAACTCGATTCGCATATCAGACGCAATCCGTCTACTAAGTCATATCTTGGTGGAAAATACCTGAAAACCCGATTTTAGCGGTTGATTTACAGGTTCACCATTGTCTTTTCATGCTCTCAGTCCTCCATGTTTTCATACTTTTCGGTGCAGGAAAACACAATGGTAAGTCTACGAGACAACCGCTAAAATCGGGTTTTCAGGTGTTTTCCACCAAGATATGACATGGCAGACCGATTGAGTTTTAATATGCTAATCGAGTTTTAATTAATTCTGGAATTTCAGCCGTGAACTCGATGAGGTGATTGTCTATGCTGACGCCTACCGCTCTACTAGTTATCCCTATTAAAATTCAAGGGCATTTTCCGATCTTATCGTGGTCAAACTTATTTAAAAATCTCTACAAATAAATGCGAACACAAGAAGCGCACTGAAAAAAAAAAAAAAAAAATACCGCCTTCACCTAGAATGAATAGGTAGTCTTTTTCTGCATCCCTAAACTAGAAATATAGATTTTCGAGCTATGCGAATAGGGCAAACAACTGAGCTGAATAGACGAAATGGTCTAGAATTTCTAGTCTCTTGTTTTCTAGGTGACGAAACGATAATGAATCGTTTCAGTCGCAAGAAATTATAACTTGATTTCTGGAATGGTTTCATGAACTAGAATTATAGTTATCGAAACTAACCTCTTGTGTTCGCATCTATTTGCAGTGATTTTTAAATAAGTTTGACCACGAGAATATAGGAAAACGCTGTTGAATTCTAGTAGGAGACTCTAGAACTCTCTATTAACTGGAAGAAGAATTTATAGGGATGACATGGAACTATTTTTTCTAGAACCACAATTTAGATTCTAGATGCCAGAACCATATTTTTTTCTCAATGTGAGTTTTGATAACTATAATTCTAGTTTATGAATTAATTCTTGAAATCAAGTAATAATTTCGCGCAATTCAAACGATTCATAATATAAAGTATCGTTTCATCATCTAGAAAACTATAAACTAGAAATTCTCCGTCATTTTGTCTATTCAGTTTGTTTACCTTATTCGCATAACTCGGAAATCTATATATCTAGTTTAGGGGTTAAAAAAATGACTTATTCGTTCTAGATGAAGGTGGTATATGTTTTCTTTCAGTGAAGCATCTTGTAGTGCCTCCCAGTGATGTATGTCAATTTCAATATATTTGAAATAGTGTAACTGCATTAAAATACATCGCAAACGACTTTGCCTCATAGACCCTAATGTAACGGAATTCTTTTGAGTACCTTGTAAACAAACGATAAATGCTGCATACTCCATTTTCAATACCGAACATGACATGGTAAACGTCAATAACATATACCAATTACATGGCATAATGTGTTAGCTAAATATAGAGCAACTTTTGTGAAAGTCTCACGAACATAGCTTGAAAATTCTGAAAATAATCGTTGATAGAATAAGCTCAAAATCCGTTGTTCCCAAAACGAAGCAAAAAGATGAGGGGCTGTATCCATATAGCCACTGATTAGTGCCAATATAGCATACACAATATTGCACGCACTATTGTATTTGGATACAACCACTCATCGTTTTGCTTCCTTTTGGTAATAACGGATTTTGAGCTTATTCTATCAACGATAATTTTCAGACTTTTCGAACTATATTTTGGAGACTTTCACAAAAGTTGCAAAAATTTAGCTAACACATTATGCTAATTATATTTTGATTACATTAGGGCATGCGCAGGGAATCATTATTTAATAAACATGCTCATTTGATACAATTTTTATTATTTTTTAATTCTGATTGTAGGGTATTCTCTACAATGTTATTTCTCATGTTTTCTGAAAAGAACTTTTTTTTATATTAAGAACTCTACAAATTATAAGCAAAAAACTTGGCAAAATTTGGGACTCATTTTATAAAAACTTTAATTTTTCTACGAGTATACAGGTTATCCTCATAAAAATGAATACAGTTTATTACAATAAGGCACTTAATCATAATTTACAGTTTGAATGCTTTTGCTACTTAAGTTTTTACAGGGTTATCCAAAAGATATTCGTTCTTTTTCAATTTGTTGGCGGTCCCCTATGGGGTTTCTGGAAAAAATCCTCACGGAAATGTATGACCTGTACTATTCTGTTTACACACCTGGAGCTTCAGCATAATTCCTCAGGTAGTTTTCTAGATATTTAACAAAACGTCTAAAATCGCAAGTGACCGGTCACCTTTGGCAATATAGTGTATAACCATTTCTATATACGGGGGTGTAACAATAAGTTTTTGCCCTCACATAGCAATAATTGAGGGAAATGTATGAAATTGCTACATTTTATCAGTCCTTTTTTATAAAGTCAGTGTGCACAGTAACACATTTGTGCAATCGGTATTTCAAACAGAGAGGGGCGGCTGTATTCCAGGAGGCGCGATAGTAGACCCAAAGGGAGGCATTTTTCTAACTTTTACCGACCCCCACATGTGACACATTGTTGGAAAGGCCTGTGACCACTTATTCATGCTATGCATCTCCTGAGTCCCTCCCCACAAATTTGCTTCCGGGAGGCACTTTTCTAAATTTTGCGGACATCATTCATGCCCTTCTTTTGGCAAATTTTGAGGGAGGGCGTTTCCGTGCCTATGAAAAAGATCGTTTACGGTGGTTTTTAATAACGTTTCACAATTACGAACTCCTTAACATTTATATTTTGTTCTAGAAGTACACTACAAGATGCTTACTATAGTACATGGTATGGATAGCATTCATTGTTCATTTGCAGTGGCACACAAAAGAATTCCATTATATTACGCTCTACGGAGAAAAATCGTTTGCGGTGTATTTTATACATATTACATATTGGAATTGATATATATCTCCAAAGTGCACTGCAAGATATTTACTATAGAATATGATCTGCATTGCATTCATCATTGATATACCAGAGACACACAAAATAATTCGGTTACAGTACTCTCTATGAACAATAATTCCTTAGGGAACACACATTTTGTTGACTTAGATCTGGCACTTGTTTTTAGCTATTTATTGACATCTAAATAAATCCAAAAATGACCCCAGTTTTTTTTCGGTCACGTCAACTTTTTAAGCTATAGGATACCCCAAAATTCATACTTAATGTGGATACAAAGAAAAATAAAGAAAAAATTACCAAATATATTATTCGTACAATGGCTACATATACTCACTATACACTACATTGTGTTCATACAAGTAGTAAAATCCTTTTACAAGACGAAACAAGTACATATTAAGGTAAAAAATTTCGCTTATAGCTTTTCCTGGAGTGTTCAATTTGTGGACAATCAAGCTTGGTGCTCCAACGATAGTCACCCATCATATGTTCATCCCATCTACCTTGATACCGATCTTCCTAGAGCTTCAAAATCTTTGTGGAATCGCTCACCCTGCTCATCACTGACTGCACCAAGATTTTTCGGGAAGTCATCAACATGGCTGTGCAAAAAATGAAGTTTCATGCTCATGTTGCAACCAAGCCTTTTCAAGCTTTCTAAACGTTGCTGGACAATTTCGGTGTAATTTTCTACTCGCGTATTTCCAAGGAAGTCTTTGACAAGGTTTTTGAATGCCAACTAAGCATTCATTTGGAGTTCTGTCATTGTTCCGATAAAATTTTCATCTCTAATGAGCTTCTGAATCTGTGACCGTCAAATACACCTGCCTTTATTTTTTCAAAAGAAAGGCTTGGAAATTTCGAAATGAGAAACTTGAAACAGTCTCCTTCAATTGACAAAGCTTTCACGAACTGCTTCATTAGATCCAATTTTATATGCAGAGGTGGAAATATGATTTTCTTTCTGTCGGCAAGTGGCTGATGCAAAATGTTTGGATCATCAGGTTTGAGATCAGATCTTGGAGGCCAATTCGACTGGAACCAATGCTTCTCATGAGCTCTGCTATCCCACATACACAAAAAACAGGGATACTTGGTATATCCATATTGCTGGCTAAGAAGAAAGTACACCATTTTAAGGTCAACACAGATTATCCATTCGTGAATGTGATATTGCAATAAATCAATGGCTCTCTTTATGTCCTCATATTCTTCGCGCAAATAAACTGAATGGTTTATTGGGTCTGCTCCAAATAAATTTCCAATTTGAAGGAGCACACACTTCAAGCACTTTGAGCTATCGATGAACAGTCGCCATTCAGCTGCGGTATAGGATGGAATTCCCAACTCCTCCATTAAACCATGTACGTTATGGAAAAAAAAAGAGAAAACAAATCCACCGTTACTTCGAAACTATTGAAGAAATTCACTTTCACTTGATCGAAAGTAGGATACATTAGCTCCCTTTTCAAGCCAATTTTTCTCGTGCAGTCTTGATGCTAAAAGTTCTTAAGCTGTTTTCTTCCTATGACACACGCCCGATTCAGTGTAGAGTGGTCACATTAATGTAAGCTGTAGAGAAAAAACTTGACGTGATAGAAGGAAACTAATTGCAGTTTAGAAATCAGCACGCTTTTTTTTAATTAAAAACAGCTGAAAAATGGAAGTCAACAGAAATTGAGTTGAAAATTGCCCCCCGGTGAATTGCTTGAAGTAGTACGTTTTCTGTTCTGGTACGTACCTTTAAATTAAACTTTTTTTTTTTTTTTTTTTTTTTTGCATATTTCTTAGTACAGTACAGTCGCGATTATCCGCGGGATTGGGTGGCAAGGGCACTACGGATAACAAAAATTGCGGATAACCCGAAAAAGATTGGATAGGAAAGAAAACACAGTGAAAATGTAGTGCAAACACACACAAAAAAAAAAAGAAAATTCAACATTAAATCACTAAAATAAAGAACAGTAAACAAGAAACAATGCCGTACATACTGTACAAAAAGAGGTGAGTTACATCTTTTTTAAAAAATTGGTCACTTGTTTTTGCTTCTTGTTTTGGAAACACATTTTATTTATTCTAAATTGTAAACTATTATTTTTCTTTTAGTATAGGATAATTTTTATCTCAAAAATGAAGTTATTCTTGTTATGCTCTCCTGGAATTTATCATAATAGTGTTAATTGTAAAATATTTTAATTGCTGTGCTTACGTTTGGTTAATAAAATCAAGAAAGGACATCAAGACTTTATATCTGATATTTCAAACATGGCAACCGAATCTAGAAATATTCTTCTATGTCTTTCGAATACATTGATTTTTCTGTTTATTGATTTTTCCATTGATTTTTCTGTCACTTGAAAAAAAAAAAAAAAAAAAAAAAAATGCTTCGCGGATAAATTGCACCGCGGATAATCCGCTCGCGGAAAATCGGGGCTTTACTGTATTTATAAATATAGTATTTATAAAGTATGATCAAGGGGAATTTTCAACTCTGATATGCGTTTTAATTGAACTAAATTTTAGCATGGCATTATGTGATAAATCTATAGCACGTATACAGAGCTGCAAAAAAAAAAAAAAGAAAAAAAAAAAAAAAAAAAAAAAAAAAAAATCAGATTTTTTATTTGTCTTTTGACGGAAATTGATGAAATTTAAGTTTTCAAATGTGCTATGTGTTTTACAAATTGTTTATTTAGACAACCTTATTCACTTTATTAAATTGTGAAGTTTTATTATAATATTCAAAATGTGTTGGAAAGTGTTTCATAATCTATGTTTAACGCATTTTACGTTCTTGTTACAGATGAAGATGTTGTGAGGTATCTATTATATGGTAATAAAAATATTCTTGAAGAGATATCAAACATTATTTTTAATGAAGTGAAACCTGCTAAGACGCATTCACAAAGTACAGTTAAAAAATCTTTTTAAACAGTTTACCGTCTTAGGAGATATGCGTCTCTGTAGTAGCATACGCGTCTGTCTTATACAGTATTCTTTCCCTTGGACCAAGACAAACTTCCGTGTAAGACGGGATTCCGTTATAGCCAGATCTCTTTTTACAAGTTTTACTGTATTTAATAACTAATATTTTTTAATATTAAATAGTTAAATGCTATTAAGGTTTTCTTAGGAAGTTTAGTTCCAGCTGCATTACATTTTATTTTATATACCATACGCTATCACGATGAATAAAAAAATTACAACAAAAATAATTTCGCAATTTTCTTGAAATTAAAATTTTTATTACAGAATACCTTCTTCAGTATCTTCATTTCTAATAGTGATATACCCCTTCCCCTCCAATTTCAATGGTCGCTGACAAGACGAAACCAAGGGGGGAAACAGGATTTTAAAACAGATATGCCTGCAGTCCGCAGCCTTGCCGAAAGTTTCTAAAAAGGAGAATATAATTATGAAATATTCTAAACAAAGGACTTTTTGTCAAAACCCCTGTTGAAAGAAAAATTATAAAACACATCACCATAAAAAGCAATACATAATTTAAGATTTAAAATATTAAATATTAAAAAATAAGTTTATGTGATTATTTTTCAGAAAAGAGAATTGAACAATTTTCTCGAAAAAATTCTTTATTCGTCAATGGGGCAAAAACCTTCTTGAACTCCAGCATTTAAAGTATATTCGAAATATACAAATGTAAAAATAATCTAAAAATTGACTTTCAAGCGAGGTTCAAGAAGGTTTCACTTTTTTCCCCTTCAAAAATATCAGAGGGGAATTCTTTTTAAAAATAAATTTTGAAATCTTGGAATCTTTTTCAATCACTGGTAAATCATTCTTCGTGTAATATGAAAAAGACCTTTGGTTTCTCGAATTAATCAAGTCGACTGATCGATTGCATCATTCCAGATACTTCATTCTCTGATATATAAAATGGATTTTGAACCTAACGATTACATATGAACTTCAATCCTTTGCTTATCTAAGCAACAGACACGCGACCGGTTTTTTACGCATAATTAACATTTGTTGAAATGCGAATTATGTAAAAAATAAAAGAAATGAGAGTGCAATATTCAAAGTCTACCTTTCAAAGTCTAACCGAATAGACATTGCGAGAAATGATAAAAATCTGACGATAGCCGGTAACTGTGTTTATATCACAGCTATTAGAAAAAAAACAGTATTATCGTCTGAAAATTTCTTTTTCCTCATAGAAATGAAAATAAGCAAATTCTGAATTATAGGTGCCAACCATGAATTAATATAGTGCTTCGTGGTGCCCACAAAACAAAAGAATATGAGCATGAAATAAATAGACTTAATTTTTTTTGTCAGAACACCATATGCAAGGCAATTTTTAAATATATCCACATAAAAAAACAATTCAGAAATGTACCAAATAATAACACACACACACAAAAGAAGATTGTACCGGCTTTTTTTAAAATGTAGAAATGAAACAGTTAACATTTTTTTTCATCAGGGTGTCTCCAAAGTCCAGAACATCACGTTTAAGCTATTTTTTAACGCATTAATGTAAAATATAAAGAAAAACAAAAATTGTATTTCACAAAGGGTTTTAGGGGGTGGGGGCATCGCCTTAACGAAATATCCTTAGTTCTTTTTCCTCTTAGAATTTCATTATTTAAAAGAATTTGAGAAAAATATGTATTTTTAAAGACCATTAGAGAAAAAGAAAATTTAGTTAATTACATTTAAAAAGCCAGGAAGGGCATATGCCCCCCCCCCCCCCACACACACACACACTCCTTCCGGAAATCCAGTTCTGAATTGTTTTTAATCGAAGCTGCATTTTCGCATAGATTCTAGCAACCTTTCAAGCTTTATATACATACATACGCATGATGTTCCAGAGATTTGACTTCTTTCCGCTGAGGCACTGAGTAAAAAGAGGGGTTCATCGGGATCAAGCCCTCCACATTCATATGAATACAACTTTAAAAGTTACGTGAGTTGTTCCAAAGTTTACTATTTTCTGTCTTCAGGGTTTGATAATTCATCTTTGAAAAAACAAATCTGTACATAAAGAAGTGCTTATAAACACTGATTAGATTTCCAAGCTAAAAAATTAGCACAGATAACGGGCGTGAATGTCAGCCCTGCAAGTGGCATTTTTATTTTGAACTCAGTTTATTTAATATTTGATACTCCGTAGTATTTTAAATAACCCGCAGTCATTTGTCCCATATTAGTATTAGTATTACAGGGCCGGCGCCCTGGCAAAGAAGTTAATGGGACCCAACATACCACTATACGGCCATTAATGACCGGACGGACACTTTCAATTTTACACATTTTTCAAATATTTAAAGATATATTTGTCGGATTTTTCTGGAACTTCAGAATTATGAAGAATATGTTCGACTTCATATTTATCAACAGCGGTTTGATCAGAAGGACAATTAGGGGGCCAACAAAAAATCAACGAAAAATAATAATGTTTGGGATCACCTTGTAAAATAAAACGCACGAAATGGTCTATCGCTATAGCTTACGAATATATGGATATTATACAATATATGTATTAATTTGTGGAAGAATAGAAAGTATATTCATGGAGATATATTGATTTTTTTTTGTAAAGTTCAAAACATTTTTGCATGTTTTTTGTTTATATCATGCAGGGTTTTTTTTTTTTTTTTTCAAATTTAACGCCAGTTTCAGAAAATTTGACAAAATGTAGTAGAAATAATAGGGTGTAATTGGAATGTAAATATATTAAATATTTGATGAAATATGAGCAATTGAATGAAATATTTTTATCTGCGCATGCGCGCACGATAAAAAATTATTTTTTTCGTGATTTAATAGTCAACTGTATGGAGCAACTCATAAAAAAAAGCCAGTCAAATATCGTGAAAATTCAGAAAGATAGCGGCAGTGTAGTGAGCGAATTCTTAATTGCTCTTAATATTAAATTAAAATTAAATAGTAATGCAAACTATTTTTTCCCCTTTCTTCATTCGTTCATTTGCTCTTTCTTACTTTTTTACCCAACTGTTCTCAGAAGAAGTGGTAATGTGGCAATGTAAGATTCACTATTTCCCAATGAAATGAGAACGGGTAGATAGATTTTAATAAATGTGTTGCCAAAATGTTTGTTTCCGCTTCACGAGTAGCATAGGCCTAAGTATACCGGAATAACCGGATATTTCTAAAATGTTTAAAATACACGGTGTTCTATTAAAAAATATATTACTATGTCCTATTAAAAATATATTACCATAAAGCCAACAATCTCCTCAGCGGCTCAGCGAGAACGTCTCCAGCTTCCAAGCAGAAGGTTCGGTGTTCGAATACGGCCGATTTAATTGTAACTGAAAAAACGCGAGTTGCACTCAAAAAAATGTATGCTGTTTATTCGTTTGTTTTCCATTTTTAATTTCATGTTCTGGAAGTTTCCAAAACATTCTTTGGTTGTTCCAGAGAGTTTCTGGAGCATTCGACCGAGGTATAAAAACCCATTCCCGTTCAGTCTGAGTGAGGGTGTTCTGCTGTGTAGCAGGCTTGGAAGAGCATTTAGTTTAAATAAATCTATGTGTGTATTGTTAGTTTTCAGTTTTTTTTTCACCATAACGCAATATTAATTCACACGAGAATTGATAAAAATTTAACAATTATTCATCGACAATCATAACAAAATGTTTATAAAAAAAAATAAAGACGAAAAATGAGAAGTGAAGCATGAAAGAGCTCAGCTCTAAATCTACCCTGTGTATAAAAATCGTAATGAAACGAATTTGTGAAACGATTTTATAAAACGACTAATATATGAATTCATATTAATGAAAAGCTTCAAGATTTGTAGTATAATTTTGAATGAATGATTGAATGTCGATAAATGTTAATACTGAATGAATGAATGTCAAGGATTGAATGAATAAATGAACGCCAATGAATAAGGAGAATATGGATGAACGATTGTGGATAAATAAATAAATGAATGAACGAATGTCAATTAATGAATGCATGGCAATGTGTGAATGAATGAATGTCAATTTCTAATTTCCAATTAATGAAAAAATGCAAATGAGTGAATGAATGAATGTAAATGAGTGAGTGAATGAACATCGAAGAATGAATGAATGAATGTCGATGAATGAATGAAGGGCAATGAATTAATGAATGCCGATGAATGAATGGATATCAATGAATAAATATATGGCAATGAATATCAATGAATGATTGAATGAATGGATGAATGAATGATGAATGAATGAATTTCACTGAATGAATAAATGTCAGTGAATGAATCAATGACAGATAGATAAATAGAGAGAGATAGATAGATAGATAGGAAGATAGCGATACAGACACACAGATAGCGAGACAGACAAGCAGACAGATAAATAGAGAGACAGACAGGAACAGGGCGCGGAGGCAGGATTCAAATAATATTATTAAATATATCATAAAAACGGAATCTTCATGCCTTTTCTTTTCTTTTGTTCTCGGTCAATTTGAAGTAATTGATGTAATGCCATGTGTCCCTTTTTGCAGTTGCGTCTTTCTATTATTATTATATTGAAACTTGTTTTCGTTTGTTAACACTGACAAATCCGTTTAAATGTTAAAAATCCAGATATGTACGAATTAACACGGAAATAACAAATATAACAATTCACGGATCTTGATTTTTGTTTTGTAAGATGAAAGGTCAAAATTACGAAAAACTTGAAAGGTTAAATTGACATTTAAGGGTTTAAAAACTAATGAAGTGTTTGTTTTTGTTTCATCAGCCAATTAACTGAATGTCAATACCGAATGTTGCAAAAGATTTACTTTTTTCTCCTTTTGACATTTCAAAAGATCTAATTAGAAAAAAAAAGAGCCCACTTAATCGCATTTTTTAAAGTTTTAAAGAAAATGTTTTGAACAAAGCAAAGGTTATTTTATTTAACGTTTTTCTGTATTATTAAATAATTTGGTCTGAGAAATTAACAATTATCAGTTCTCTTATATCATCAGAATGAAATATTTAATTTCGCAAAAATTATTCATTTTTTAAAATCATTTACCGTATATTTCGGTGTATATCGGGAACATTTGATACACGGAAATTGATAAAAATTTCCATCTTTACGTTATACGCTGTGTATCAAGAGAAAAATCCAAAAAGGAAGAAAAAACGGGGTATAAAATTTAAAGATTTCTGCGTTAATGAATATTGCACATATCGTGTGAACTCGCTTTGTATTTGCATATTTTTTTTTTAGGGTATTCTTTTATTTATTATACATTTCAATGTGCTCGGCTTTGTTTCCATCCTATGTATCGCATGAATTTTCTTTGCAAACAATTTGGAAATTGCACATCAAACGTGGCAAATGAGGTGCGTTCGTACTATAACTAGTTTTATAAATATTTTTTGCAACGTATATTGTACTGAATGTATATTTTAGTGCACTTCATAAGTGCATATCCATTTCATTCTGGGCCCCACCAGTGGCCGAGAGGTTCTGCTCTCGAAGCTGGTAGACGGGAAGCGCTATGTTCGATTCCAATCGCGCCCGTCGGCCTAATCGTTCGGAGTTTTCGTGGTTTTCTTCGGACCTTGGACTTCCAAGCGGTAATACTGGTTAGGTACCCTTAGAAAGACCCCCATGAAGGGCACTCCCCCCCCTTAGGGCCTATATCCCTCGTGTTGATAATTGGCCGTCATAAACACAACCAAGCAACCATTTCATTCTGTTCGAAAGGCTGTAACATCATTAAAATATACTTGAAATAATTTTTTTCCCATTGGCCGAATGCAATGGAAAACTTTTGACTATCCCTGTAATTAAACTATACACCCGATTTTCATAAAATTTGAAATGACTCGATGAAATTTTGCAACAATTATATCTTTAAAATTTCAGCCCATTCGGTGAGTAGTTTTGCTCTGATATATGCGAATGGACAGACAAACGAACCGAACGACGACTATAGGCGCTACGTACTTATATAATTACGAACGCACCTAAAAAGTGACGATATATATGTATAACCATTATAGAATATTACAATTCATCATCCATTTAAAAAAAAATTAAATTAAATTGAGTATCAAGACATGATACAAACATTATACATATTAAATTTGGAACAGCATATACCGGGTGTCCCAAAAAGGACTGACTGATGTTAAAATTCAATAACTTCCAAACGGTGACAGATATTAAAAAAAATTCTTGCAGGAGGGTTATGCATAATGTCAAAAGTTTTTTTACAGTGATTTTCGATTTTAGTTAGAATTACAAACAATAGATGGCGCTGCGATCAATAGAGGCTAAATTCAGGCTCGATCTTTGGTACTTCGTGGCCCGGATAATACATTTCCATCTCCTTTTTCTGCATGGAACAACATAAAAGACCAAAAATCGAGCCTGTATTTAGCGACTATTGCTTACAGCGCCATCTATTGTTTGTAATTCGAACTAAAATCGAAAATCACTGTAATAAAACTTTTGACTTTATGCATAACCCTCCTGCAAGAATTTTTTTAATATCTGTCACCGTTTGGAAGTTATTGAATTTTAAAATCAGTCAGTCCTTTTTGGGACACCCGGTATATATAACTTTAAATTTTAGGTTTGCTTTATACGGTGGAGGGCGTTTTTGACTAGGATACAGAATAATTTTATATTTTAAGATATATAACCATTCTTTTTACCTTAACAATGATAATTGTTTTAAATGTATCTCTTTCTTCTAAAAAAGATTAACTAACGCTGTCACTGCGCTGTCAATGAATTTTCTGTGACCAGAGGTCTTTCTTTGCTAATATTAAGAAAATTGCTGCATACAAAAATTTGTAAAGGATAGGTAATATTATATGTTTGATAAACACGTTGAAGCAGACAGTTTTTAAATCAAAGAATTATTTTAGGAGATATTTAATGCTAAAAAGTTGGTCAAAATCGTTCCATTAAAAACGTTTTACAGGAGAAAAAAACTATACAGAGGAATTTAATCACTTTTTTTCTAAGGATATTCATTAGAATTTCGCGGTGTGCAGACTGCGTTTTTTTTTTTTTTCTTTTTCTTTTTTTTTTCTTTTTTTAATAATTATTTGACTATTTTTTGAGAGTTTATTTGAATTTTAAATTCAAATTTTCAGCATTTCCATAGATATTTTTTACATAGTTTAGAAAAGGTTATTTATTTTAAATTGTTGCCAAAATTGTAAAAACAGCGCAAAGAATAATATTTTTATTAAATAAAAAATTCATTCATACGTGACTATTGACTGTGACGTCAACAGAAAAAACCTTTCAAATTAGATTTAAAATAATTACGTGTTAAAAAGAGGAAAATATTGAAAATTACGTCATAGCGTTACTGCTGTGCTGAAGATTTAAAACTACCGGAAAAAACTTCCTTTAGGGCTTTATAAAAGATCTTGTCTATGTTCCGCCTCTACCTAATGATTTGCCAGAGTTGAGACGCAGAATTGAAGAGGCCATTGCTTCCATTACTCCGGACTTGTTAACCGAAGTGTGGGAAAAATTGGACTAGGTTGGATGTGTGCGTATAACTAAAGTGCACCTATTGAAAATATGTAAGAAAAACTAGGTTAATTTACCTTCAATTTCATTTAATCATCGATTTGTTGTAAATAGTCTAAATTAATCTGTTATAATATACCACTGAAACTGGGATATTCTGATATGGATACCCTATAGTATAGACTGCTGTGAAGACAGTAACTGCCTATAACGGAAAATTTTATTGTTCCTTCGAAAGGAATGTTTTACAAGTATAATTGTCAGACGGAAAACTGTCTAAAATGTTTTGTGGTTCCTAGGAATGCTGTTTAAAATTAAACCTGTTTGTAACGGAATTATGTCTTAAAAGTACAAATTTCACCGTTCCTACGATAGGAATATTATGTGATATAATTATACCTACTAAATTGAAATTGTGTTTCAGTCGCTAGCGATTTCGTTTTCAGAGGGTTTACTGTATAAGAGTATTGTGTTTATTTAGTATAATAAAACTTGCTAGAACAGAATCGCAAGAGGCAGGAGAAAAATTCCATTTCACTCTTTGAGGGTCAAGTAATTATGTTTCTGTAACATTAAATTCACACCGGAATTTTTGATATATTTTACTTCACAATAATGAAAAGCGAAGCCCAGTAGTGTAGTGGTCAGCACGCCTGTCTGCTGCGCTACAGGTCGCGAGTTCTGCTTTCGGCTGGGCAAGGTCCGCTCAATCTTTCATCCCTTCCCGGTCGATAAGAGTACCATGCTTTCTTGGGAGCTAAACACCGAGGGTCTCGCATTGGATTGACCACCTGGCCAGGGCAGATGCTGTAGCACCTTGGGGTCCAGGGGGGATAAACAGAGTTGGGCACCGTAGGCCCTGATCCTTTTTGGATCGTACAGCCACAAATTTAGTTTAATAATGAAAAGCAATTTTACACCTTTTTCTTTCTAATCAAGTTTTAAAAGTAAAATTTAATTAAAAGTTTCTGGTGAAAATCTTGATTAAAATTAGGTGGGATATAATATATCCCACCTCCGTCAAGGGGTTAAAAAAGGCTTTCGCCTTAGAAGGTATAATTATATGACATTTTTACCGCACGGACAATGCAATTTTCACTTTAAGGCAAGTTTCCGTGCCGTAGACAGGTTCCGATTTCAGGGGTTTACTGTATTTTTATGTCCCGATTTAGAAGTCGCTGTCCTGCTTTTTCAGACTCCCTGTTCAACTTTCTGTGACATTGGACCTCCCCGCGTAAATTGGGGCTCCAAATGTTCTGGGACACCAGCATTTTAAAGTAATTTTCTTCGCCTTATCTATCGGCAGAATTATCTGCGATTAAAGATTACAGTGTAAGAAATTAGTGGTATTCCGATACGCGGGATACCTGGTACTATTGGCAGTACTAGTCGGGAGTCTACTGTATATGGGACATTCTCACAATCTTTTGACTTTTATGTCCCTGAGTAATAATTTTTATTTTAGTACATGTTCTTATGTTTTTTTTTTTTTTTTTTTTTTTTTTTTTTTTTTTTTTTTTTTTTAATTTCATATACTGGGTAACATCCAATTCCATGATTGCATAACAATAGGAACGAGATAAATAAGCTTCGGACGATGTTCGGGGTACAAATACCAGGTAAACTCCTATACCGTCCCGTGTCCCTGATGCCGATTTTTAAGTTTGGAGCTGTCTGTATAAAATTGTTTCAATAAAAATAATTCGATGTAATTTTTTTTCCGAAACTGGAACTATTGTTTTATATAAATATGTACCAAAAATTAACCTACACACATTTTTAGGGTTGTAATTATTCTTTAAACTCTGTCCCTGGGTTTTAGATTCCTTACCGTCCCTCTTCTAAAATTATACAGAAAACCATTTCAGATGCAGCCACAGATTTTTTTTCAAGTTTTTTCTCATGCAGAAGTATGCTAGAGAAAGAATGTCTAAAATTCTTTGACGGGAAATTTACTGCAGAATTTAAATCAGCATTTAAATATCAATTTCAAGCATCGTGGCTTTGTTGGTAGTCTTACCGTTCCCAAGGTTTATTCCTGCACTTTTCGGGGTAAATATATTTTTTTAATTTAATCCAATCTAAATAACTGTTTCTAAAAATCAATGAACATTGTGGCTACCACTGAGTCATAACATGATTTGCCTAAAATAGGTGGTAATTTTTCTTACCTCTTTTTTTCCTATACCGTTCCCTTTTTTTACCTTATCGTCCCTTCTTTAAAACCCCTTTAAGACAATGTTATACCAAAATTTTGTACTAAAAACTCTACATTGTTATTATTTCTTATTTGAATGTCCTGTAGGTACTATGCAAATTCAATATAAGTAAAAATTTAGAAGACAATAAAAAGTTTTAGTGGTAAAATGGTAAGGAAAATTAAACTCGCAAGTTTAACTTAAACCTGAGTTTTTTAAAAACAATTTCGCTGCTGACCATTTTTCCTTTATTTTGAATCATTAAGGCATTTGTCCATCAGATTAAAATGTTATTTTAGCAAGTTTAATTTCACCAGATTGTTATTCCCGAAAGTCAAAAGATTGTGCGAATGCCCCATATGCAAGAAGACATTTTGTCTGGAAAAAAATATTCAAAAAAGGCATGACCACCGACAGACAAGCAATAAAAAATTTTGATACTTAATTACAATTCTTCTAGGAATGAAAAATTACATCTCCGCAGGATCCCAGTGGGATTGCTTCATCTTTCATTTGCAACCTCGCATTTTCTCAGGCTCGTTTCTTGGAGTTCTGTGCATCTCGACCATCCACCGCGTGGGTAGGTGATAAACTGAAGATTGACACCTTAAACAGCAGGAGTTTAACTTGTTTGTGAAGATGCCATAAAACTTTCTGATACGTTGACTACGCAGTACTTTTCGCTCTAAGGTGACACTGAATTATTTTAATCATGCTACAGTCGAACCTCTATTTAACGAACCTCTATTTTGCGAATTTCTCTATTTTGCGAACTTTTCCTTGGAACCAAGAATATTTTGCGAATTTCTTCGTAAAATAACCTCCAAATAGCGAAGTGCATTCTCTATTTAACGAACTTTTTCTTGTGATCAAAAAAAATTTTTTCTCCCCATTTCTCAAAATATTTCTGGACATTTCAAACTTATTATTTCTTTAAACACATTTTATGATGTTCAATGGCCTTGAACTGGTTTTACCAGGCGCCTTTTTTGTCAGCAGTGAGAATTCGGTAAGTACAGAGGACGAAGACGATAATCCCTTAGAGTAACGTAAAAAAATGTGGATACAGTGAGAAAAACAGAAGAAATTAACCATGATGTGCTGATTGATAATTGTATTTCCCTTAATTCTGAAATTGAGACCTCGGAAACACTATCCGAATTGGATATTTTCGACAATGTGAAAAATAAAAACAATACAGCAATGAATTGCGATGAAGACGAATATGATGGTGATGGAAATGGTCATTATGCAGGAATTAACAAAACTTCGTATGATGAAATGCTAAAATCATTTGAAACAATCCGACGCGAATTATAGTTAGAAGAAAAAACGCATGAAGGGGTTTTTGCTGCATTGCAAAGATGCAAGATGTATTATGAGAGAAAGCACTTTTTTAAATAAAAAACTCAGGCAAAATTAACAGAGTTTTTCAGAAATTAAAATTAAGTATGCATATGTTAATGTATGTTTAAAATTATTTGTTATAATAGTAATAATAAATACGATAATGTCATTAAAATTCGTTAATTTTAATGTAAAACTATTTACTTTAAACAGAAAATACAGTGTATTCCCGGACAATGTTTTGTTTTCCTTGCAGATTCCAAAGATTTAAACACATAGAAAAAATGAATTGATGATGGATATTGGTGGGTAAAATAAATAAAACAAATCGATGTAATTTATTAAAAAGAATGTGATTAATTACTTTTAGTGAAAATATTTAGTGTTTATGAATTTAAAATCTGATTTATGTAGTTTAAAGTATTTTAAAAGGTGAATCTCTATTTAACGAATTTTCCATATAACGAACTTTTTTCCGGGATTTAGCGACTTCGTTAAATAGAGGTTCGACTGTATTTAAACTTTGAAACATCATTACACTACTTGAAAGCTGAAAGGTTCATTTGAAGTTCGTCAGCGACGTGGCAATTCAAAAATCATGAGAGCAGGGATGTAATATATGGGAGTATACGTCGTATACCTTCTGGATTTTTTTAAGGAACACCGTATACCCCCTGATTCTCAAGAAAGCTATAGTATATACACTATAGGGTATACGCTCTGCCTTGAGCGTATATCCTCTGCTTAGAGCGTATACCCTCTGTTTTTTTTTTTTTTTTTTTTTACGACGGCACCACTGTTTGAGAGGAGCTGAAGTAATCATTTTCAAATAAATTGAACAATAAAGATATTCAGTAGTTAATAAAATATTTAGGAGTTAATTGTTATTATAATTAATTATTAATGATTTTATCACGAAATCTATATACACTACTCAAAAAAATTAGGGGAGCACATGGTTTTAACAAAATTGCGCAAATATTTACACCGATAAGTAAATTAAATTAAAACATCCATAATTTAAAGCGTAGTAAGAAAACAGATAAAGAAAGTTTCACATGCAAATTAAATTTTATGACGTCAAAAACTAGAAAAAGGAGATAAGTGCAGAAATCGGGATTTTTCAGAAACGCCTGCTTCAAGGTCACAATTGTAAAATTCAACTGCTCAGCTTGTGTTTTGAGAAAAGGTGACTTGAAAGTGTCACAGCAATGTGATTTACAGGAATCCATGGCTTTGCGTGTTATCTGGAGAGTCGAATCTGTGGAAACACAACGAAGTGTAGCGGACGCTGTTGGGGTCGCAAGAACTGTCAATGCAAGGCTGTGGAATTGATTCCAAGACACATGGAATGGTAGACATCGACAAGGGCAAGGTCGGCCATGTGCTACTACAGAAACTGATGACCGATATATCCTGTTACAGCTCGTCGAGACGGAACGGGTAATGCTACTCTGCTGTAAACACAGTTGTTTTTGGTCACAGGTCGAAGTGTGTCCAGCCAAATAATCTGAAATAGGCTTCAATAGGGTGTTCTCTATGTCCGTAAGCCAAAGGTCTGCATTTCATTGATCTCAAGCAACTGTGCGGCCCAAAGAAGGTGGGCAACTGAACATCGAGTTTGGAGGCAACGTTGTTGGAGTCGAATTATGCTTACACACGAGTCCCGATTCAGTATGGATGTGACATCCGATGTGTTTTGGCTTGGAGAGGAAGAGATACTTAAAATAATCCCGCATTCGTTCGTGAAAGATCACATTACAGACGAGGTGGGTTGATACTACGGGCTGGAATCAGCATAGGTGGATGTACGGGCCTGCATATCATTCGGAATGGCACTTTGACGGTCCGAAGTTATACAGACGAGATACTGAGACCTCATGTCGCATTTTATGTTGCAGCATTTGGTGATTTCCTTTTTTCCATGCATGATAATGTCAGATTGCATACAGCTCGTCTTGTGGAGAATATTCTTAAAGTTGGAACAATACAGCATATGGAATAGCCAACGTGCTCTCCTAACCTGAATCTGATGGAGCATGTGTGATACACACTCGGACGACGCATTGCAGTGAGACTGGGGCCTCATTTTATTGTCCGGGACTTTGAAATTGCAATTTTTGAGGAGTGGAACAGTACTTCCCGAAAACTTATTGATGATGTCATCGAATTCCATGGAAAACAGGTATACGATAGTTTTACCTATCCGAAGGGACCACACGTCATATTAAATGCTTTGAATCATTCCTAAACAGTACTTTTTTTGTCATTTACATGTAACCAAACTGTTGCTCTAAACTTTTTTTTTTCACATTCTACCCCTCGTTTCAAAGAATTAAAGATCTCAATTTTTTTGCGTCTTTTTATCTGTATTGCGCATTGATACACATGTTACTTTCAATTTTGTGCCCATGCATGGCTGTCTCGCACTGTTCCCTTCACTTTTTTGCTTGCTCCCCTATTTTTTTTGAGCAGTGTATTAATAAATTTTTATTTAAGAGTTTTAAAACACAAATCCATTTTAAAAGATTTTTTTTTAAATCATTAGTGTTCCACATGATTTTTTTTTTTTTTTTTGTATAGGAGATGTCGAATTTTCGGCTCCTTTCTCTACAAAATATTTTGAAAGATCTCTCGCAGCAAAATGTTATATTTACTATGATTTATGCAATTTTCTTCATTTTTCACATCGTTTCATGAGGTGTATTGCATCTTAAAAAACGCCTCCAGAGCATTACTTTATACAGGCTTGCCAGTATGGCCTCCTTTTTGATTCAGAAGATCCGAATTCATACTAGAAATTACGAATAGCAATTTTTGCTTTATCTAAATAGCATTTAAAATCTACTTAAAGTAAAAATTCTTCTTTCGGAATTTCCGATATGAATTCGGAATTTCTGAAAAAAAAAACAGTAAAAACTGGCAACTTAATCTATTAGAATGAGGTAATATTGTCTTTTGTTTCTATACATTTAAAAATGGCGCCCTTTAATGTTTGCCACTAAATGAAATGCGTCCGCGATTATTGAAAGGTTGGATAGCCCTGCTCTAAAAGATACGAACACTTATTATATTTTCTTATTTGTCAGACAAATTTTGGGATCTTAACACGTTGAGAACCACGGTGACTGAGACTGAAGCTGAAAAATTTACAATGTTTTAAGTAATTTTTAAGAAAGTGTAATCCTGTAATAAATAAAAGGTAAGTAAATTTTAAATAAATTTTCAGCAATTACTTAAAACAATATATATATATATATATATTTAGTTTTATATCATATTTTAGACCGTCAGTCATCGGTGAATGAAGCGTTCTTAACGGAAAGTTCAGTGTCAGTCACCGGTAACTGACGAGGCGCTTAACGTGTTAAGGGACTATTCCCAGGGACACGAAAACATCCGCTCGCTGATGCTAATCCTATGGAAGCAATTTATTAAGATATCTCGTTTGCATTTGAGTATTTTTAAACAAGTTTTTTGAATTGGATAGCTCAGATCGATCTCTACGAAGACCGTTTTTTACTTTTTCAATTTTGTTTGCAGATTTTTTTTTTTTTTTTTTTTTTTTTTTTTTTGAGGATGCTTTCGCTTTCAGAATAGGTTCCGAAAATGAAAGTGTCCTAATTAAAAATACCTGTAAACAAAATTGAAAAAGTAAAAAATGGCCTTTGTACAAATCGATGTCATCTATCCAATGAAAAAAAAAAAACAACATTTAAAAATATTGAAATTCGAAAGAGATATCTTAAAAAATTTCTTCAGTAGCATTAGCATTAGCGATAGGGTCTTTTCGCGTGAATGAAGTAGCCTCTTAAGGACCAGCTCTTTTAATTTATTATTTACTCTAGGATTAGGTAAAAAAGGATAGAACAATATCCAATATACTAAAACCATCAGTGCAAAATTATCTAACTAACAATGCAAATTTCATCAAAATCCATTCAACAGATCTTTTTTTTTTCTTTTTTTTTTTTTTTTTTGACTAATATTTTATAATTTGGTTCACCCATAATTCTAAAACTAGGCAACGTAGGATGATATGCAAGATACTAAAAGCATCCCTAAAAAAATGTCTAACTAACAATTCAAAAGTCTCATCATCAAAGTCTATGTAGTAGAACTTTTTAAAAAGGATAATCTATCATAATCGGGTTCATCCGATTATAGAACTTTCCACCATAATTCTATAAGCAACGTAGAGAGTTATGTTTTATACTGAAACCTACCCTGAAAAATTATCTTACTAAAAGTGCAAGTCCCATCAAAATTCGTTCCGTAGAACTTTTTCAAAATTTAGCATATTATGTAGTAATATAATCAGTAAATCATATGCAGGCATTCGCAAAAGAATTTGAATAATCTTCCGATTATTGATGGTGATTGCTGAAATTGAGTTTGAAATGTAATATGCATCTTTCAAATTGTTAACTTGGTTATCACTTTCGCCTTAATAAACAGTGAAGTTTTTTTACGCCATATTTTAAATGTGTTGGAAATTGTTTCCTAGTTTGTATTTGACGCATGATTTTTTTTTCGTGTTTTTCCTGTCCCTGGAATAGAGTCCTGCATCGGGTCGAGTTACCCACTTTTATCAGCACACGACCCGACCTGCGGTTCGGTTCGGGCCGGTCTGGCGCTAATGTTTTCGTAGCGGGTCAGTTTCGGGTTGGGTTTTGATTATTGTGGGCCGGGTTCAAGTTTACCCGATTTTTCAAGAGAATATACAACATATTTTTTCAGGTTAAAAATCTATATATAATAAGACCTCCATAATGGTCACTCCCAAAGAGCGGACACCTCTATTTAGCGAACACTTTTTCAATTCCTAACATATATTTGTTAGATTATACCTCTAAATAGGGCACCTTCCGATCTACACCCGGGTAAAAAGTGTATGTCTGTATAAACTATCACAAATCCGATACATGTGTTTTTCTGTGTACCATAACCAATATATTGGTAGTAATATTTATCATATTCCGAGAGAAGAAAAAATGGTTCTTAACTGTACCGTAAAGAAAGAATTATGATCACATTTCTTACATTTATTTTATTTCTCATGCAGAAAATTGAATTTATGCCGTATATTTCCGTGTATAAGCCGATATTTTTTGGGTCCAAAGTGAGGGGGGGGGGTTAATACCGTACTATATGGGGGGAGGGGGGTAACACTGTTATTATACACGACTAAGAAAATTTCCAAAATTAATATTTTAAAATAAAAAAGATGGTAAATATAAAAACCTAAAAAATACTTACAAATTTCTAAAAATACTTTAATACTACATGGAAAAAAAGTCACCAATCATCATTCACTATCCGAGTCATTATCTGATCTTTCAAACAACTCCTTAAAATCACATACTTTCATTGGTATATCAGGATAAATATCGCCAGCGTACTATTCATCATCATCGCCATTTTCTTCAAAAATGGCATCATCCTCGGTTCCATCCATCGCATTACTCATGAAATATTTTTTGAAAGATAGAGCGATCATTTCTTGCGGTAATTCAAGAAGGCATACTTTTTCATTGGATGCGAAATGACGGGCAGCCACTGAGTTATTCGACCGCTACACAAAATTTATGACTGTATATTTAAAGTTCGCATTATAAGCCGTGCGCTTTTCTCCAACGATATTTTCTTTAGCCAAAGTAACAGCAGTCACATGAGGTAGAGAAAGGTTTTCCCAGTTAGAAAAATAGGAAGTTTGTTTTTTTTATGAACGAGCAAGTCATAACAGGATGAGCGGAACCCAATTAAACAGATATGGCAGCTCGCGAAGAGAGGATAGCGCATAGGAGAAATAAATAGTTTCGAAGCATTTTTTTCTATTAGCTATGCCCAAAAAAGTGCTAAGTTTTAGTTCGCTGAATTTTTTCATCACCTTTTTTAACATCGGCTTATATACAGGTTTTCGATTTTGGACGATTTTTTACTGAAATTCGTATACTAGACTTATACATGAAAATATACTTGGTATTTATTCATATTGAAATACGTATTTATTTTCATCTGAAACATGCTCAAATTTAAAAATAGCAAATAAAGCCTTTGTGAAAGAATATTATAAAGCACAAAACCAACGTTTAAAAACGCGCAAATAATACATAAAAAGCAGCAAACAGCTGTTTCGAAATGCGGATGACACTTGTGTGTTTGCAATCCATAGAAATCATAAATTTACTATTCTTTTTATTTCTCGCCACCTTAAAATTCTTTCCAAATGGTTCCAAAGATGGTGAATTAAAATTAATGTTAATAAAACAAGCCATCCTCTTCTGTAATTTACTTGAGAATAATCTTAACAAATATAAAATTAACTTCAATAATATTGATTGCCATGGTCCAACTCGTGTAAATATTTAGGAATTATTCTTGACCAAAGGCTCACTTTTAGACAACACATCCACTACACGCGTAATAAATTTCGAGCTGCTAAAAATTTAATCTTCCCCTTACTAGTTCGCAACAATGATATGTCAATTAAAAACAAATTGCTCCTTTACAATTCATTTTTAAGACCCATTTTAACTTATGGATGCCAAATATGGAGTTAGACTGCTTATTGCTATATCAAATTATTAGTACAATCTCAAATTTCCACTATTAGAGTTATTTTTCATGTGTCTTATTATGTTAGAAATTTTCACCTCTATAAAGAAATTAATTATCCCAGATTAAATATTTATATTCAAGACTTAAATATTAACTTTCACCCCTCTTTGGGAAACTCTGAAAACAGTGTTTTAAACACGCTTCCAGCGTACGACATCTTGGACATCCATAACAGGAAAAGACCTAAATTAGGTATGATTTTAGATGCTTTGCATATTTTTAAATTTTTATTTAATCATTTTTCTTTTATAATCGTAGTTTTGTACTTTTGGGTAGCTTTCATTACAAAAAGCTACCTATTGCAGCCGTTCGGAGGAAAGCGATTTAAAAAAATTTTGGTATATTTTCATCGATCATGATCCCCAGACCCCGAAACCACCCTCCGTTCAAAATTGATATATATATATATATATATATATATATATATATGACCTATGTCACACTGTAACTCTCGTAATTATGAACCGATTTCGATGTAATTCGGTGTATAAATAGTACATACCAATGTCTCGACCAAGTTCGTTGGCCAGCTTCATCCGCCGTTTTGTTTCAAAATGGCGGCCATTTAAAATTTTTAAAAAAATTTAAAATTTAAAATGTGGTAAGAAAAAATCAAAAATGGAAACATATTTTTTTCTTAAGTATTTGACCTTTATACAAAGATTCCGGAGCAGTTTTTGTTTCGTCTATATCTTAAAAAATGGCTGAGTTATAGCATTTTGAATTTCTAGCGTGGCTGACATTTTGAAACGTCCTGAAATTTGTCACGCGATAAAAGGCGTATTTATGAACCGATTTCGATGTAATTCGGTGTGTACATAGTAGATACCAATGTCTCGACCGAGTTCATTGGCTAGCTTTATCCGCCAATTTGTTTCAAAATGGCGACCATTTAAAATTTTTAGAAAAATTTAAAATTTGAAATGTGGTACCAAAAACTTGAAAATGGAAAAATATTTTTTTTATTATATATTTGACCTTTATACAAAGATTTCGGATCAGTTTTTGTTTCGTCTATATCTTAAAAAATGGCTGAGTTGCAGCATTTTGAATTTCTAGCGTGACTGACATTAGTAGAAGGAAAATGGGGGTTCTACCCCAGCAGGAGCCAAGAGCTGAGGTGGAGGTGGAGGGCGTGGCCAAAGATGAGTGACAGGTGGGCGGAGTCGAATGATTGACAGGTTAGGGGAGATAAGAAAGTGATAGACAGGTGGGCGGAGTCGAGACAGACACGCGCCCGCGCGTCATGCTATAGTAGAGGGGTTAAAACAAAGAAGCGATAATGAAAAGTGTACTGTAAGAGAGGGGTTAGAACCAGTGTTGGGTACGCTCACAAAAAAAACGAACTAATTCAAACTCAAACTCAATTTCTTAAAAATGAGTCAAGTTCACGTTCAAATTCAAAAATTTTCAAACGAACTCGTTCAACTCAAACTCATCTATGAAAGTGAGCGAAGTTCACTAAAAACTCATTTTTAAAAAATTTATATATTAGATCTTTATCGTGCATATTTACAAAATTTTGTGAACTAATCTTTTGGTTATTCGATATAAGGGTCTTCATGGGCCCGGCCCAATTTTCCTTCCCGACACACGGTCCGAGCTTGTACTTTTTTTTCTAGAGTTTCGGGCCGAGATAGGGCGGGGCTGAATTTATTTTCCGGAACAATTCGGGGCTGGACTGCATTCTTCTTGAGGTCTGAACAGGCATAAATTTTCAGCCCCCAGTTCCAACTCATCTCATATGAAGATCATTGAACCGCCACGGCTCAGGCCTATTCAGTAAAAATATCAGTAAAATTTGTCCCAGCCCAATTTTTTTTTTTTTTTTTTTTTTTTTTTGTTGTTGATTTCTTTTCACAATTGCATTACAACATAATTTACTTTCCTTTAATTTCGGGTTCGGGTCGGGTTGCTGGTCGCCGAAAATTATTTTATTGCGTTCAGGCCGGGTTGCGGGATGGCTTCAAACGGAATTTTCGGCTTCGAGTCTAGCAGCACTCGACCTGCGCAGGGCTCTATTTCCGATGATCTGAAAAAAAAAGTAAATTTTACTCGTCATAAGTGGCGCAAAAAAATTTAACACCAAGAAAACCAAGAATGAGATATTTGCGCCTTGAACACTCCGTGGAAGACAAATTTTAATTATGTTGTTTTTCTTTTTACGTTTAACTGTTTAAAATGTATCTTAAACAGGCACTTCAGGAGGGCAAGTACAGTTCTGAGCGGCAACCCGACCCGAACCCGAAAATTTCATTTGCAGTCACTGCACATCCGCACCTGATCGAGCACGAAATACTTCAACTTGCAACCTGAACCGAACCCGAAATGAAAAGGAAGTAAATCTTGTTTTTCATTAAAAATAATCTGTAATTACACGTTTAATAATAATTTTATCTTTTATATAAACAGATGCACATATCTATATTCTTTAATACTCAAAAATCTATGAATAAGCAAACACCTCAGGATCGTTGAATAGAGTCCTGCATCGGATCGGGTTGTACTTTTTTTTTTTTTTTTTTTTTTTTTTTTTTCGGGACGGGGTTACTCTAATTTTCTTTCTGTGGGTTGGGTTCCCTCTAGAATAATTCTTATAGGAGAGATTTAAGTTTTTTGCTAATCGGGTTGTTGTGATTTCCTCTAAAAGTTTAGAAGAATTATTTTCCAGTTGGAAATACAGATGTGTTTCAATATGAATGGGTATATATTCAATTACTGCTTGAGAAATAAAATGTATATAAGAAATGCAATCATAGATTCTTCTCTCGTAATATGGAAAGTATTATAATTCGTTTTTTACGCACACAAAACACATATATAGTGTTTGTGATAGTTTATGCACACGTTTATATATTGCATGTGTATAGATTGTAAGATGTCCAGTATTTAGCGGTAAAAGCGTACAATACAAATATATAAATTGTGCTAAAAGTTGAAAAGTGTTTGCTAAATAGAGATGTACGCTTTTCGTATGGCCGAAATTTCCAGGCCCGGGCACGGCCCATACAAAAATCAGTGAAAACAGGCCCGACCTGTGGAAAAATCAATTAAATCATGCCCGATCCAGTCTGACTCAATTTCTACAAATAATTCAGACTTTTCTAAACATAGTATTAAGATTCTTTTAAAGAATAGTACTGCATACATATTAATGGGATAATTTTACAGTATATTTTAAAATTACTATGTGTTTGCAATACATAAAATACACAATAGCAACATTAGCATTCTTAGGGTCTTAGACGTTTCAACATTCAAACAAGGATTCATTAAAAAATTAATGTAGTTTAGAAAATAAAAGGAGGGTTAAAAACATAACATTTGAAGCTGTATAGTAAAAGAAGATTTGTGAAACTATTTCTCTGCGATTTATTAAGGCTTTTCTGAAATCCAAAGGAGCTACTTTCTGGTACATTTCTGAATTCATTTCTTTTCAGAAACGCATAAGATTGGCAGGTGTTCTTATTCAGAATCTATGTAATTGAATAACGTTATCCATTTTTTGATAAAGGCAATATACTTTGAGAAAATATACTGTCAAAGTTAAATGTTTTAACCGAATTTCTGGAAGCGATAGCACGGGAAAGGAGAAAAATAAGCAGTCACGTGACAAGAATATCTTATATCTCGATAAGTAATATATTTATCAAAAATGGAAAACACTTTTCGATTCCAAATCCCTTCAATAGGCAGGCCTGTCAATTTTATGTCTTTACAGTTAAAAATGAGCCATAAAATGTGTCAGAAAATTTCTCATTGTTGAGCAGTGAATTTGAGAACCACCTTAAGGTATATTTCCAAAGATTCCGTTAACAGAAGTTCATTATCGCTATTAATAACATATTGCCTTCCCTACACATCCTCAGAACAATAAAGTCTAGTTATAGCCCTGCACGACTATGCAGAAAAAAAAATGCAAACTTGATTTTGGCCCGGCACGAGTCTGCTGAAAAAATGAAGCTCGGGCCCTGACATCATGTAACAGTCCGATGCTGATCTCTACGCTGGACATGTTACATTTCTGTATTCATGTTGTCAAACCAGCATCGGCTCGTGACGCACATTTATACTTATTCTCGCGAAAATCACATTAATTGAAACTGCTTCATATGTTATCGGCTTCGATTAAAAAAAAATTATAGCGGGCCGGTAGACCCGCTTAATTATTTTTATCGGCCGAGCCCTGTCCGGTAGGTCCGTTCAATTTTTTCGCCGGACCGGCCCGTCTATTTTGTTTCTCGGCCCCGGCTGGATACCGGCCTCAGGCCAAGCCCGGGCACGTGCAGACCTCTAGCAGAGCCTTCTTATCATTATACAGGCCACAAACAGTGTTGCTAAATCTGACAGATTTTTTATTCAGAAATTTTGAGTTCAAACCGTAAAATTTTTAATACTAATTTTCGTTCATTTTATTCACGAAATATTTATACTTATAATAATCAAAAATAACTATTCAAACTTTCTGGGAAGAAATTAGAATTTCTTAATAGTTTCTATAAATGGCGCATAAATGCATCAGCAGCCCGTATAGATATTTATTTTTACGTCGATATGTTTAAAATTTTCCCTGTCAAATATAAAATTATTATTACAGTGTCTTTTTCATGTTTATATTCTTCGCTAAAAAAAAAAAAAAAAAAAAAAAAAAGGCTACATAGTCTAAGTACATTCGCATCCGTTTCAAAATACTGGTTCTTCCATATTCCTTTCAATATATCCTATTGTAAACTATATTGATTTTTTAATGAATTTCTATTTGTATGTAAATATCTGAATTATTATTAATATCAATATTCCATTTACACGGCTTGGAGACTTAAACATCTGAAAAATTATATGCAGGAAAACCTTCTAAGATTGAATCACATACAAAAGAAAAAAATCGTTATAGTTAAGTTCCTTTTTTAGCAGGTCCGTCGTCTCTTGCAAATGTATTATGTTTTTTTCAAACGGATTATTACATCCATTATTACATTTTGCGTTGATCAAGAAATTTTTCCTTTTAATTTCAGTTCTTTTTTTTTTTTTTTTTTTTTTTTTAATATACAATTTAATTTGTAATTTAAGTTATACTAAGAAAATTTTAGGACTGCGAAACTGGCTTCAGAAAAAGACCCATTCTTACAAATCCATTGATCAATAGATACACAAGCTCCCCCCTCCACCCCCCCCAAAAAAAATTTACTTGATCAAAGGCTAATTTAGGTTATAGATAGGGGTGCGGAGTCAGAGGGGGTAAATGAGTTACTTCGACTCCGACTCCGGGAATTTTAACAGATACGACTCCGACTCCGACTCTTTCGCTCAAAAATGGGCCGACTCAGACTCCACGACTCCGACTCTGCAGCCCTGGTTATAGATCATTGTGTATTATGAGAAACAATAAGCATTTAAATGGGGTCATTAATATCGAATCTAACGAATGGTAACAATATTACTTAACAGTACAAAAGGAGTATATTCTTTATAGTTTTATGGAAATAATTATCCATCCCGACTTACAGAAAGCCAATTTGATAGGTTTAAAGTAAAGACTTAAAAAAAAAAAAAAATCTAATTTTTTTGTGTTGAACCAAATTCCCTAAATTGAAAAAAAAATAATAATTTTTTAAAAGCAGATTGACAAGGGTGATGATTCCTATTTTATACAAAATATGTATAAACTACCGTATTTTATGGATTAAACGCCGCACCCGTCGTAAGCGCCGTACTCTTCAAAATGGGTGAGTAAGCATTAAATTTTCGTAATCGCCGCACCCGTCGTAAACGCCGCACCTGTGGGAACGCTACTTTTCTCGACAGTATGTCTCATTGACTTAATTTTAATCAAAGTGTTCTGCACAGTGTAAGGTGTCTCATTTTTAATAACTTAAGATTCTAAAATTTTATTTAAATATTTAAATCAGGTTTTAAATATTTTTATGTAATTTTTAAATTAAGGAGACGTCAATTGGAATTAAATTCATCCAGAGCGCAGGACACGGTCCTCTCTCCTTAGGCGCTCCACATTTTTATAATTGGTCGACGCAACTTAGCACTCTTTTTATGACGCTTTTTACGTCTTATTCATTTTAGTCCTTTTTTAGTTTCTATTCAAAGACCTCAAATTCTGAGTAGAAGACTTGTAAAATTTCTTTGTACACCTGTATGATTTGATATCATCATTGGAAATTCACTATTTTCATTATCGGCAAAGTCAGAAAGTTTCGCGTTGTTGAACAGGGGACTTAAGAATAGTCTTAAGGAATTTTTACTTTATCCCAATTTTACGCTCACGAGAAAAAAAAAAAAATCGTAAACGCCGCACTTGACAAAAAAAATTAACTTTCAAACTCGTAAACGCCGCCATAAAATACGGTACTGGTACCTTCAGTTAAATTGTGCTATTAGTAACTTAGATTCCTCAAATTCCATGTTTTACTACGAGCATCTAAGTGTTTCTAATAATAACAGAGTATATCAACCCTTTACAATTTATAAAGATTTTTTAAAAAATCAATTTTAATGTGTGTTTAGTTTTATTTCTGTTATTTAATTTTTTTAAATGTATATTTAAACTAAAATTTGACAGAATATTCATTTCCAAATCACTATTCGTTACATTCTATTAAGGACCTAATAAAATTGGGTTAAAAATAATACTCAGATTACATTAGTCAAGTTCCGAAATAACAATATTTTCTTTTAAAAAAAAATCCTATAAATATTATAATTTAATCATATTCAGTTATATTAAGTATGTAAAACGATATAAAAAAAAAGTGCCTCATATATGATATTTTTAAATATTATTAATCAAACTTCAAAAGGAAATAATTTGGAAATTATATTCTAAAATTATATATTATTTCATATTCATATTCTCATTCATATTATTTGATTAAAGATAAGAATAGGAATAGAAATAGAAAGTTTTTACAATTGTTCTGTGATAAAACAAAGTAATAATTATGTAGTCTGTGGAGCTATCGACAGCATGTGTTGACAATACCCCACAGACATTATATTGCTAATTAAAAAAAAAATTAACCGAATTAATAAAAATTCCCTTTTTTATCAAAAGACTTGTTTACAGAAGAACATGAGAAATTTTTTCCCACACGCAAATTCATGGAACTGACCGCTAGCCATTTAGCCTAGGGCCTCCTAGATAACTGCCTCGTTTGGCCGCCTATGGTGAATATGAAAACGGTCACTGATAAGAAAGTACAAAAGCAAGCCCTACTTTATACAAAACCTACAAAACATTTTACGAGACGGTGACTAATGTAAGTGAAAGTCATCCCCCCATTTGCAACTTTTCTTTCGTTTATAAAAGGCATTCAAAGAATACGCAGATTTTCGCTAAAGTAAGGAAAAGATTGTAACAAAAATAAGAATTACAATGTGCAGAATTTTTCTTTTCAATTTATTGAATCAGTGTTTTTAATAGATTTTTTTTTTACATTTTATCTAATTTTTTTTTTTTTTTTTTTTTGCTTAATTGTTCTATTTTGTTAAATTTCTCAAGGATATTTGAAACAGACAGCAATAAATTATAGAAAACAGTGTTAGATTTAACTTTTGTTGTAGCCAAAAATTTTAAGAACTTTATATATTAAAAAAAATCATTCTTTTTCTATAGAAGATGTAAGTGAAAAAAATAATACAGTATAGCTTAAATTTATAATAAAAATGCTCCTGCTAATAAGTGTGCATGCATTATATACAGTAATAAAACTTCACAATCCCTATCTTTAAACATATACACACACACATATATATACACATATTTAATATATATAATATATACACACACATATATATATATATATACAGAGAGAGAGAGAGAAAGAAATGAAAACAATAAATAAAAAAAATAACTTTCTATGCTTTCCAACGCGAAACTCTTTGATATATCCATGGACGCATTTTTAAACATAAAAATACGAAATTTGCAGGCATGATTTTAGACGTGATTTGAAATTCAATAGCATTTTTAAATTTTCGATAAATATATTACATTTTGGGTTATAATGAACTACCCACCAGACGGAAAGGGAGGGGGCGATATACGTAATTAATTTAGCTGGGAGCTATGACAAATTGATGGATATAAATAAGAAGTGGGGTTCAGTGTGAAACTAGCCTTTTTTGCACCCGGGGCAAACATAGATTTTAGCCTTCTCCCCCCGCCTCCGCAAAGTAAAAATTACAAAGAGAATTTTAATAAGTGTCTAATAGCCGACTTGTTTTAAAATTTAAAATATGTAAAAAAAAAAAAAAAAGTACGTTATGCTGAGTTACGTAATCAACTTTGTCAAATATTGATACATTAAAACCTTGAAAACGAAATCCAAAGGAACCGAAAAAAATTCCGCTTTATACAGTTTTCGATCTTAGCAGGTATAATTGTTGGTATTTTTTCTTGGGAACATGTATTTTTTTCATTTAAAACACGGTTCCGTTATAGACAGATTTCATTTTCACAGATTTTACGGTAGTTGTAGTTAGTACAAATGAGGCGTTTAAAGTCACAGTGATATGAATTACATTGTCTTAAAAGACTACATTAGTCACGTGAAGAAACCAAACACGCAAGCTAATGTTAAATCTATGGGAGTGTTCTTTTCAAATTTCTCTCTTCCTTTTTAATATGTTTAAATGATTTTTTTTTGTTTGGCATAGCTGAAATTGATCCCTAATCGGATTCGTGTTTACTTTTTCGATTTTGGTCACAGTTTTTTTTTTTTTTTTTTTTTTTTTTTTTTTTTATATATATATATAAAGTTACTTTCACTTTCGGAACCAGTTACTTTCACTTTTGGAACCAGTTCCGAAAGTGAAAGTAAACTCATAAAAAAAGAAAAAAAAATGCAACCAAAACCGAAAACATACAAACTAACAACGTTAAAGATCAACTTCGGATATCCTAAGAAAAAAAAATCATTTAAAAATATTAAAATGCAAGCGAGAAATTTGAAAAGAACGCTCCCATAGATTTAACATTAGCAAGCGAGTTTCTTCGCGCGACTGGAGTAGGTTCTTAAGAACTCAAAAACCAAGCTTCATTTGGTACCCATCCCCCCTCTAGTTTCGGCCCTTTGGTGGGGATTCGGAAAATTCGTTATATAGGAAATAAAGACTTTCATGGGCGATTGCTGGGAGCATTTCGGCACGGATTTCATTATTTTAAAAAAGAGAAGGGCGCATTTTGCCTATTTTAAAAAGGACAGAGCACTACACCCTTCAAAAATGGCCTAGAGCAAACATTATCTATATTCTTCAATGTTGAAATATAGTAAAATCCCTGAACAGCAGACACTTTGGGATCGTTGAATAGCGTCTTGCATCGGATCGGGTTGTACCTATTTTTTTTCGGGACGGGGCTACTCTAATTTCCTCACTCTAGAACTCACTCTAGAATAATTCTTATGGCACATACGCATTCTACTACATTTCTTTCTATTTATCCCACTGTAAACTATATTGATTTTTTAATGGATCTCTATTTGTATGTAAATATCTTAATTATTATTAATACCATTAATCCATTTACACGGCTTGAAAACTTAAAAGTCTGAAAAATTCTATATCGAAAAACCTAAGACGGAATCACGTAGGAGAGAAAAAAAATCCTTATAGTTAAGTTCATTTTTTACCAGGTCTGTCGTCTCTTGCAAATGTATTATTTATTTTCAAACGGATTATATATCCAATTTGAAGATCCAGATCCACCGATCAAGAATTTTTTCCGTTTAAAACAGGATATCGTCAGACACAGATTCTTATAACAGGTTTTACAGTACTGTATCCCCACCTCTAGAAATATATATGTATTACTATTCTTGAAGGAGAATGTTAATTGTAGAATAATGGTAATCTAAAAATATATGTATTTTTGGAAAAAATTGTTGACCCAAGGTAGGTTAAGTTCCTTAAACAGATTTTTGCACGAGTCAGATTGGGACGGGGTAATAATTTTCATACAAGCAGGGACGACCGGACCAGAAAATTTCTGTCGGTGTAGACTTCTAGGAAGAATAAAGCACAGGCCCAGAAATAAGTCCGGTTCGGCCCGGCCCGAGGTTCCGGAGAAAGCAAGGCCCGGGCACGACTCAGAAAAACGGATCAGACTCGACCCATCCCGAGTCCGTTCAGGCCTCTAAATGACATATAAACGGGAAAAACGTGTTCTTAATGGCTGGAAAATTTAAAATATAAGTTACGAAAAAAAATGAGTTTGAGTTGTAAATTTCGTTCAAACTCACAGATTTTTTGAGCTTTCGTTCAGTTCACGTTCGTTTATCAAAAAGTGAGTCAAGTTCAACTCAAAGTTCACAGAAATTGAACTAAGTTCGTGAACTTTCGTTCAATGAACGCGCTCATACCCAACACTGGTTAGAACAAAGGATAATGTTAATGAATCAATTAAAGTATAATAAATTAATAAAAGTCTACTGTAAGAGAGGGATTAGAACAAAGGAAAATGTTAATGAGGATGATTAATGAAGGGAAGTCTGTTGTAAGAGGAAGGTAGAACAAAAATAATGATAAGGTGATTAGAAAAGATCGCATGCAATTAAAAAATACTTACCACGGAGCAGCGCAGAGACACGTCCTACCTGTATGACATCCACCGGGCTAATGAACGAAGAAGCGTGCAACAACCGGCTTCATCAAGATAAGGAGCTTGCTTCTAATTGGACGAGAGACGAACCTAGGGGGCAGCACCATCGATTCCGGCGACACCAGCGCCCTCTCTTGAGAGGATGATTCACTTACCTGCGATGTCGTCATCCTATTTGAACTGAATAAAAAAGGTTAATACATTTTATGAGTTTAACGAAAGAAGTTTTTGTCATTTGCTAATTTCCGAAACATGTTTTAAAAGCCGAATGAGGGAAATGATAACGATGTTTTTGTTTAATCATTATCATTGGAGACTTTTAGCCAGGATGATTAATGAAGGAAAGTCTGTTGTAAGAGAAAGGTAGAACAAAGGAATGATTAGGAATGACTAGAAAAGATCGCATGCAATTAAAAATACTTACCACGGAGCAGCGCAGAGACACGTCCTACCTGTATGACATCCACCGGGCTAATGAACGAAGAAGCGTGCAACAACCGGCTTCATCAAGATAAGGAGCTTGCTTCTGATTGGACGAGAGACGAACCTAGGGGGGCAGCACCATCGCTTTCCCCGAGGGCATGAACACCAGCGGCCTCTCTTGAGAGGATGATTCACTTACCTGCGATGTCGTCATCCTATTTGAACTGACTTAAAGATGTGAATACATTTTATGAGTTTAAAAAGAAGTTTTCTCTATGAGTTTAATCATTTAACGAACACGTTTTTAAATTATTTTTTTCCATTTAGTCATTTGCTAATAAACCTTTTTTATTTAATAAGTTAATTTTTGTTAATACATTATTTTTTCGAAACAATTTTACTAATCAAAAGAACGCAAATTAGTTAATTTTTTAATTTGTCATTTGCTAATTTTCAAAACATGTTTTTCATTTAGTCATTGTAATAAAGTTTTAAATAAATTAGTTAATTTTCATTTAGTTATTTGTTAATTTCCGAACAAGTTTTTTTTTTTTTCAGTAAGTTATTTGGTAATAAAACATTTTAATAAATTAGTTAATTTTTCTTTCAGTCATTTGTTAATTTCCGAAACAAGTTTTTTCTCAAATAAAGCTTTTAATAAACAACTTTACATTTATTTTCATTTAATTATTATTTAAAAGAATATAAATTATTTTTACTAATCAAAGAACGCGAATTAGTTTTTAACAATAATGTTTTTGTTTAATTATTGTCAAGGATGATTGTTAACTGAAATATATGCTGAATGCGAAAACGGTTTTTTTTTTTTTTTTTTTTTTTTTTTGAACTAAGAAAAGAACTTTTTTTAATTAATGAACAACTGTTTTTGGAAAAAGGAGAAATATTATGCTTTGCAACACTGAAAAAGAGTTGAAAATTAATGACTTCACCTAGTTTAAAGCAGGGCTCGAAAAATAGCGTTCCCGGGATCCCGGGGAACCAAGAAATTATTTCTGGGAACGTATTTTTTCTCAACCAGGTTCCCGGCCGGGACCCTAACAAGTCGCCGTGTCCGCGATGAATTTTTATTCCCCGATGGACTACGGCGATTTTCCGAAGGGGAACCGGTTGGAGAAAGAACGCGTTTAGCACGCATGCGCGCGCCGCACACACTCCAGCTTTGCATTTCCGTGTCTCTGTGTGTGAAAAGAGAGGATTTCTCTTTTTCTCCCTCTCTCATCCTCTGTGCTTTGATTCTGCGCGAACTAGTTGCGCCCTCGTTCACAGTGGAACATGAAGCTAAGAAGATATGTCGCGTGCCGTGGAAGATGTATTTTTTCTTGTGTAGTATTTTACGTTTTAAAAATCTGGCAACACTGATTGACGTAATACTCCGAGGTTTATCTTCAAAGTTTCTGAGCACATGTTTTTTATCGCATGTAGACGGCTCGCTTGTTGAATTTTAATCGTGGTTTTTTTTCATATTAGAAATGGATATTGTAGCATTTTTCCGAAAGAGTTCAATTAAAAAAAAAGACTGAGAAAGTTCAAGATAATGTCACAGCTTGCTGTAGCAGTGAAAAGACTGCTGATGCTACGGAAAAAAAAAGATTGCAAGCCGGAAAATAAAATAATGAAACGGAAGCAAGACGAAAACTATGACCAAAATTATGACCAAAAAAAAAAAAAAAAATTCGTCTCGTTCAGTGCAGCTGGAAGCAAGAATTCCCTTGGTTGGAGATGGATGAAGATAGAAGTGCCATGTGGTGTTCTGTGTGTAAAAAACATCCGAAGATCGCGGACCAACACAGGGCTTTTATATCGGAAACAGGTGTAACATCAAGTGCGATTCGTTTAAAATCCGTAAGGAACCATAATAATTCACGCAAGCACAAAGATTGTGATAATGCAGAACTAGCTGCAAAAAATCCTCTGGCTACTCCATTGGCTCGATGTTTCGTTCGTTTAAATGATGAACAACTTAAGATCATGACATCCCTTTTTAACACTGCGTATTTTTGTGCAAAAGAAGAATTGTCTTTCACAAAATATGAATCGATTTGTCACTTAATGGAAAAAAATGGTCTGAAGCTTGGATCAAATTATATGAATGACAAACAAGCAAAAAACTTTACTCACCATATTGCCGTAGTTGAAGAAAATATGTTAAAAGAACACCTTCTCCAGGCAAGGTTTTTTACAATTATGGCAGATGGGTCAACTGATGTAAGTCAAACAGAAGAAGAGATAGTTTATATTCGTACTGTGAAAAATGGAATTCCAGTTACAAATTTTGTTGGATTAATAGAAGTAGAGAGTGGAAATGCTCCAGGCTTACTATCTGCAATAAAACTTGGGGTAGGAAAATTTGAAATTGATGATAAGAATCTAAAAGAGAAACTTGTGTGTTTAAACATGGATGGAGCAGCAGTTAACTTAGGATGCAAAGCTGGTGTAAGCACTCTTTTACAAAAAGACATTCCGCATCTTCTTGCAATTCATTGCATCGCTCACAAATTAGAGTTAAGTGTGATGGATTCTGTTGCTAGTTGTACATATTTAAAAATCTTTGACCAAACGGTGAAAGGCATTATAAAATTTTATCAGTATTCTCCTAAACAAAAAAGGGAGCTTAAAGAGATAGCTGGTTATCTAGATTCTGTTGAGCAAAATATGGGCCTAATTAAACAAATTGGCTGGATTTCCAGCAATAAACGGGCGCTCCTAGCAATAGAAAAAAATTGGAGCTTAATTTTGATTCATTTAGAAGATGTCGCATCTCGAAAACATGATAATAAAGCTGCCAAGGTAAAAGGATATTTAAAAGAACTAAAAAGTTCAAGATTTTTACAATTTTTGTACCACATGTTGGATGTGTTAGAAATAATCAGTCCACTTTCCAAGGCATTTCAAAGTGATGATGTTTTGATTATGGAGGTGATGAAAAATGTGGAAACTACTTTATTGCGATTGAAAGAAATTGAGTTCGATTCTGGTGAGCATGTAAAGGGATTCAAATCCATGGTATCCGATAATCATACTTACAAAAATGTTCAAATTTCAGAGAATTTAGACACAGAATTAGTCGGAATAAATAACTTCATCAAAGATGTGTCGTCAAACATTAGCAAGAGGTTCAGTGAGTTTGAGAAGAAGCCATTGTCCCTGTTTGCCGTTTTCGATTGCTACAGTTGGCCAATAGAAAGCAAAGATCTAGCTTTATTTGGTAGGAAAGAAATAGATGAACTAGCACAATATTTTTCAGAAATTTTGACAAATGAAGAAAGTAAAAAAATGAGAGAAGAATGGACCGCATTAAAAGTCAAAGTTAACCATTTCAGGTGTAATAATAAGAGAGCAAGTTGTATAGAAATTTATACGTCTGTTTTAAGAAATTGTACAGAAGATATCAAAAACATTTCACTGCTTATCGAAATAATGTTTTGCATGTCACCAAGTACTGCTGCTTGTGAGAGAGGATTTTCGACAATGAACAGAATTAAAACTTCAACAAGGAATTCTCTTGGATCCGAAACGTTAAATGATCTGATGAGGATTGCCATTGATGGACCTTCTATTGGCTTATTTGATCCATCTTCTGCTATAGAAAATTGGCTCACAAATACAAGAGGTACACGCCATGTATCTGGACATGCCTGTTAATATCAAAAGTACAGCTCTGACTTTTTCTGAAATTGATTGTTTTTAAATTTTTATTTGATCATGACAGAACTCATTTTTAAATTATTATATAAGACATTCAGAGGAACTTTCTTTGCTGTTTGCTTAAATTTTAAACGTTGTAAGATAGTTAAACATCATTGTAATATATAGATATAATATAAAAATATATTTAAATATGATATTTTTTTAATTTGGATCTACACATTCACCATTTACTCCATTCAAACATTAAAGGTGGTAACTAAAATTCAACATTTTCTTATTTGTGATGCAATTGTTTTTTATATCATTTGAAGTAATTTTTTTCTTAGTTTTGAAAGTGAAGATTTTAAGAAAAGTATATTTATATGTTATCTGTTAAAAAGATTTAATTTTTAATAGTGATGCATCAAATTCTCTGCAATATAATTGAAATTGAAGGGGGCGAGATCAAATCTTTAGCATGTCGTAAAAATGACAATTTAAAAAATAAATATTGTATGTATATATTGTATTAATCAAGAAGGCTTTTATAAGTTTTGAAAGTGAAGATTTAGGAAAAGTATTGTTTTTATATATTATAAAATGTAATTTTTAATAATGATGCATCAAATCCTGTGCAATATAATTTAAACTGGAGGGCGGGGGGAAATCAAATCTTTAGCATGCATAATAAATCAGACAATTTAAAAATTTAATATTGTAGGTATATATATTTATGTATATCTTATAATTACATTCTCTTCAATTTGTTCTATTTATGTTTGAATAATTGGTAAATGCAATGTGTAATGCTGAATCTTAGTGGGCAAAATTTCCCTTTTAAAGTATACATCTATAGGAATATGAAAGGAGGGGGAGGATGTATGCTTTTTGAATAGAGAACAGTCAAAACATTAATTGATAAACCATAAAAGTAAAATTTTTGTTTATTATTCAGAACTGTGTCTATGTAACACAATATCTTTAATCATTAAGATCCGGATTTATTGAAAAAAAATATGAACGCGTAAATTTTCTTGGGAACCTACACTTTTCATCTGGGAACCTATACTTTTCATGTAGGTTCCCAGCTGGGAACCTTAAAATTTTTAGAATTTTCAAGCCCTGGTTTAAAGCATATTTAACATAAGATGAAGACCTAAGTGCTGTGGAAAGGCTTAAAAATAACATACTTTTGAATCGACCGATTTATGTTGGATTTACAATCTTAGAATTGCCTAAACTTCTAATGTATAAATTTCACTATGATTTTATTAAAAAGAGTATAAAGATGATGTAAAGCTAATTTCAACGACACGAATTCATTGTGTTACCATATACACACTAAGAATGTTTTGGATGATATGAAACATCATGCAATGTTATTCGATTTCTCTGAGTTATCCAAAGAATCATATACACAAATTCCATTACGGTTTTGTAAAGAAAACATACCTTTAGAATTACAGGTTTTGAACCCATACACTGCAACACACTCCCTTTCAAGAAAATAGTTTGTATCAGTACATCCCAGAATTTTTCTTTTCCTGGACAGGTGAAATACTTGATCATTATCAAATCTCGCTCGGAGAGGACACATTATTGCAACCCGTTGTTTCATCATATGAATATGCTTTCTATATTAGTTTTTTTAACTACTTATTTTGAGATATATATATTTTATTTATAAGAATGCAAGTTAGTCTTAATCTTTTAATTTGTTTAATTATTGTCAAGGATGAATGTTAACTGAAATACAAGCTGAATGCGAAAACAGTTTTTTTTTTTTCAAACTAAGAAAAGAACTTTTTTAAATTAATGAACAACTCTGTTTTTGGAAAAACTATGGAAAACTTAAGAAAGTGGTGGAATATTGTGCTTTGCAATAACGAAAAAAGAGCAAAAAATTGGTAGCCTCACCCACATTTAAGTCATTTGAAACATAGGATGAAGACCTGAGTGCCGTAGAAAGGATGAAGACTTATGAATCAACCGATTTATGTTCTATTCACAATCTTAGAACTATCCAAGTTACTAATGGATCAATTCCATTACGGTTTCGAACCCATAAACACATAACCAGACTTTACATTTTTAACTCATCACGTTCACCACAGAGCCACCGAGGCCCCGTTGTTTTACCTTACTTTTAACTACTTATTTGATATATATATATATATTTTTTTTTTATCGAAAAGAATGCACGTTAGTTTCAGTATTTTAACTAATACATTTCAGTGACTTATGAAGTAAAGTTTTATTTTCTTAAAAAAGTGGTGTGAATTGAATATATTTTTTACCGTGTTAGTTCTTTTAAAATTTTATTTTGAATTAGAAAACACTTACTTTTGTCAAATAGTATAGTTAAAGATTCGATTTTTTTTTTTTAAGATCGACAGAATTCATTGATTTTCAATTGAATATATTTTTAACATGTTAGTTCTTTTAAATTTTATTTGAATTAGAAACCACTTACTTTTGTAAAATAGTATAGTTAAAGATTCGATTTCTTTTTTCTAAGATCAACAGAATTCATTGATTTTCAAAACAAGATCTATTGAATAAGTATAGATAATATTGCCGTTTTTATCTTAGTTTTAACTACTTATTTTCAAAACAGATTTATTCACTTTTAAATGTAAAACACTTTCTGTAAAAGCATATCTTTAACTGTAATAATTTTTAAACCATCTTTAATTAGATATATATTTTTATCACAAATGAAAATACAAAAAGATTCAACAATTATACTCTTACCTGACTAAAATTAAATTCTTCATTGCGAATAACAAACTCTCACACACAACATCAGTTTTTTACCGATATATAAACAAGACAATTTTGGAAATGAAGGTTAAAAATATATATATATATATTTATATTTCCTTTCTATTAAGTTTACATTATTTGAAAAGATGTGTATTGGATACCGAGGACTGCACATCTCCGTGATTTCATTCGCTACTTATGACATCAGATCCCTTCGTTTTTATTGGTAGATGATTAGGTCACTTTAGTTTTTTTTCTTTTTACATGAAAGTGTTGCTATATTGCTTTTAACAGGGAAACATCTACTATCTGATATACAACTACCGTTCACTTAAGTGGTTGAGATGTCGTACAATAAGCAAGCATTTCCTTATCGAAGGAAATATCTGTACGAGATCTACCCTATATGCATGTTTCTTTAGCAAGGCAATCTTTTCAATCTATAAGGAGATCTTTATCTTACGGTTGCAGACACCCTCCTCTGTAGACAGATAACAAAAACATGCAATTTCCATTTCATGTCTAAAGGCTAACGAAATCTTAGTGCAATTTTTTAAAAAATGATATTTCCTATTATTGACCGAAAGCAACAGGTTTTTTGTTTTAAGAAAGATTGTTAAAAAGATAAATTAGTAGTCACACTTACATTTAAGTTATTGAAAACATATGATGAACATCTCTGCTGTTGAAAGGATGAAAACTAACATACATACATAGGAATCGACTGATTTATGTTGCACTGGTTGTGATGTATATAACAGATGTGATTATATATTGAAAATGATATATACGATGGTTGTGATGTATCCAAAGTAGATGTCTTTAAACTAAATTATCAAACATAGGAGTGAGAGAAATCTGATTGCTACGTGACAAAAATCGCCTTTAACAGTGAATTTTGAGTCAGTTTTAATTTAGAAAAAAGTAAATGGTTAACTTTAATGACATATTTTTAGTTTTGTTGTTAGAAATAATATGTTAAACAAATCACACTGTTTGAAAATATATTTTTTCGAGTTTATTTTCAACAATTGTTTTTTTAAATGAAATCACATATAAAACTAAGGAAAGCTAAACTTGTGAAACACAAGTTGAATATCGAGAATGACAGAACATGTTTTGAATTAAGTAATGTAGAATGTACAAACTTTTGAATTCATTCATTCACAGTAACAGAAAGTGTGAAATTTTAAGTTCAGTTTAATAAAGCAAATAATTAAATTGAAAGATACATTTAAAAAGGATTGTTAAAACTTTTTTTGTTTTAAGAAATACTAGACAAACATTACACTTAAAAGACAAAATAATTATACATACCTTTTGTTGATTGAAGCAAGCAGACTCATTGAAAATAGCAAGAAGCTGAAAAGTTGACGGTGATTTTACTCAGCAGGATGCCGAAAATAGTAGGGATAGATGCCGCAGAGCTTAAAGCCAAATGTCCGGTAAACGGGAGCTACGAAACAGACGACCTTCATCCACCAGATCCAAGACACAACTGATGTGCGCGGGGTCTAACACCTGCAGATGAAGGTCACTGATTAGAGATCAAGGTCACTGATAACAGATCACGTGACCGCTAACAACCAATCAGAAGCGAGCTTTCAGGTATGACGACATCTTGTGGCAATACCTGTAGACAATCTGGCGCCAGTTGATTGACAGGGGGCGTCGTGGAATGTTAGGAATGCAGACAGAGTGGCGCCTACCTTCTGCATCATAGTACTTTAGGGAAAATATATATTACGTTGATGTAAAAGACATTATTTTTTAAACTAACTGTTAATATTTTTGAAATAACATACTTTTCTCACACAAGCGAAAAAAGAATGTTTCAGAACATGTCTCTGATCATGATTAAACATAACTTTAAGCATAGTTAACCATCTCAGAGTATGATTAAACAAATTCGAACATAACTTTGGGCATGTTTAAACAATCCGAACTATATTTGAAGATATCCGAACATGTTCATTCATAACTTTGACAGTTTTTAATCTTTCAGAATTAAAAAAAACATATTTATAATTTTCTTTTTAAGGTTTTAACTTTTTTTTTGTTAAAACTTTTTTTAACGTTTTAACTTTTTTTGTTAAAAATTTTTTAAACTTTTTTTTTGTTTAAACTTTTTTAACTTTTTTTAACTTTTTTGTCAAAACTTTTTTTAACTTTTTTTAACTTTTTGTTGTTAAACATTTTTTTTTTTACTTTTGTTAAAAAAAATTTTTTACAAACTTTTTTTTAAATTTTGTTAAAACTTTTTTTATAAAACTTTTTTTATAAAACATTTTTTTTTCTTAGAACTTTTTTTTGTTAAAACTTTTTTTTAACTTTTTTTTTACTTTTGTTAAAACTTTTTTACTTTGTTAAAACATTTTGTTTTACTTTTGTTAAAAAAAATTTCTGTTAAAACTTTTTTTATATATTTTTTGTAAAACTTTTTTGTTAAATTTTTTTTAATTTTGTTAAACTTTTTTTTATATTTGTTAAAACTTTGTAAAACTTTTTATCATCTTTGTAAACTTTCTATAATTTTTAAAACTAATAAATTTTATACATACATATGTGTATATATATGTATATATATATATATATATATAAATATATAAATATACATATATATATATATATATATATACATATACATATATGCATATACATATACATACATACGTATGTTTTATATATATATATATATTTTTTTTTACACAAGAACCCATACATAAACATTTAACTTTCATATATTTAGAGACACGTAGTCGTGGATGTATGCTTTTACTTAAACATTTATATAGATAAATACCACCCTTAAATTTACGTTCATGCAAAAAAACATTTTTTTCTTAAACTGTTAATATTTTTGAAATAACATACTTTTCTCATACAAGTGAAAAAGAATGTTTCAGAGCATGTCTCTGGCCATGGTTAAACATAAATTTAAGCATAGTTAACCATCTCAGAATATGATTAAACATGTTCGAACATAACTTTAGACACGATTAAACATATATCCTGACAATATTTGAACCTATCCAAACATGGTTAAACATGTTTGAACAAACTTTGAGCATATCCGAACATTGTTAAATATATCCCAACTAACTTTGAGCATGATTAAATATACTCGAACTATCTTTAAGCATATCCGAACATGGTTAAACATGTTCGAACATAAGTTTGGTCATGGTTAAACATATCCTGAAGAAAGTGCGAGCTACCGAACAAAATTCATTAAGAAAGACAAACTCATGAATTTAGTAATCAGAAGCCAGTTCCAACTTTTAAAAAGCAACTGATTAACTTAATTTGGAAGAACTGTTATAAGTTTTTTTTAAACACTTTGTTAGAAACTGACGAATGAGTTTAACAAATTTTTGGAAATAATAGAGTATGATAATACTCTTAGAGTACATATACTACTTAGAGTATAATAATACATTTGATGTCAGAACATGTTTTGAATGAAATCGTGAATTCATAGTATGCTGAAAACGCGAACTTTGAAATTTATAGTTAGGTTAAATGAAGAAAAGTAAAGCAAATTACTAAATTGAAAGACACATTTTGAAAGGATCGTTATAAGTTTGTTAAAACTGTTGTTGTATTAAACACTATATTAGACAAAAAAATTTACATACCTTTTGGAAAGAAGTTTCCCTAAGCTTTTGATGATTCGAACAAGCAGACTCATTGAAAAGTAGCAAGAAGCTTAAATTCGACGGTGATTTTACTCAGCGGGATGCCGAAAATAGTAGGGATAGATGCCGCAGAGCTTAAAGCCAAATGTCCGGTAAACGGGAGCTACGAAACAGACGACCTTCACCTACGAAATCCAAGACACGAATGATGTGTGCGGGGTCTACACCCGTAGATGAAGGTTACTGATAAGAGATCACGTGACCGCTATGAACCAATCAGAAGCGAGCTTGTAGGTGTGACGTCATCGACTGTGCTGCCTCCCCCATCGCAAACGAGGATGATGACATCGTACGGCAATACCTGTAGACAACCTGGCGCCATTTGATTGACAGGAGGCGTGGTGGAATGTCAGGAATGCAGACAGAGTGGCGCCACCATCTGCAAGAAACGATCATGTCGAAGCATGCAGCGACTAACTGGCGCCAGATGATTGACAGGTGGGCGGGGGAATGCAAGGAATGCAGACATAATGGCGCCCTCCTCCACCGCCTACTCCTTTCACATATCAGGTGATCTTCGCATCCAATCACATACAAGTATTAGATGGTAGAGGGTGCTCGTGTTGTCTTCAAGTACGACGTCATCACTTGTTTTGTGCTTTGTCATCAACCATTTCCCCTTCAGTTGATGTCCTGAGCAGGTGCTTCGCAGTAAGTAACACCATTTAAATTTTAAGTTTTTTTGTTAGTAATATTTTTATGTATAAAAAATAACAAAAAAGACATTTTGTTTAAAATAACAAGTGTCTTTCATCACTTTTTCGAATATCAAGTTTAACTTTATCGAATAACACACTACTTAAATTATCACAATTAGAAATATCCACTTAACAAGTTGTTGAACAAGTTTATTGTTCCGACGAATTTAGTCATGTTTTAGCATGATTAGTCATGCTTAACTAATCTTTTTCTGTTTAAAAAAAATTAGGTTTAAAAATCTATTTAAGTAAAATATTTATCGGAGAAAATTTAAGCTTCTTGCTACTTTTCAATGAGTCTGCTTGTTCGAATCATCAAAAGCTTAGGGAAACTTCTTAATACAACAACAGTTTTAACAAACTTATAACGATCCTTTCAAAATGTGTCTTTCAATTTAGTAATTTGCTTTACTTTTCTTCATTTAACCTAACTATAAATTTCAAAGTTCGCGTTTTCAGCATACTATGAATTCACGATTTCATTCAAAACATGTTCTGACATCAAATGTATTATTATACTCTAAGTAGTATATGTACTCTAAGAGTATTATCATACTCTATTATTTCCAAAAATTTGATAAACTCATTCGTCAGTTTCTAACAAAGTGTTTAAAAAAAACTTATAACAGTTCTTCCAAATTAAGTTAATCAGTTGCTTTTTAAAAGTTGGAACTGGCTTCTGATTACTAAATTCATGAGTTTGTCTTTCTTAGTGAATTTTGTTCGGTAGCTCGCACTTTCTTCAGGATATGTTTAACCATGACCAAACTTATGTTCGAACATGTTTAACCATGTTCGGATATGCTTAAAGATAGTTCGAGTATATTTAATCATGCTCAAAGTTAGTTGGGATATATTTAACAATGTTCGGATATGCTCAAAGTTTGTTCAAACATGTTTAACCATGTTTGGATAGGTTCAAATATTGTCAGGATATATGTTTAATCGTGACTAAAGTTATGTTCGAACATGTTTAATCATATTCTGAGATGGTTAACTATGCTTAAATTTATGTTTAACCATGGCCAGAGACATGCTCTGAAACATTCTTTTTCACTTGTATGAGAAAAGTATGTTATTTCAAAAATATTAACAGTTTAAGAAAAAAATGTTTTTTTGCATGAACGTAAATTTAAAGGTAGTATTTATCTATATAAATGTTTAAGTAAAAGCATACATCCACGACTACGTGTCTCTAAATATATGAAAGTTAAATGTTTATGTATGGGTTCTTGTGTAAAAAAAAAAAATATATATATAAAACATACGTATGTATGTATATGTATATGCATATATGTATATTATATATATATATATATATATGTATATTTATATATTTATATACATATATATACACATATGTATGTATAAAATTTATTAGTTTTAAAAATTATAGAAAGTTTACAAAGATGATAAAAAGTTTTACAAAGTTTTAACAAATATAAAAAAAAGTTTAACAAAATTTAAAAAAATTTAACAAAAAAGTTTTACAAAAAATATATAAAAAAAGTTTTAACAGAAATTTTTTTTAACAAAAGTAAAACAAAATGTTTTAACAAAGTAAAAAAGTTTTAACAAAAGTAAAAAAAAAGTTAAAAAAAAAGTTTTAACAAAAAAAAGTTTTAAGAAAAAAAAATGTTTTATAAAAAAAGTTTTATAAAAAAAAGTTTTAACAAAATTTAAAAAAAAGTTTGTAAAAAAATTTTTTTTAACAAAAGTAAAAAAAAAAATGTTTAACAACAAAAAGTTAAAAAAAGTTTAAAAAAGTTTTGACAAAAAAGTTAAAAAAAGTTAAAAAAGTTTAAACAAAAAAAAAGTTTAAAAAATTTTTAACAAAAAAAGTTAAAACGTTAAAAAAAGTTTTAACAAAAAAAAAGTTAAAACCTTAAAAAGAAAATTATAAATATGTTTTTTTTAATTCTGAAAGATTAAAAACTGTCAAAGTTATGAATGAACATGTTCGGATATCTTCAAATGTAGTTCGGATTGTTTAAACATGCCCAAAGTTATGTTCGAATTTGTTTAATCATACTCTGAGATGGTTAACTATGCTTAAAGTTATGTTTAATCATGATCAGAGACATGTTCTGAAACATTCTTTTTTCGCTTGTGTGAGAAAAGTATGTTATTTCAAAAATATTAACAGTTAGTTTTAAAAATAATGTCTTTTACATCAACGTAATATATATTTTCCCTAAAATACTATGATGCAGAAGGTAGGCGCCACTCTGTCTGCATTCCTAACATTCCACGACGCCCCCTGTCAATCAACTGGCGCCAGATTGTCTACAGGTATTGCCACAAGATGTCGTCATACCTGAAAGCTCGCTTCTGATTGGTTGTTAGCGGTCACGTGATCTGTTATCAGTGACCTTGATCTCTAATCAGTGACCTTCATCTGCAGGTGTTAGACCCCGCGCACATCAGTTGTGTCTTGGATCTGGTGGATGAAGGTCGTCTGTTTCGTAGCTCCCGTTTACCGGACATTTGGCTTTAAGCTCTGCGGCATCTATCCCTACTATTTTCGGCATCCTGCTGAGTAAAATCACCGTCAACTTTTCAGCTTCTTGCTATTTTCAATGAGTCTGCTTGCTTCAATCAACAAAAGGTATGTATAATTATTTTGTCTTTTAAGTGTAATGTTTGTCTAGTATTTCTTAAAACAAAAAAAGTTTTAACAATCCTTTTTAAATGTATCTTTCAATTTAATTATTTGCTTTATTAAACTGAACTTAAAATTTCACACTTTCTGTTACTGTGAATGAATGAATTCAAAAGTTTGTACATTCTACATTACTTAATTCAAAACATGTTCTGTCATTCTCGATATTCAACTTGTGTTTCACAAGTTTAGCTTTCCTTAGTTTTATATGTGATTTCATTTAAAAAAACAATTGTTGAAAATAAACTCGAAAAAATATATTTTCAAACAGTGTGATTTGTTTAACATATTATTTCTAACAACAAAACTAAAAATATGTCATTAAAGTTAACCATTTACTTTTTTCTAAATTAAAACTGACTCAAAATTCACTGTTAAAGGCGATTTTTGTCACGTAGCAATCAGATTTCTCTCACTCCTATGTTTGATAATTTAGTTTAAAGACATCTACTTTGGATACATCACAACCATCGTATATATCATTTTCAATATATAATCACATCTGTTATATACATCACAACCAGTGCAACATAAATCAGTCGATTCCTATGTATGTATGTTAGTTTTCATCCTTTCAACAGCAGAGATGTTCATCATATGTTTTCAATAACTTAAATGTAAGTGTGACTACTAATTTATCTTTTTAACAATCTTTCTTAAAACAAAAAACCTGTTGCTTTCGGTCAATAATAGGAAATATCATTCTTTAAAAAATTGCACTAAGATTTCGTTAGCCTTTAGACATGAAATGGAAATTGCATGTTTTTGTTATCTGTCTACAGAGGAGGGTGTCTGCAACCGTAAGATAAAGATCTCCTTATAGATTGAAAAGATTGCCTTGCTAAAGAAACATGCATATAGGGTAGATCTCGTACAGATATTTCCTTCGATAAGGAAATGCTTGCTTATTGTACGACATCTCAACCACTTAAGTGAACGTTAGTTGTATATCGGATAGTAGATGTTTCCCTGTTAAAAGCAATATAGCAACACTTACATGTAAAAAGAAAAAAAACTAAAGTGACCTAATCATCTACCAATAAAAACGAAGGGATCTGATGTCATAAGTAGCGAATGAAATCACGGAGATGTGCAGTCCTCGGTATCTAATACACATCTTTTCAAATAATGTAAACTTAATAGAAAGGAAATATAAATATATATATATATATTTTTAACCTTCATTTCCAAAATTGTCTTGTTTATATATCGGTAAAAAACTGATGTTGTGTGCGAGAGTTTGTTATTCGCAATGAAGAATTTAATTTTAGTCAGGTAAGAGTATAATTGTTGAATCTTTTTGTATTTTCATTTGTGATAAAAATATATATCTAATTAAAGATGGTTTAAAAATTATTACAGTTAAAGATATGCTTTTACAGAAAGTGTTTTACATTTAAAAGTGAATAAATCTGTTTTGAAAATAAGTAGTTAAAACTAAGATAAAAACGGCAATATTAACTATACTTATTCAATAGATCTTGTTTTGAAAATCAATGAATTCTGTTGATCTTAGAAAAAAGAAATCGAATCTTTAACTATACTATTTTACAAAAGTAAGTGGTTTCTAATTCAAATAAAATTTAAAAGAACTAACATGTTAAAAATATATTCAATTGAAAATCAATGAATTCTGTCGATCTTAGAAAAAAAAAATCGAATCTTTAACTATACTATTTGACAAAAGTAAGTGTTTTCTAATTCAAAATAAAATTTTAAAAGAACTAACACGGTAAAAAATATATTCAATTCACACCACTTTTTTAAGAAAATAAAACTTTACTTCATAAGTCACTGAAATGTATTAGTTAAAATACTGAAACTAACGTGCATTCTTTTCGATAAAAACAAATATATATATATATCAAATAAGTAGTTAAAAGTAAGATAAAACAACGGGGCCTCGGTGGCTCTGTGGTGAACGTGATGAGTTAAAAATGTAAAGTCTGGTTATGTGTTTATGGGTTCGAAACCGTAATGGAATTGATCCATTAGTAACTTGGATAGTTCTAAGATTGTGAATAGAACATAAATCGGTTGATTCATAAGTCTTCATCCTTTCTACGGCACTCAGGTCTTCATCCTATGTTTCAAATGACTTAAATGTGGGTGAGGCTACCAATTTTTTGCTCTTTTTTCGTTATTGCAAAGCACAATATTCCACCACTTTCTTAAGTTTTCCATAGTTTTTCCAAAAACAGAGTTGTTCATTAATTTAAAAAAGTTCTTTTCTTAGTTTGAAAAAAAAAAAAACTGTTTTCGCATTCAGCTTGTATTTCAGTTAACATTCATCCTTGACAATAATTAAACAAATTAAAAGATTAAGACTAACTTGCATTCTTATAAATAAAATATATCTCAAAATAAGTAGTTAAAAAAACTAATATAGAAAGCATATTCATATGATGAAACAACGGGTTGCAATAATGTGTCCTCTCCGAGCGAGATTTGATAATGATCAAGTATTTCACCTGTCCAGGAAAAGAAAAATTCCGGGATGTACTGATACAATCTATTTTCTTGAAAGGGAGTGTGTTGCAGTGTATGGGTTCAAAACCTGTAATTCTAAAGGTATGTTTTCTTTACAAAACCGTAATGGAATTTGTGTATATGATTCTTTGGATACTCAGAGAAATCGAATAACATTGCATGATGTTTCATATCATCCAAAACATTCTTAGTGTGTATATGGTAACACAATGAGTTCGTGTCGTTGAAATTAGCTTTACATCATCTTTATACTCTTTTTAATAAAATCATAGTGAAATTTATACATTAGAAGTTTAGGCAATTCTAAGATTGTAAATCCAACATAAATCGGTCGATTCAAAAGTATGTTATTTTTAAGCCTTTCCACAGCACTTAGGTCTTCATCTTATGTTAAATATGCTTTAAACTAGGTGAAGTCATTAATTTTCAACTCTTTTTCAGTGTTGCAAAGCATAATATTTCTCCTTTTTCCAAAAACAGTTGTTCATTAATTAAAAAAAGTTCTTTTCTTAGTTCAAAAAAAAAAAAAAAAAAAAAAACCGTTTTCGCATTCAGCATATATTTCAGTTAACAATCATCCTTGACAATAATTAAACAAAAACATTATTGTTAAAAACTAATTCGCGTTCTTTGATTAGTAAAAATAATTTATATTCTTTTAAATAATAATTAAATGAAAATAAATGTAAAGTTGTTTATTAAAAGCTTTATTTGAGAAAAAACTTGTTTCGGAAATTAACAAATGACTGAAAGAAAAATTAACCAATTTATTAAAATGTTTTACTACCAAATAACTTACTGAAAAAAAAAAAAACTTGTTCGGAAATTAACAAATAACTAAATGAAAATTAACTAATTTATTTAAAACTTTATTACAATGACTAAATGAAAAACATGTTTTGAAAATTAGCAAATGACTAAATAAAAAAATTAACTAATTTGCGTTCTTTTGATTAGTATAATTGTTTCGAAAAAATAATGTATTAACAAAAATTAACTTATTAAATAAAAAAGGTTTATTAGCAAATGACTAAATGGAAAAAAATAATTTAAAAACGTGTTCGTTAAATGATTAAACTCATAGAGAAAACTTCTTTTTAAACTCATAAAATGTATTCACATCTTTAAGTCAGTTCAAATAGGATGACGACATCGCAGGTAAGTGAATCATTCTCTCAAGAGAGGGCGCTGGTGTTCGTGACCTCGGGGAAAGCGATGGTGCTGCCCCCCTAGGTTCGTCTCTCGTCCAATCAGAAGCAAGCTCCTTATCTTGATGAAGCCGGTTGTTGCACGCTTCTTCGTTCATTAGCCCGGTGGATGTCATACAGGTAGGACGTGTCTCTGCGCTGCTCCGTGGTAAGTATTTTTAATTGCATGCGATCTTTTCTAATCATTCCTTTGTTCTACCTTTCTCTTACAACAGACTTTCCTTCATTAATCATCCTGGCTAAAAGTCTCCAATGATAATGATTAAACAAAAACATCGTTATCATTTCCCTCATTCGGCTTTTAAAACATGTTTCGGAAATTAGCAAATGACAAAAACTTCTTTCGTTAAACTCATAAAATGTATTAACCTTTTTTATTCAGTTCAAATAGGATGACGACATCGCAGGTAAGTGAATCATCCTCTCAAGAGAGGGCGCTGGTGTCGCCGGAATCGATGGTGCTGCCCCCTAGGTTCGTCTCTCGTCCAATCAGAAGCAAGCTCCTTATCTGGATGAAGCCGGTTGTTGCACGCTTCTTCGTTCATTAGCCCGGTGGATGTCATACAGGTAGGACGTGTCTCTGCGCTGCTCCGTGGCAAGTATTTTTTAATTGCATGCGATCTTTTCTAATCACCTTATCATTATTTTTGTTCTACCTTCCTCTTACAACAGACTTTCCTTCATTAATCATCCTCATTAACATTTTCCTTTGTTCTAATCCCTCTCTTACAGTAGACTTTTATTAATTTATTATACTTTAATTGATTCATTAACATTATCCTTTGTTCTAACCCCTCTCTTACAGTACACTTTTCATTATCGCTTCTTTGTTTTAACCCCTCTACTATAGCATGACGCGCGGGCGCCTGTCTGTCTCGACTCCGCCCACCTGTCTATCACTTTCTTATCTCCCCTAACCTGTCAATCATTCGACTCCGCCCACCTGTCACTCATCTTTGGCCACGCCCTCCACCTCAGCTCTTGGCTCCTGCTGGGGTAGAACCCCCATTTTACTTCTACTGACATTTTGAAACGTCCTGAATTTTGTCACGCGATAAAAGGCGTATTTATGAACCGATTTGGATGTAACTTCGTTTATACATAGTGCATACCAATGTCTAGACCGGGTTCGTTGGCCAGCTTCATCCGCCATCTTGTTTAAAAATGGCGGCCATTTAAATTTTTAAGAAAAATTTAAATTTGAAATGTGGTACCAAAAAATTGAAAATTGAAAAAATATTTTCTTCTTATGTGTTTGATCTTGATAAAAAGATTCGGGAGCAGTTTTTGTTTCGTCTATATCTTAAGAAATGGCTGAGTTATAGCATTTTGAATTTCTAGCGTGGCTGACATTTTGAAACGTTTTGATTTTTGTCACGTAATAACAGGCGTATTTAGGAACCGATTTGGATGTACCTTGGTGTGTACATAGTACATACAAATATCTCGACCGAGTTCGTTGGCCAGATTCATCCGCCATCTTGTTTCAAAATGGCGGCCATTTAAAAAAATTTAAAAAATAAAAAAATTAAAATGAGATACCAAAAAATTGGAAAATGAAAAAGATTTTTAGGTAGCTTTCTTTACAAAAAAGCTACCTATTGCAGCCGTTCGGAGGAAAGCGATTTCAAAAGATTTCAAAAAATTTTGGTACATTTTCATCGATCATGACCCCCAGACCCCGAAACCACCCTCCGTTCAAAATTGATATATATATATATATATATATATTTGACCTATGTCACACTGTAACTCCCGTAATTATGAACCGATTTCGATGTAATTCGGTGTGTACATAGTACATACCAATGTCTCGACCGAGTTCTTTGGCCAGCTTCATCCACCGTTTTGTTTCAAAATGGCGGCCATTTAAATTTTTAAAAAAAAATTAAAACTTGAAATGTGGAACTAAAAAATTAAAAATGGAAAAATATTTTTTTCTTATGTATTGGACCTTTATACAAAGATTCCGGAGCAGTTTTTGTTTCGTCTATATCTTAAAAAATGGCTGAGTTATAGCATTTTGAATTTCTAGCGTGGCTGACATTTTGAAACGTCCTGAATTTTGTCACACGATAAAAGACGTATTTATGAACCGATTTGGATGTAATTCGGTGTGTACATAGTACATACCAATCTCTCGACCGAGTTCGTTGGCCAGCTTCATCCGCCTTTTTGTTTCAAAATGGCGGCCATTTAAAATTTTTAAAAAAATTTAAAATTTGAAATGTGGTACCAAAAAATTGAAAATGGAAAAATATTTTTTTCTTATGTATTTGACCTTTATACAAAGATTTCGGAGCAGTTTTTTTTCGTCTATATCTTAAAAAATGGCTGAGTTATAGCATTTTGAATTTCTAGCGTGGCTGACATTTTGAAACGTCCTGAATTTTGTCACGCGATAAAAGGCGTATTTATGAACCGATTTGGATGTAACTTCGTTTATACATGGTACATACCAATGTCTCGATCGGGTTCGTTGGCCAGCTTCACCCGCCATCTTGTTTAAAAATAGCAGCCATATAAATTTTTAAGAAAAATTTAAATTTGAAATGTGGTACCAAAAATTGAAAATTCAAAAAAATATTTTCTTCTTATGTGTTTGACCTTGATAAAAAGATTCGGGAGCAGTTTTTGTTTCGTCTATATCTTAAGAAATGGCTGAGTTATAGCATTTTGAATTTCTAGCGTGGCTGACATTTTGAAACGTCCTGATTTTTCTCACGTAATAACAGGCGTATTTATGAACCGACTTGGATTACCTTGGTGTGTACATAGTACATACAAATATCTCGACCGAGTTCGTTGGCCAGCTTCATCCGCATCTTGTTTCAAAATGGCGGCCATTTAAAAAAATAAAAAAATTTAAATGAGATACCAAAAAATTGGAAAATGAAAAAGATTTTTTTTGTATGTGTTTGACCTTAATACAAAGATTCCGGAACAGTTTTTCTTTCGTCTATATCTAAAAAAAAAATGGCTGAGTAATAGCATTTTGAATTTCTCTTGTGGCTGACATTTTAAAACGACCTGATTTTTGTCACGCGATAACAGGCGTATTTATGAACCTATTTGGATGTAACTTGGTCTGTACATAGTACATACCAATGTCTCGACCGAGTTCGTTGGCCAGCTTCATTCGCCATCTTGTTTCAAAAGGGTTGCCATTAAAAAAAAATTAAATTTAAAATTCAAAATGAGCTATTAAAAAATTGGAAAATGAAAAAGATTTTTTTTATGTGTTTGGCCTTGATACAAAGATTCCGGAGCGGTTTTTGTTTCTGAAAATTTTTTCTTTTGTTGATATCTTAAAAAATGGTTGATTTATAGCACTTTGAATTTCTAGCATGGCTAACATTTTGAAACGATCTTGTATTTGTCACGCGATAACACACGTATTCGCCTATTTCGATGTAAGAAGGCATGTGGATAGTATACATCAACACCTCGACCAAGTTCGCTGGCCAGATTCATCAGCCATCTTGTTTCAAAATGGCGGCCATTAAATTAAAAAATATATATATATTTAAAGTGAGGTGCAAAAAAATTAGAAATTGAAAAAGGTTTCTTTCTTAAGTATTTGATCTTGATATAAGGATTCAGGAGCATTTTTTGTTTGTCTTTACCTAAAGAAATGGATCAGATATAGCAGTTTCAATTTCTATTGTGGGTGACATTTTGAAAAATCTGATTTTTTGCATGCGACAGTACTCCTATATATTAACCGATTCCGATGTGAGTGAGCATGTGCACAGCAATTACTAAGGTCTCGACCAAGTTCACTGCTTAGCCTCATTCACCATGTTGTCTTAAAATGACAGGCACTTTAAGAAATTGCCGAATTTGGCAGCCAAATATAAGTTACTTTAAAGAAAAGCAGCTTGGATAAAGCTGACTAATTTCGTAAAATTCTCATTCATTATATTGATAAAAATTAGTATTGAATCTCCTATATTAGGTTTCCACTAAATTGAGCTTCGTGTGTTTGCATGATATAAGTTGGCTTTTTTTATATAAGGATTATGAAAGCTACCTCTTCTTCCCGGCACTGGCGGGAAGGACTTTTTTCGTATGTGTTTGACCTTAATACAAAGATTCCGGAACAGTTTTTGTTTCGTCTATATCTAAAAAAATGGCTGAGTAATAGCATTTTGATTTTCTATTGTGGCTGACATTTTAAAACGACCTGATTTTTGTCACGCGATAACAGGCGTATTTATGAACCTATTTGGATGTTTAAGTTACTTAATGTTTTTATTTTATTTTTATTTTTATACATGAGTTCAAGAATTTTGTTTTGTCCCCCTCCACCCCAGTATTTTTAAGTTCACTTCCCGGTACTGCCATGTTTCGAATTCCTGTTAGTATTTCCATTGCATTACTGTCGGGGATGTGGGGCATTTGGCCTCAGGCTCTTCGATAAATTGTCAGAAGTCTCTTTCTCTAGCGACATTCTTCTTCAGTGCAAGATAGAGCAAAGCCGCCTCAAGACTACAAGCCAAACACAAGGTTTCGTGACGTCACGACGCGGGGATTAGATCAGCCGTAGAGAGCACATGCGTTATTAAAACATATAAATTCTTTCCTCTATATTTCAACTTATTATCACAGCATATAGGAAAAAAAATAAAAACTTATAGTTTAAAGACGCTAATTAAGTGCTTTTTAATCAATTTCGATCACTCGAAACAATAATAATAACGATAACACAAAAACAATATTTATGAAATAATACCACTGTGTCAATGAAAATGTGCATCAGAATTAAAGTTACATAAAAGAAAATTCGTTCGTTAATGAAAAGAAAATCCCAAGTATTAAATTTATTTTAGTAGACAGTTTCTATTATTTATTCTACTTTGAAATTTAGAAGCAATATCAATTATCTATTTGGTATATATTCAAAAACAAGACATTATACATTATTACATACATATATATATATGTAAATATAAATTTGTAGTTTAAATACATAAATCGAATTATTTTGCTTTCAGTTATTTCAAAATAAATAAATAACAATAAGTGTGCCAATCAAAACCCACATTTAAAAAATAAATTAAAGTGGAAGAAAAGTGAATGTTAAATGAAAACAAATTCAAGTTGTGTTATATTTTTATTTTAATCGGGCTTTAAATCAGGGGCGTAGCTACCGTGGAGCAGTTGGAGCAAACTGCTCCAGGCGCACGAATCCTAAGGGCGCAAAATTAGAAAGATCAATATAAAGATTTGTAAAAATATTTGCCTATTTTTTTTTTCATTATTAATCGGAAATTATAAACGAATCCTGTTACAACCGGCATATTTCTATGATATTTTACATTCTGTTTAACCCCAATTATTTCAATTTAAAACATGTTTTCATACACAGTTTACAGAAAGTACTTCTATTTGCGGAGTTTTAATTTTAATTCATACCATATTGCAGCCTCAAATAACTTCTCCAACACCATTTCAGCACGTCGGATTTTTTTCTCTGTGACTTTTTCGTAGACGACTGTTGGAGATTTTCAAATTTTAAAGTAATCAAAACTTATTTACAGAGCTCTCATCGGTCACCTTATTGGATACCACTATTCCCAAACAATAATCTACCTGGTAAATTTCTATTTAACAGTATGTTTAGATGCAATGCCTTAGCTATTTAGTTATTTTACGATTTGAAAAAAAAAATAACGTGACAAGTAGAAGAAAATTATTGACCATTGAAAAAGAAAAAAAAAGCAATTTAACAAATTACAACGACCATTTGTAAAATGATTTTTTCGAAGACTAAAATTTAAGACATAAAAAATCGCACGGAGTTAATCATACATTACGTACGCCATGAATTAAACATTAATAGTGTTATTACACGCAAAAATGGCAAGCGACACAATTCGCCTGCTACCCGCCAGATTTCTTAAAACTTACGTTGTATTATCCACCCATAGAATTACAAACAATTATTGGTACTTCTATGTATCCACCTGAAACTTACGTATTATCCAAGCATTTCATTGGCTGTTCGGGAAAAGCCTTTTCCATCGTCAGATTTCTTGGAAATCTGACGACCAATTTTAAATGAAATTTCATTCTTAAACTTCTAAACATTCCACAATATTACTCTTTACACCGTCGTATACAGAAAAAAAAATGTACTTTTAAATGCAATTTGTTTGAAAGCTGTATCTCAATTTGTTTCTGAGTTATTAATTTTTTTTTGTAGTTTTTATTACTTTTTTGTCATAGTGGCAACAGAAGTATCCATCTCTGTAGAAAGTAAAGGGAAATACAGATTAATGTACAGACCAAACAGAAAACGAATAAAATACGAATTAAACCAATAAAAAGCTTCAGATATGCTTTTGATTTCCTACCCTGACGAGGACAATAACCATTTTTCCAAATGGTTAAAAAAAAAATGAACATTTTAATCTTTTTTTTTTTTTTTTTTTTTTTTTTTGTGGAAACTAAACATGCATCAATGCAGATTACAAAAGATTTAGGCATATGCCACATCAGCCCATGACGATAAAAATTAGATATGGGTTGAGGGAGGAGCGGTAAAATAATTTTTGCGCATATTGTTTTTCAGATTTTGAAAATATGGTAAATCTCAAATGCAGAATTGATAAGCATTTTCTTTCAAAAAGAGAGAAAAAAATTAGTATGCAATTCAGTGTTCCTTAGGACAACTACTTTTTCCGAAAAATATTCTTCCAGATTAAACTTTATTTAATCGCAGAATTTTAGGATCAAATAAGCGATAACATTTCCGAAAATAATAATTTGAGTTTGCTGAGGCATTAATCAGGCTCTGCCCACAGACCACCACCATCTGATATCGCACAATTAGTAGTCAATGAATTTTGGAATGATAAAATGAAAAAAAAATCTGGAGTTATACCACTCAACTTTCCGAACAGTTTACAGAAATACTGTGTGTTCAAAACAGTATAACAGTGAATAAAAACTTAGATCGTAATTTCCTGCAAAGGTGATGTATTTCCACTGGTGATAAAGACCTCGTGTTTTAAAAAAAATGCTATATTTCATTCATAAAGCTTAAACATTTTTCTAATGCATAGTTTTCAACAAATTTTCATTAAGCCCATGCTTAAACAAGATCTATAAGTAAAAAAAAAAAAAAAAAAAAAAAATAGGATTGTACTAAATTAAGTCACCTCCTGGCATACTTAGAATGGCCCGCCGGGCAACCGACCTGCGTGTTGGTGAGCCCTAAACCAAGTAAAGCTGCGCTCTCCCTGAGGTGAAACTAATAGTCACAAAATTTGCTACAAGCATTAGATTTGAACAGTCTTAAATTATTTAATAATTAAAAAAAAAAATCACTTTTTTGAAGCATTTATTTTACCAATGATTTTTTTTCTTTGAAAACTAGAATTGATTTTTTTTTTCTTTTTTGAAGTTTCTTCGTTTCAGAGGCCATGCGTCGCCTGTATTTCAAAATATATAGACGGTTTTTTTCTTTAATTTTTTTGTAAAATCATTTATTATGTATTTGAGTGAAATGTGTAGGTTGCGTGTATTCGTACAATGCTTTGATTGTGATTTAACCTATAGAAATTTTTATTATATTGTTTTTCGTGCTTGAAGCACAAAAATATTTTTTACAAATATTTTCGTCAAAAAAAGAAAAAAAATCAAAAATTTTTTTTGTTGTTGTTGTTTCAGTGATTTTTATAAATGTGATGATCAGAACGGTGTTTTGCTGTTTTGTATATACGTTAAAACAGGACTGTTCAACCCTTTGAATGTTCTTTGTGCGTCCCGCTCATTATACCCTGTTGCACTGTAAAAAAAAATCTGTGAAGTTACTAAAGTTTTTCTAGGAAACTTGGATTCCAAGAACTTTTCATGTAACGGCAACAACAAAATTTCATGTAACAGACACACTTTTGCGCCGAAAATCAAAAAATCTGTAAGGTTACTAAGAATTTTTTTGGAAACTGGGATTCCGAGAACTTTTCATGTAACTGCAGCCAGGGTTACAAATAAAAGTTTAGTAAGATTACTGAAATTTTAGCAGATTCATTTGTAAAGTTACAGATTTTTGTAGCTTTACAAAAACTAGTTTTGTAGATTTGCAGCTTTTTTCGTACAGTTACAGGTGAAAGTTTAGTAAGCATGTAACTTTACATCTATAGAACTACAGATTTTTTTTTACAGTGTGCTAAGGATTTTTTTTAAATACAGTACATTCTGCCTAAGGCAGATTCTGCACAACACGGAAATCTGTCTTGATAGAGCTTTAGACAGAGTTTACTCTATAAAATTCTAAATAAAATTTTAAATACACTTTGCTTTAAAATCAAATTAAATATTCACACGTTTCTTATTATTACTACTAGCTTCAAGATTTTTTATCCTCCCGCTGCAAAAACAGTTCAAAATGGGTTTAATTAATCGTTCTTATTTAGTATTAAAATTCTTCTATACTTAGAATCCGACTCTAGCCATTTGCAAGTTAATGTTAAACCAATGGCAAAGTTCTTTGCAAATTTCTCCTTTTTAGTATTCTTAAATATTTTTTTTTTTTACATTGAATATATGAGGTCGATGTCTAAACGGTTATCTTTATGCTGTTTCGATTTTTTTTTTTTTTTTTTTTTTTTTTTTTTTTATGGGTAAGAACGCTTTCAAATTCGGATCCAGTTCCGAAATTGAAAGCATCCCCAGAAAAAACTGAAATGGTAAGGGTTATTATTGATTTCTACTAGCAATGTGGTATAATAATGAATTTCTAAAATGTTGTGCCTACCATAAATCCAATGTCTGCGTATTTCACAGTAACCGAGTCCGACCCTACGTGCAGTAGCGGGTCCTCAGGGATTCACAATCACTTTTCTACCAGAATGCAGATATATAAAATCTGATCTGTTTTAACCTTAAAATTTTCTAAGATTAAACAAAGAGATTTTTTTGTGTGAAATTATTAGTAGTAAAGTGATTTTGAACCCCTTGTCGATCCGCCACAGTCTGCTTGGTGAAATGCTGTATAGGTGAACGTGATCAATAAAAATAATTTAATTGAGATATAATAGAAAATATTCATCAGTTACCGTCACAGAATGGTTGAAAAACAGTTTAGATACTAAATCCGTCTACCGAAAATTAATACAATTCTTGCGACAGATTTATAACATACCTGCCGACATTATCAAAAACACACCAAATTTTGCTCTGGAAGTCTGAAAACGTGAGAAAATTCTAAGATACACACATACGTATTGAATCATTGTAAAAATTGTGAGAACGGATTCAAAAGTATCTGAAAATGTAAAAATATACCATTATTTTCATTTATTTTTAGTGTGATTACAATGCTTTCCTATTTCCTTCCTTACGTGGTATATGTGTATGGAAAGTAAAAACTGTAATCTTGAGCATTATATAAGGGTGTCAGTTTAGGTTCTCGCTGCAGGGCGGCCAAAATGTTTCATTTGGGGAGAAAAATAAACTGAAATCGTCAAATTGCAACAGATGTTTTCTTTCTTTCGGCGACACTCTCAATGATGTTGTTGTACGATTAAACATTTTCTGTGTAACTCATTATTTGTGTTTTTATATTCTTAGTGTTTCATGGCGAATCCATTACTACCATTATTTGAATTTGGCTAGTTTTTCTTTAGTGATTAGCCAAATTACTCAAATTAGACAAAAGCCAGTGAAAACACCGGTGTTTTATCGTTGTCCATTAGTTAACTTTCTAAACCAGTGGCTGTAGAAATATAGTTCCAATACAATAGACTCCCTAAAATCCGCAAACGCCTAAAATAAACACATTATCACAGATGAAAACAATGAAACTTTCAATTAAGATTTATTGGCAAAATTACAGAACTTTTAGTTTCATATTATTCCATATGTATTTTAATATGTATTTCTCGATAATATGACTGAACTCATGGTTTTTCATGAAGGAAATATAAATTTATTTCTGAAAAAAAAACAAGATATTGCTGGTATCACTGGTAATCACAATCTTTTTACCAAATATATTTATGTATTAATCAAGTTTTTTTTGGTTATTAAGACTGTCTAAGCCTGAAATAAAACTCCCTTACTTTATGATTTTAATGTGAATTTACCTTTATGAGGAAAGTTTCATTGAATAATTCAAGGGAAATGTGTCTCAGTATAATAAAATCTAACAAAAACATAGCTGTGAAAAAAGGGAGCCAAGTTCTGTAAAGACAATGGCAAGAAAAGAAGTGATATCTAAGTGGGTGCCAAGTTCAAATAAAATTCACTCAAACTTACCTACTGAAGTATTATAGCATTTTTTAAATTGTTTAGAAATAAAAATTATTGATAGCATAGTAATAATAAATCTAGAAATTGGCAAGTTTTTACCTACAAGTCATTTATTTTTATTAATGACATTATTATATCTAAACTTGTTATTTCATGTTTGAAAGCCTTCATTTGAGTGAGCTCCTTCCCCTTGAAGGATGGTGTGATAAAATATATCCCACCTAATTTTAACTGCAAAATGCCACATTGACACTAGAATTCAGGACTAAAAAGTTTAATTTTATTAAATACGGGAAAAGAAGCTTTTACCCATTTTGAAATAAATTTGTTTTTAAATTCTGGTGTGATTGAATCATTTCAGCATGTCACGAATAAAAGCTCTTTGCCCCTGAAAGGTTAAAAAGGGGTGCAGACTCTAGAGGGATGACCAAGAACAAGCGTAAAGGTAACTGTCTCTTTCTCAGGCCTTGCCTGAGGCCCTCAGGCTTTGCCTTCTCAGGCCTCTTTCTCAGGCCTAGTTTGTTTGCATTGAGGTTTCCGAAGGGTGGGTGCTAGAATGATAACCAAAGACGAGCGGGAATGTATTTGTGTATTTATTGGTTTATCAAATCTTTAACATGAGTCATTTGTTTATAATAATAACTATATAATTTTTTTATAATGACATTGTTGTTAATCATCATCATTTTATTAAGACATGAAATTGATAGGCATAGCATTTATCAAAAACTTGCAAAGTTCTAGATTTATTATTAATATGCTATCAATAATTTTTATTTCTAAACAATTTAAAAAATGCTATAATACTTCAGTAGGTAAGTTTGAGTGAATTTTATTTGAACTTGGCACCCACTTAGATATCACTTCTTTTCTGGCCATTGTCTTTACAGAACTTGGCTCCCTTTTTTCACAGCTATGTTTTTGTTAGATATCATTACTTTTTGTAAAGTTACAATATATTTAGACACTTTACTTAATGTTTTTTAATGTGTTTACATCAGACTATTTTATTCACCAAGCAACTTTTAATTTAAATTTCCTACAACAAACTATTTGGCTGTCAATTTGCGGCAGAAATCTATATTTTAATACTGCTACACTGAATGCATGTTTTGAAACGAAATGTATTGATTCGAAATTTTTATTGTTTCTGAAACAACAATTCCTATTAAATTCCTATATTAAATTTTCCTATTAAATTTTCCAATTAAATATCCTATAGCTGGGCCTGCTTTTTTGTACTGGAAGTGAAAAATAAAGTTATGTGCTTATGCCACACTATGTATCATTCATCCATGGGTGCGGGCAAAGAGGCAGTGCAGAGGAAGTACATTTACCCTCCCTGGATTTTTAAATTTAATTAACTAAATAAACTTTTCTCTGATGATTTTGAAAATAACAAGTGGGTAAGTGTGATCACAGATCGCACGGAGGGTTTTGTTTAATATTCCTTTCAAAACACTTTATCCTTTTGAAAAATCTGTTAGTTCCACATTTCGCAACCAGGGGCGCACTCTATTCTAAACAAACCTCTATCCGAACGAAACTCCGTTTTAAATACTATCCGTAGATATATTAGTCGAGTGGATTGAGCCCATAGTACCCGAGATAAGTAGGTGCACCTGGCGATAAAAAGTGGAACTAAAATATGTAAGACTATGGTGCATAATATGAAAGAATGGTCAAAGGGGTGTCAGCAAAAGTTGGAAAAGTGCTCCCCGGGTGAAAAGGGCGGATGTTAGAAAAATTGCTTAAAATACACAAGTTAGATCCCGGAGGAGTAAATAATATAAGACTTTTTGAAAGTTTTGTGATTTGTCTTGTGCTCTGACGCATTCAGCAAAAAGTCATGTCTCCAACTTAATTAGGGACTCCCTTAGAAAGAATTGCTTAAAATACATATGTGGTAGCTCAAAGGGTTAAGCGTAAGACTTTTTCAAGATTTTATGATTTGTCGCCTAGCCTTAGGTGTTCTGCTATAAGTATGCAAAATTTCAAATCTGCAATTTAATAAGGGGCTCAGTTAGAAAGAATTGCTTAAAATACGCATGTGGAAGCCCAAAGGGTTAAATGTACGACTTTTTCAAAATTTTATGATTTTCCGTTTGATGTGAGGTGCTCAGCTATAAGTATGCAAAATTTCACGCCTCCAACCTAATTAGAGGCTCACTTTGAAAGAATTGTTTAAAATACACATGGGGGAGCCCAAAGGGTTAAATGTACGACTTTTTCAAAATTTTATGATTTCTCGTTTGATGTGAGGTGTTCAGCTATAAGTATGCAAAATTTCACGCCTCCAACCTAATTAGGATTCACTTAGAAAGAATTGTTTAAAATAAACATGTGGGAGCGCAAAGTGTTAAATGTACAACTTTTTCAAAATTTTATGATTTGTCGTTTGATGTGAGGTGTTCAGCTATAATTATGTACAATTTCACGCCTCCAACCTAATTAGGGACTCACTTAGAAAGAATTGTTTAAAATACACATGTGAGACCCCAAAGGGTTAAATTTACAACTTTTTCAAAATTTTATGATTTGTCATTTGATGTGAGGTGTTCAGCTGTAAATATGCAAAATTTCACGCCTCCAACATCTATAGTTTCTGAGAACGGGCTCTGTGACGGACAGAATATCTCAATTTGTTGATTTTCTGTAAGCAAGTAAACCCAGATAAACCACCAGAAAGTAAATAGGTTTACAATGGAAGTCTATGGGAATTTGGCGAAATATCAGAGATATCGCCAATGTGGCGTCACTTTTGGCGCTTAATTTTGGTTGCCAAATTTGGCGACAGAACAGCGTCCCCTCCTACGGCAAATTAAAATTTCGCCTAATAGACGCAATGGTAAAGTAAAAATGGGCACCCCCAGGTGGGTAATTAATCGATTTTCACAATTTTTTTATTTTTTTCCTTAGTTTTATAGTGTAAACGAACTTCGCACCAAATTTGAAGTCTGTAGCTGCAGTAGATATACGAGATCTTTTTGATGAGTGAGTGAGTGAGTCAGTCAGTCAGTGGTAAAATTATCGGATATCAGACATTTTCAAATGTCATTATCTCGGAAACTAATCATGCGTTATTTATAAAAAACGCGTTCTTTAGGTAATTAGGGTGACCTTACTACACATTTCGTATAACAAGTACGTAGGTCTCATAGATTTTCAGTTGTAGAGCATTGAAATTAGATGAAAACAGCTCGAAATGGTTCGTGTAAATAACACACGGCTATGTCAGGCGAACTTGGCTGACACAAGTTACGGGATTTACATTTTTGTTCGGTCCCTAGGTTCTATACGTTACATTTAGAAAAGCTTCTCTGTATTACGTGTAAAATGATAAAATTTTCTCTTTTGTATGACTAAAACTTACTAAGTTATAATACTTCGAATTATATGAATTTTATTATTTTCTGGTGCTAAAAACAGCAAAACGCGTTTCATCCATATGCGAAAAGTAAAAAAAAAAAAAAAAAAAAAAAAAAATTGACAGTAGTGGGTTTTTAGTATTCTACAAATCTTCAAAACCCTTGAAAGGAAAAACATATTAATGGCGGCAGGTTGTATTGGCCGATTTAAAACGAAACTCCCGCCCAATTGGCCGAAAATATTGGTAGGTACTCCATACTTAAAGAATTATAATTCATTTCACTATTCATTATGTATTTTTAATAATTTGTATTTAATACGTGTTGAACTATTAAGTACGTCTGACTTTCAAATAAAAGTAAAGTTTTAAATCGAATTAAAAATGGTATATGGTATATAAATTTTAAAGTAAAAAAAAAAAAAAAAGATGCGCATAACTTTTCGAGTGAGAAGAGGGCGCACAAACTTTACTTGCTCCAGGGCGCTGAATTTGTAGCTACGCCACTGCTTTAAATTATACAGTAAATATCCTATTAAATATTAAGTGATTTGAAACCTGCATATGGGTTATTCTCTGCAATAGTGCAAAAAGTGCTTCCCAGCCATATAAATGCTCTTAATTTTATTACATTTTTATTTATTTTTATTTTTATTAGAAGATCTAAACATAGTTTATTAGGGGCAGAAAGTAAAATTTAAAAATAAATAAATTTAGTATTTAAAAATATAATATATATCATGCAAACATCATTCCCTCACCTTTCCCCCACCTGTACTACCATATTTTATTGCCTATTTCTTTCCATCCAGAAATAAAAATAATTAAAAATACCCTAAGCAAAATAAAGTTCTTATTTGATACATTACAAAAAATAATAAAAATATTAATTTTTACTATTATTATATAGTCTACTCAATCAATTATATGTTTCCCCATGTTAGACCATCATTCCCTCACACATTGCTATTATCTCAAATATCTACCACTAATGAGCAGTAGCAGTCTAGCATCCTTCACAGAGAAGAAGCTATTTTGAGTACTTGTCAGTCCAGCAACATAAATTGGTGGTGTAAGATTTTGTTAATTTTACAGAATTTTTTTTTAGTCAGTATATCCGGAAGCGTTTTTATTAGCAGTCATTCCCTCACACAGAATATTCATTTTTTTGTAAATATCAAAAATTTTAATTTTATCATACATTATATATTAAGTGTTTCTCTTAAAGGAAACAGTTTGGATTTCTTCATAATTTTGCATTTTCCCCCTACAACTAGTAAAAATGTCTTATTTCATCATTCCCTCACTTGTCATTCCCTCACATTTTTTATTTTATTTTTTCCACAAATTTTTATTTTATTTTTTTTTTGTTAAGTCAAATTTTTAAAACAATTTCTGTTGCTATTAAAATCTTCAATAATTGACTGATTTCTTACCATTTATCTAATTTTTATGAAAATTTACATATGCATCATTCAAGTCAGACTGCTGGCCAAATTTGCAAGTATTGTAGAGAACAACCCATATAATAAATAGTAAAATTAAAGTATACATGAAATTAAGTATTCTTATAAATAAATTTTCGTACTGTAAACTTTACTTATCAGAAATGGGTAATTTTCACATAAAATCCATTAAATTAAAAACCACAAAACTGTCATAATACTGAAACAACACAAGTTCATGAAACAGAAAATTATTATTTAGTTTTGTATTAGTTTGATATATTATGTAAGGTATAAGCAATAGATTTTTAAAAAGTGTATTGACATATGAAGAAAAAAATAAAAGAAAGAAAGAAAAGACTTTCATCAATTGGAATTAAAATATTCCTAATTTATGTTCATTTTCCTCGAATGTTTAGGTAATAGCTGATAAAAAAAAAAAAAACATCGAAAAACACAAAAACCTTCCACAAATATAAAAATTTCTTTTCCAAAATAATGTTGTGTGGGTTCTTAAATGTTTGTTCATATCTTTTAAGCTTAAAATAATCAATTTTTATGAGATGAAAAGTATTTCCTGACTAGATCTAAAAGTAAATTTATAATTATAGAATAATAATTTTATTTATTGTTACTTTTAATTAAACATTAAAATGTATATGAAAACACATAGGATTTTTGCGAAGAAGGTGTGTGTGTGGGGGGGCAACTACTGTTTTGCATAAGGGTACTAACAACCCTTCCTCTAGTCTTGTAAATAAATTGTTTACATTTGTGGCAAAAATAGGGAGATTCAAAAACATTATCCCCATAGCTCTATTTACGCAGTACATAAGCATTTATAATTTAACAAAAAATTATAAAAAGAATTTTTATTAAGATAGCAAACGTTTAAGATTAAAAAACAACAATAAATTGATACATGTATATCGATCGGGGTTTGCTTTAAAAGAAGTAAACAACATAAAAATGCTATGTATTCACAGCTACTTTTATGAAAATTTCTGAACAAATTAGAAAGAGAGGATGGTGTGACAAAATACAAATTAAATGATATAAGTCTTGACACAATTTAGGGATGTTTGCCATTTTAAATTATTGGTCTATGTGGAACGAAATAGAACTACAATAATATAGTTTCGTTTTGAGAAATGGTATTACTGATAGAATCGTACTAGGATTTGCTAGTTAATTTATTTCAAAGAAATTAAAAATAAAAGATTTTGAACACAAGAAATAAAAATTGTGCTGATAGCATATAAATATAATTTGAAAATAAAACTTACCTTGAAAAGAACGTGTTATCAGGCTGAGTAAAACACACGTGCACGTAAAATAGAAAGATACAAAATTCAAATGTTCGGGGCTGGCGCGTTGGCAGTTAGCCAGCCCCAGGCTGTGACGTCACACGTGAGGGGATGAAGGGCGTGTCTGGCTTGTAGTCTTGAGGCGGCTTTGGATAGAGCAAGGCACAGCGTGCTAGAAAAAGCAAGGCTGGACAAAATGACAGAGATATACCGGGTAGCGAATACGGCAAAAACAACCAATGAGAGAGAAGCAGATGAAACGACTGAGTGGACTAGTAGCGACATCTACCGGAGAACAAGTGTAAAAGAAACCAAGAAAAAAAAAGCTTACCACATCATTAAAAATTTTCACTCTTTAGTCTATGACTTATCTAGTACTCCTGATTTTCCAAGTATTTGGAAAGCGTTAATTTAATTTCCCCCGTTTTTTTTTGTGTGTGTGTCTCTGTCATTTTGCCCAGTCTTGCTTTTTCTAACACACTGTGCCTTGCTCTATCTTGCACTGAAGAAGAATCTCGCTAGTAGATTTAAAACAGCTGTTTGCTGCTTTTTATGTATTATTTGTGCATTTTTAAACGTTGGTTTTGTGCTTTATAATGCTCAAACTTTTCGGAAAATGGCAACAACCCGACTTGCAAAAAACCTATATATGACCAGCAATAATTATTCTTGGTTAAACCCAATTCGCACTAAAGAAAATTAGTTTTCCAGACCCTAAACAAAAACAAATATCAGGGACAACTCGACCCGATGCAGGACTCTATTCAACGATCCCGAGGTGCCCGCTATTCAGAGGTTTTACTATATTTAAATATTAAAGAATATAGATTTGTCCATTTTTTATGTAAAAGATAAAATTGGTATTAGAAATATAATTTTTAGGTAGCTTTCTTTACAAAAAAGCTACCTATTGCAGCCGTTCGGAGGAAAGCGATTTAAAAAAATTTTGGTATATTTTCATCGATCATGACCCCCAGACCCCGAAACCACCCTCCGTTCAAAATTGATATATATATATATATATATATATCTGACCTATGTCACACTGTAACTCCCGTAATTATGAACCGATTTCGATGTAATTCGGTGTGTACATAGTACATACCAATGTCTCAACCGAGTTCGTTGGCCAGCTTCATCCGCCGTTTTGTTTCAAAATGGCGGCCATTTAAAATTTTTAAAAAAATTTAAAACTTGAAATGTGGTACCAAAAAATTAAAAATGGAAAAATATTTTTTTCTTATGTATTTGACCTTTATACAAAGATTCCGGAGCAGTTTTTGTTTCGTCTATATCTTAAAAAATGGCTGAGTTATAGCATTTTGAATTTCTAGCGTGGCTGACATTTTGAAACGTCCTGAATTTTGTCACGCGATAAAAGGCGTATTTATGAACCGACTTGGATGTAATTCGGTGTGTACATAGTACATACCAATCTCTCGACCGAGTTCGTTGGCCAGCTTCATCCGCCATTTTGTTTCAAAATGGCGGCCATTTAAAATTTTTTTAAAAATTTAAAATTTGAAATGTGGTACCAAAAAATTGAAAATGGAAAAGTATTTTTTCTTATGTATTTGACCTTTATACAAAGATTTAGGAGCAGTTTTTGTTTCGTCTATATCTTAAAAAATGGCTGAGTTATAGCATTTTGAATTTCTAGCGTGGCTGACATTTTGAAACGTCCTGAATTTTGTCACGCGATAAAAGGCGTATTTATGAACCGATTTGGATGTAACTTCGTTTATACATAGTACATACCAATGTCTCAACCGGGTTCGTTGGCCAGCTTCAACCGCCATCTTGTTTAAAAATGGCGGCCATTTAAATTTTTAAGAAAAATTTAAATTTGACATGTGGTACCAAAAATTGAAAATTGAAAAAATATTTTCTTCTTATGTGTTTGACCTTGATAAAAAGATTCGGGAGCAGTTTTTGTTTCGTCTATATCTTAAGAAATGGCTGAGTTATAGCATTTTGAATTTCTAGCGTGGCTGACATTTTGAAACGTCCTGATTTTTCTCACGTAATAACAGGCGTATTTATGAACCGACTTGGATGTACCTTGGTGTGTACATAGTACATACAAATATCTCGACCGAGTTCGTTGGCCAGCTTCATCCGCCATCTTGTTTCAAAAGTTGAAAAATAAAAAAAATTAAATGAGATACCAAAAAATTGGAAAATGAAAAAGATTTTTTTTGTATGTGTTTGACCTTAATACAAAGATTCCGGAACAGTTTCTCTTTCGTCTATATCTAAAAAAAATGGCTGAGTAATAGCATTTTGAATTTCTCTTGTGACTGACATTTTAAAACGACCTGATTTTTGTCACGCGATAACAGGCGTATTTATGAACCTATTTGGATGTAACTTGGTCTGTACATAGTACATACCAATGTCTCGACCGAGTTCGTTGGCCAGCTTCATTCCCCATCTTGTTTCAAAAGGGTTGCCATTTAAAAAAAATAAATTTAAAATTCAAAATGAGGTATTAAAAAATTGGAAAATGAAAAAGATTTTTTTTTTATGTGTTTGACCTTGATACAAAGATTCCGGAGCAGTTTTTGTTTCTGAAAATTTGTTCTTTTGTTGATATCTTAAAAAATGGTTGATTTATAGCACTTTGAATTTCTAGCATGGCTAACATTTTGAAACGATCTTGTATTTGTCACGCGATAACACACGTATTCGCCTATTTCAATGTAAGAAGGCATGTGGATAGTATACACCAACACCTCGACCAAGTTCGCTGGCCAGATTCATCAGCCATCTTGTTTCAAAATGGCGGCCATTAAATTAAAAAAAATATATATATTTAAAGTGAGGTGCAAAAAAATTAGAAATTGAAAAAGGTTTCTTTCTTAAGTATTTGATCTTGATATAAGGATTCAGGAGCATTTTTTGTTTGTCTTTACCTTAAAAAATGGCTCAGATATAGCAGTTTCAATTTCTATTGTGGGTGACATTTTGAAAAATCTGATTTTTTGCATGCGACAGCACTCCTATATATTAACCGATTCCGATGTGAGTGAGCATGTGCACAGCAATTACTAAGGTCTCGACCAAGTTCACTGGTTAGCCTCATCCACCATGTTGTCTTAAAATGACAGGCACTTTAAGAAATTGCCGAATTTGGCAGCCAAATATAAGTTACTTTAAAGAAAAGCAGCTTGGATAAAGCTGACTAATTTCGCGAAATTCTAATCATTATATTGATAAAAATTAGTATTGAATCTCCTATATTCGGTTTCTACTAAATTGAGCTTCGTGTGTTCGCATGATATAAGTTGGCTTTTTTTTAAATAAGGATTATGAAAGCTACCTCTTCCTCCCGGCACTGGCCGGAAGGACTTTTTTAGATTACTTTTAATACCTGCATTAAAACATGATTTACTTTCCTTTCATTTCGGGTTGGAGATTAAAGTATTTCGGGTTCGGGTCGAGTTGTGGGATTACTTCAAATGAAATTTTCGGGCTCGGGTCGGGTTTCCTTGAATAAATAGCTAACTTCTCTCTACACAGTGCTACAATATTGATGAGTGCTTACACCTGTCCTGCCCATACGAAAGCGGAAGGAAGACTTCCTTCTGTTGTTGTAGCGGCAGGACGTCCTTTGGCGATTGGTGAAAAAAGATTATTTCCTTTGAAATACGTTGCCTTAGCGTCTTCTTTATAGTGTATTTCAGAAGCGTTTTGTCTTTCCTGGTATTACGAAACAAAACTTCATAAATTCTTATTTAATAAAAACTAGATTGTTCACTGTTTCTCTAGGGAGCAAGTTGTCTTCTCCCGCTAGCATCGACATTTAACATTAACTTATTTTAAAATACTTGAAATATAACTTTTTTTTTTACGTAAGCTTGATCTGATTACAAGCCATCTCTGTCATGTGATATCGTAATCTCATTTTCGACTTAGAATAATCTTGAATTTTACAGGCGAGAGCGTTGTATAAAATATCTTAAGTTGTCACAGATTTTTATTTTTTTTAATTCTTTCCGACAATGTTTAAAAGTGTTTATGAATTCGGTTTGTCTGTCCGTCTGTGCCTCTATCCGTCTTTCCGCCCTCTACCTCGCGTAAATACACTCAGATTTTCATGCAAATGATACATGTTAATAATGTTTACCATGACATGTTCGATATTGAATATGAAGTGTGCAGCGTTTATAGTTCATTTACAGGGTGTACAGGGCATTCAAAAAAATTCCGTTACATTATGGTCAATGGGGGAAAATCGTTGCAAGTGCATTTTAATGACATAACGTTTATTAAAATGTATTGAAATTGATATAGATGATTACTATAGTTTAGGCAGGGCATTCATAGCACTTATCACTCTTGTACAGGGACATACAAAAGAAACCGGCTACAATACTGTTTTTGGCAATAACGTCTGGAAGTGCGTTTTCAATTTTTGTATACGCTTTTAAAATTAACTAATGTTTTGCACGTTACTCGTTGTGTATAAATTCTATACCTCGTATACAGGGCTGCGCAAAAGAATTTACTTACCACTCTCCTTATTAACGGAAATTGCCGAAGGGGAATTTTCAACTGTGGTATGTATTTCCTAACTGAACTCAAATTTTGCTTGAAGTAATTTATATATAAAAATTTATATATCATGTACAGGGCTTCTCAAAGAATTCGGATAATTTTGAACTGTAAATGGGAATTGCTGAAATTGGATTTTCAATATGTTTTACCTTTCCAGATGGCTCAATTATATATCAAATTTCAACTTATTATAAACGGTGGAAGTTTTGTTAAGTATTCCGGAAATGTTGGAAAGCATTTTATAATCTATGTTTGACGCATGATTTTTTTTTCTTTTTTTTTTTTTTTTTTTTTTTTTTTTTTTTTTTTTTACCGACTTCAAGAAAGAGGACTTCTAATTCAACACAAATGCATTTCGTACGCAGATAAAATTCGTAGTACCTTACCGATTTCCCTTATTTTTTTCATTCTTAAAAAGTTTATACTGTCTAGACCTGCGGTTCACAAACTTTACTGTTAAATTATTATGAGACCTCCCTTAAAGTTTGAAAATAATTTCTCGAACCTCCTAAAAGGTAGATATTTAAAAGTTTTTATCGAATCTATCATACGGACAGGGCCGTGCGAAGCGGAAGGCGAGGGGGGCGGTAATTGTGGGGCCGCCAAATTTATACTATAAACCTCGTTTTTTCTTCTTTTTTGTAAAATAAATTATATATTTACCTATTGGGAATTTTTTACCGAATAAAAGTACGTTCATTTTTCGTTTCAATGTTATTGCATGGTCCCTTACCCTCCTACACCCGAATACAAATTTATTAATAAGGACTTCTTTCTTTTAAAAACTTGTTTTAGGTCTTTGTCTTAGTCTCTTTCATTAGCCTTCTCTTTTCTGATTCTAATTTTCTTTCTGTGCCTGTGACAAAAACATATACTCTCCAAACAGCATGGGGTTTCCTTCTGGGAATACAAAAAGGTTGTAAACTGCTACTATAATTTTAGATACATTTTTTCTACATCCATTTCTCAGATTCTCTTTGAAAAACATAAGTGCATTTTTTTTTTATGTTATCTAGTTGTTAGGAGTTTCTGAATTAAAATTAATCATAAAGTTACAAAATAAACGCGAAATATGTATTCGATAGAATTTATCTCTGTTTCTGCACATTTCAAAAAAGTGTGTGTGTGTGTGTGGGGGGGGGGGCGCCAAATTGAAACTTCGCCCCGCAGTTTTCTCTTCCCACGGTGCTGCATACGGAAAAGGCCAATGTTCATAGAAAACATAAACAATAGCTATTCTTAACGAGAATAATAATCATATTAATTGGCATCTGGGTCAAATTTCAAGTGGTCCAGAAAATCATTAATTCGTTGCTCGACCATTTTTAAAAAATCTGAAATTTTTTGTACAACAACCCTAATATGATGGAAGTTCAAAATGACTATTATTTTAATTTTATTAATTTTTGTTTGTGCATGGCGGCCATCTTTGTTTCATCGTCTGCAGCAATTTTCTCACAAGAAGGGTCTACAGAATTGTAAATAATTCATCGTTTATTTATCCAATTCAAGTGCGGATTAAAGCAATTTGTACAGAATACATTGGGCTAAAAATTTGGTAATGGAGTAGTTTCCGAAACTAATTGCTTATTGGTAAAATTCAAGCATAAAGATTCAGTTTTTTTTTTCCAAAATTTGTCCGTTTACAGGAGGAAATTTTTCAAGCAAGGAAAACTGTCTACATGACATAATTTTTTTAGAAATAGGCCGAAAGTACTTGTACTCACACGCCGAGTTCCAGATCTGAGACATGCTTTCTCTTCGCTAAAAAAAAAATCCCAAATTTTTCAAAAAATGACAAAAATTGCACTTTTCAGGCTTTGATATCTCTGGTGGGGCACGAGATAAAAATGTGAAATTTTTTTTTGTAAGAGTATTGTATGGTAGTGTTATACACAAGAAATTTCAGGATGGAGATTTGACTACAAGCTGAGATATGGCAAGGGCAACATGTCAAAACAATACTGCCAAACTATTGTTTTGTTGTAGCCACAGCTAAGTATTTATCTCAGAGTATCATTTAAATTTATTTTTTAGATTATCTTTAAATAATAGTAACAGAAAATAAAGCCTTTTGAAATTAATTTAAAAAATAATTATGCCTAAGGTCTACATTTTGTATGGTTTCAGTAACTTTTGTTGTAATTTTAGTAACTAAAAGAAACCTCAGCACTTTTACGTATATATATATGTATATATATATACAAGACCTGAGACAAAAACAGAATAGGGAAAGAGAAAAGCTGTTAATATTGGTATACTTGTTGACACATGATCAAACGTGTCAAAACACATTCCTGCTTGTTGGTTTAAAATCCACAATTTTAATGCTGCTTGCCAGTCCCTGAAACTTGTTAATACCATAAGTATGTTCCTGTAAATGAAACATTATGCGATGTTACCATGCATCAGCCTCAAGTAATTTTCAGAAAGTAAAGATATCCAAAGCCTTTTCAAAATTTATACTGCAGAAAAATCACATTTTTGCATAAGAAGTAAGTTAGGAATTATTAATGAATTGAGACTTGCACATAGTGATTTCAAAGTATATTTCTATGAGACAGCAGGGCCAAGATCTTCAATCAAGTTATCAAGAGATGACAAGACTTAGTTCCTACAAATAAAATTTTGAGAAAGATCAAAATTGTGGTTTTTGAACCAACAAGCAAGAATGTGATTTGACACGTTTGATCATGTCTCAACAAGTATAACAACATCAACAGCTTTTCTTTTTCCCTATGTTGTTTTTGTCTCACGTCTTGTATAAAAATATTTTTTTTTTCTTTATGTAAAAGTGCTGAGGTTTCTTTTAGTTACTAAAATTACTTACAGCAAAAATTACTGAAACCATACAAAATGATAATTATTTTTTTAATTAATTGCTAAGCTTTGCAAAGGGCTTTATTTTCTGTTACTATTATTTAAAGATAATCAAAAACATAAATTTAAATGACACTCTGAGATAAATACTTAGCTGTGACTACAACAAAACAATAGTTTGGCAGTATTGTTTTGACATGTTGCCCTTGCCATATCTCAGCTTGTAGTCAAATCTCATCTCCATCCTGAAATTTCTTGTGCATAACAATACCATACAATACTCTTATAAAAAAAAAATTCAGATTTTTAGCTCGTGCCCCACCAGAGATATCAAAGCCTGAAAAGTGCGATTTTTGTCATTTTTGAAAAATTTGGGATTTTTTTTAGCCAACAGAAAGCAAGTCTCAGATCTGGAATTCAGTGTGTGAGTACAAGTACTTTCGGCCTATTTGTAAAAAAAATTATGTCATGTTGACAGTTTTCCTTGCTAGAAAAATTTCCTCTTGTAAACGGACAAATTTTGGAAAAAAACGGAAACTTTATGCTTAAATTTTACCAATAAGCGGTTAGTTTCTGAAACTACTCCATTACCATATTTTTAGCCCAATGTATTCTGTACAAATTGCTTTAATCCGCACTTGAATTGGATAAATAAATGATGAATTATTTACAATTCCGTAAACCCTTCTTGTAAGAAAATTGCTGCAGACGATGAAACAAAGATGGCCGCCATGCACAAACAAAAATCAATAAAATTAAAATAATAGTCATTTTGAACTTCCATCATGTTAGGGTTGTCGTACAAAAAAATTTCAGATTTTTTAAAAATGGTCGAGCAACCAGTGCTGGACCACTTGAAATGGATTGACCCCTATATTATAAAACAAAAATGTGTCCGTGAGTTACGCTATGTCATATGGGCGGTAGCACTGACCTAACGCTAACCTATCAATTTTACTTTAACTGTAATTTTTTAATCTTCCAAACATCGCACTATTTCAATTTTAATACTAGGAAAAAATGTACTGTCGGGAAAAAGAAAGTAAACACCCCCTACTAACGCCTCAACAAATTATCGTATTGAAGACAGTTACTGGTACCTAGGGTTGCCAGGTTGTGCGTTTTTTAGTGCTTTTTAGACCTATCGTACGATGTACTTTAAAATGTGTCCCGTACGACGATTTCTTCCCTTTTTCTACCAAATTTTACTTTTGATAGTTTTAATATAAAATAAATTTCTTTTCACTTTGCTTCAAAGTTTTACCTTTTTCCGAAAATAAGTTATACACATGCGCATTAAATGTAAAAACTGCTTCTTTCCGATCAGAAATACAAAAATCTTGTGAGAGTTAAGTATCTACATTATAAAATTTTAAATTTAGTATATCTGTATCTGTATCTTAAATTTTAATATTTTGTTTGATTTATTATCTCTCTTTATGCTTAACCACTTAATCGTTGCGCTCGATCGGGCACGACACTTAATGCGTTAAATACAAACAATTATTTTGTAGGTGTCCATTGCTAAAATTTTCACGATAATCATTGAATTGTAGGACGTTTAGATTTATTTTTGTTCTTACAATTCAATTAATTTATCATTCATAATAAGATATATGACTGCTAAATTAGTTAAATAATATTAATAGTACAATGTAATACAAATACAGTTGGAGAATAATTATTAAATCGATTAATTAATAATAACCCCTTTTTTAAACAAATTCGTTAACAAAAGCATTACTGGCACATTCACCATAGTTTAATATGGTATGAAAAAGGACGATAGCGTAATAAAACTAAAACTAACAAGTGTCAATCAAAATCTTCCGTTTTTTTCTGAGATAAATCTGGCAATCCTACTGGTACCGAACGATTGGAAATAAAATCTACTTTTAAATGATGTACATAAAATTTGCTTAGGGACCATCTACATATTAAAACGAACCCAAACTTCATTTTTTTTCGATGGCAATATCCAATTTTAACGAGATAGTTCAAATCTTCGGTTCAAACTATGCCTAGACACCATATTTCAACTCATTTGAATGATAAGTTTTTGAATTATAAACATTCAAAATTGAGTGCTTCTAATGTTAAATTACATTTTCATATTTTTATTTATATCTCCTGAAATTATGATCCTAATGTGCTAATTTTTTGCGTAGCAATAATACTAATATACCCAAACATAAGTACGTTGAATTTGCAATTTTTATAATTTTATGATATGAATTATGGAGTATGAAATTAATATTCGAGAAAAATATGAATTGCAACCTACAATTTTGTTGATGGATTTCGATTTATTAAGTTCTGCTTTATGAAAATCCAAAATTTCACATTTTTTCTTCCAAGTAGTTTTCAAATTATACTTAAAAAACGTCAAAATGATAGTTTAATGGGCCGTCTATGATAGAAGTGACTAGATATTTTGAAATTTCTTTTTATATCCTGTAATCTAGCGGTTTTCAGTGACTGCTTGAGTGGCGCTTAAGATGCCTTGATCTAGAAGGGAGCTCTCTCGGTCAACAATGGAGTATCGCACTTCAATTTAGATACAGCCCCTAAAATACGCTCGTTTTAAAATAATTAATTTCTAGAAAACTTATCGTACAAATTGCATAAAAATGTGTTTTTAAGCTAATTGAAGGGTGTAGAGTTCATTTATGCTGTCAGAATTGTGTACTGCTATTAAAAAAAACAAAGTTATGGTTAGTTTTAATATGTAGATTGCCCTCTAAGCCAATTTTATGTACGACATTTAAAAGTAGACTTTATTACCAATCGTTTGGTACCAGTAACTTTCTTCTACGATAATTTTTTGCAGAGTTAGTAAGGGGTATTTACTTTTTTTTTTTTTTTTTCACGACTCTACTTCCATATACAATCATTGAAAGCTGTATCTCAATTTACTGATTTTTATAAATTTAAAAATGGTTTTGAAGTAGGGGTATTTTTTAAACTACGTGAATCATAACAGCGGAAGACTAACCCACTTGTAATCAAAACCATGTAAATAATTTAGTAATTGTTAGTTCCTGTGAAAAATTAAATAACTAAATTGCCAAACAAAATTAAAAATTTTCAACTAAATAAATAAATAAAACAAGTAAGACAAAATCATGCGTCAAGCATAGATTATGAAACACTTTCCAACACATTCAGAATAAGGTAACGAAACGGTACCGTTTAAAAAATTAAAATATTACGTCTAATTCAACCATATGGAAACGCATAATACATTTTAAAACCCAATTTCAGCTGTTCCCATCCATAATCGAAAAATTATACGAATTTTTTCAGCAGCCCTGTATATGATTATAGATTTGAATCTATTAACTACATGCATGCCAAAATTTAGTTCACTTAAGAGGTACATATACTTCAGTTGAAAATTTACCTTCAGCAATTTCCTCTAATAAGGAGACCAGTAAGCGAATACTTTTGTGCAGCCCTGTATTTGAGGTATAGAATTTATATATAACGAGTAAGATGCAAAACAATTAATTAAATTTAAAAGCGCATACCGAATTTTAAACCGTACACTTCAGCAATTATTACTGAAAAACAGTACTGTACTGTAACCGATTTCTTTTGTGTGTCCCTATAAATGAATAAAAAATGCTAATGAATGACCTGTTCTAACGTGATCATATAGAAATTAAGTAATTTATATCAGCTTCAATACATTTGAAATAGCATAATGTCATTAAAATACTCTGCAAACGATTTTTCCCCATATACCATAATGTAAAGGAATACTTTTGAGTGCCCCTGTAAATGAACGATTAATCCTACAAACTTCATATACTAAACCTTCAATACCAAACATGCTTTGGTGACCCTAAATAACCTTTATAAATTTCATGAAAATCCGAGTATATTTACGGGAGTTAGAGCGTTGACAGACGGCCAGACGGACAGACAAACCGAATGCATAAACACTTTTTAACTTTGTTGGAAAGTGTTAAAAAGCGCATATTATAATTAAAAATGCATTCCGAGCAATCATTACTAATATACAGTAATTCGGATACAATATAGTATCTCAAATCTTTTCGAATACACCGCAAACAATCCTCCTTATACCATTATGAACGGAATTCTTTTGTGTGGCCCTGTAAATGAACAATAACTATTCCTTGCACTTCATATTCAACAGAATTCCTATTTTAGGGACTTCATAAATGAATATCAATTTTACTATGTTTGAAAGAGTGTAACACCATTAAAAATCATTTGAAACGATTTTTTTCCCATTGACCGTAATGTAACGGAAAACTTTTGACTGTCCCTGTAAATGAACTAAACATGCTACAAACTTCATTTGAAATAGGGAACGTGCTATGGTAGAGGTCACTAACATCCAAAAATTTCAGAACGATCCGAGTATATTTACGAGAGTTACAGCGTGGACAGACGGCCAGACAAACCGAAGTCAAACACTTTTCAACTTTGTTCGAAAGTGTTAAAAAGAATTTAACAGACATTTAATCGAACTCCATGCTTAAACACCGAGATAATGAGAATCACAAATGTTGCTAATAAATAGTGAAATGTTTCACGATTAATCGCAGGCATGCGTCTAATGCGACACTACCAAAAATGCTATTTGGTGTAGTTTTTGGACATTCTAACAAAATAAACTAAATGTAAAATTCGTTCTATTAAATCCTATCATACGTAATTAATTCAATTATATACCATGATAGGTAATGATTCTAGGTTGCCATGGTGAGTACATCCTATTTAAGATGGAGTCCATATTTCCGTATTACTGAATTATATATATATACAGGGTGATTCAAAAAAGATGGGAAAATTTTTAAGAGGTGATAGTACACACCCAAACAAACATTTTGTATCAAAGAATGCATGGTCGAAAACTAAGCGTAAAAAAGTTAGAGGGCGCCAAATGTTATGTTCTTATACGAGGCAAAAACACACAATGAACGATTAAGTTAAGTTACGAAAACAAATTTAATGGCATTTGATTACAATAAGTGCTCAAAACATTGACCGGCAGCTGTTATGCACACAGTACAACGGCGAAGAACAGATTGGCAAATTTTCTGAAACACACGTAATCGTAATAAATTTTGTATTCATACATTTTTGTTTAAGAGTGCAACAGCTACTGCTCCAAGATCTAAATATTTATAAACGTAATTATAGTACGTACGCACCACGTTTGCCCTACAATTTTCGACTTCTTAAGTTTGGATTCGATTTTCATAAAATTTGAAATGACTCAACAAAATTCAGCAACGATTATAGTATATTAAATTTCAACCATTCGGTTGGGTAGATTTTGCACTGTTAAATGCCGGCAGACGGACGGACGAGACGACGGGTATAGGTGCTACGTATTTATATAATTACGAACGTACCTAAAAACACACTTACCACATGACTAAAGTTTAGTTTGCAATTTTGTTAAAAGTAACAAAGTATGAACCCAATATTAATTATTTGGAATACAAGGTGCAATAACAAAAATCCCGTTTACTCTTTTTTCCCGACACTAAGAAGGGTTATGTGTTTCACGCATATCTGGGTATGTGAATTTCTTTATAACCTCGAAACATCCCAACGGCTGGGTGGATTTTAATGAATGAGGTCTCTGTCGATTAGTCTTAACCGTCCAATGGTTATAGGCAGATTTTGTTTTTATAATTTCAAAATGGCGGCCGTAAAATACAAAATGGCGATAGAGACGAAAAAAAAAAAACATTTGCGCACCCTATTGAGTGGCATATCATTGGGTAGGTCTTTCAAAATGAAGACGATGTTTCATTGACTATTTTGAAGTCAGAAACTCCGTTTAAATATTACACAACCTGGGAGTTGTGTAGGTAGGATCTCTAGCTTTACATAGACACCTATCTATAGGCCTCATCAAAACAGTGCTTATAGATAGGAACTAATAATTAAACACAACGTAAAAGTCATCAATACAAGTAAATAAAAAAATAGATAAGTAATATAAAAAATAGTTTCATACTGATGAGAAATAATCAATTAGTTCGCTTTTTTACGCTGTCGGGTTTTTTTATTTTTGAAATTTAGTTATTATATTTTAAATATAATTGTCCTTATTGAAATCGTTTATTAACTATATGAAGATGAAAATACAACAATCTAAAAGACTATACTGTTTATGGTAAGGTTTAGAACACGATTCTACAATGAAAAATGTTTAAACAGAATTTCTTAGTTTTAATAGGAATCTTAGTGTATATATTTATGAACGGCATGGAAGAAATAAGGGAAACTAATTATTTTCATGAAGGGTATCATCTCCCACACCATGAAATTCTGAGACTAACCAGCAAAACAACCCAATTAGGCATCGTATTTGACGTAAGCGCCAAAACAACTAGCGGAAATTCTTTAATATTCTCTTTTTATAATGTAAGGGAGAAGTTCTTCAAGAAGATCTTTTTAACACTTTCCAACATAGTTGAAAAGTATTTATGACTTCGGTTTGCCTGTCAGTCAGTCATTTTAATGTTGTTGCACCATTTGAAGCATAATGAAATTGATATGCATCTATGAAGTGCACTAAAATATGCATTCTACAGGATATGGGGTGCAAAGAATTTATTATTCATTTACAGGGTCACACAACAGAATTTTGTTTCATAATGGTATAGGAGGGGGGGGGACTGTTTGCAGCGTATTTTAATTATGTTAAACTACTTCAAATATAATGAAATCGATATACGTTACTGAGATTTCCTACAAATTACTTCCTGTATAATACGAAGTGCATAGCATTTACAGGGACACACAAAATATTTTGGATACAGTACAGTATCCGAAGATTTACTGTATATTAGCGATATCTACTGGAAGTGTATTTTTAATTATGTTATGAGTTTTTTAAGTTTAATTAAATTTTTGTATCCTACGTGGTGTGTATAATTTTGCCCAATGGCAATATAAAACATACAAAACTAAAAACATTTTATTGCTTTTTGCAATGATTTCACGATTTCAAAAACAATGTTTAATTATGAATGTTTTCGATTTATTCCTTTGAGATTCATTAAAATATAGATCATGGATGCAATAATTTTGCTCAATGGCAATATAAAACATACAAAACTAAAAACATTTTATTGCTTTTTGCAATGATTTCAGGATTTCAAAAACAACGTTTAATTATGAATGTTTTCGATTTATTTCTTTGAGATTCATTAAAATATAGACCACGGTGCCCGTTGGCAATATAGCGATCTAAACGAACTCCATGCATTAAACTTTCTTAAAAAATGCCAATTTAATGCAAGCGAATGTGTGTATTAAATGTAATATTGTTAGAATTTTTATATTCGGGCTGATTTAATTTTTTGTTCACAGTCATGAATGACTTAAGAATGCCTCCATTGTTATTCCTAAAAAATATATTTTTTCAAGTGACATCACGAGTGAATGCTTACTGTTTAGATTTGATTTTTCAATCTTATAACGTGTGTTCTTTTTTACTATTAGCTAACAAATTTATTAGGAATTGAAGTTTTACAGCTTTTTGTAAATTTATTTAAAAAAAAATTGAAGGTTATAGATTTTTTAAATGCAATGAACGAAGGAATAACGAGCAGCAAGTAAGATGGCTAGCGCGGCAAAGCCACGAGTCGCGGGATAGAATTCAAATGGTTAAAATGTTTCAAATAGATTCAAATGGTTAAAAAAAAGGGAAAAGAAACTGGCCTTTAAAATTTAAAGTACGATCAAAATGTAACAAAAATCTATCATGATTTGAACATTTTTCTTTTAATTTTGAAATTGCTCCTTTTTATGATACCATTCGTGACAGGAGCCCTACTATTTGCAATGTAAACTTAATTTTTAAATGAAAAACTGCATTCGCATAAGACTTTCATAAATGAATTGAAAATCTGAGGCACTGATTGTATCGAGCATAGGAATAATTTCCGGAAGCTCTTCCTTTTTATTATCATATCATATGAGCTATCAGAAACAGCCAGCTGGATGCATTTTGTGCACCTGCGTTTTTATGAATTACAAATTTCGAAAAATTGATTGTACAGTCGTGGAAAAAAAAAGTAAACACCCCCTACTAATTCTTCAACAAATTATCGTAGACGGAAGTTACTGGTACCGAACGATTTGAAATAAAGTCTACTTTTAAATGACGTATATAAAATTTGCTTAGGGGGTCATCTACATATTAAAACGAACCCAAACCTCATTTTTTTCAATGGCAATACCCAATTTTAACGAGATATTTCAAATCTTCGGTTCAAAATATGCCTAGACACCAAATTTCAAGTCATTTGAATGATAAGTTTTTGAATTATAAACATTCAAAATTTAGTGCTTCTAATGTTAAATTACATTTTCATATTTTTATTTATATCTTCTGAAAGTATGCTCCTAATGTGCTAATTTTTTGTTTAGAAATAAAACTAATGTGCCCAAACATAAATACTCTGAATTTGCAATTTTTATAATTTTATGATATGAATTATGAAATTAATATTCGAAAAAATTATGAATTACAAACTACAATTTTTTTGATGGATTTAGATTTATTAAGTCCTGCTTTATGAAAATCCCAAATTTCACATTTTTCTTCCATGTAGTTTTCAAATTATGCTTAAAAAACGGCAAAATGATGGTTTAAGGGGCCATCTATGATTGAAGTGAGTAGATATTTTGAAATTTCTTCTGCTACCTTGTTATCTAACAGACTTCATTGACTGTTTAAGGTGCCTTGATCAAGAAGGCGGCTGTCTCGGTTAGCAATCGAGAACCCAACTTCAATTTGGATACAGCCCTTAAAATACGCTCGTTTTAAAATAATTATTTTCTCGGAAACTTATGGTACGAATTGCATAAAAATTTGTTTTTAGGCTATTTGAAGGGTGTAGAGTTCATTTATGCTGTCAGAATTGGGTATTGCCATTGAAAAAAATGAAGTTATGGTTCGCTTTAATATGTAGATGGCCCCCTTAGCAAATTATATATACATCATTTAAAAGTAGACTTTATTTAAAATCGTTCGGTACCAATAACTTTCTTCTACGATAATTTGTTGCGGAGTTAGTAGGGGGTGTTTACTTTTTTTTTTCCCACGACTGTACATTATGTCATCGTGCTTTATCTTTTATGTTTCGTATTTTCATTATTTGTAAAGTCGAAAATAGCAAAGACTATTATTTGCAATGTAAACTTAATTTTTAAACGAGAAACTGCATTCAATTAAAACTTTCATAAATAAATCAAAAATATGAGACACAGTATTTGTAAACAGCATTAGGAATAATTTCCAGAAGCTCTTCATTTTTATATTCATAACTTAGCAGCAATCAAAAACAGCCATTTGACTGTATTCTGTACACCTGCGTTTTCATGAATTACAAAAGAACATGAGTCAAATATTGGATGTTAGAGATCGACCGAAAATTCGTTTTCGTTTTCGGCCCAAAATCTGAGTTTCGCCGAAAATCGAAAATGCGACTGAAAATTTGGTCGGGCCGAAACTATCAGTATTCCAAAAAATCTTGTTTCTTCCTTCGAAATTTTCAACATTACTCAACGATTTCAGCTTATTTATTGCTACGAACTCCATTGTTTGTAATTATCAGTCATGACTGACTCAAGACGTGAATGCAAATTATAAAGCAAGCAATGCATATATAACTAAACTTTTCCATGTACTCATTAAAAGCTGCAGACATAACAGTAATGGAAATTTTTCAGTTTGAAACCGCAGAAGTGTTTCGAATATTCTTTAAGAAGTTCTAGTATAACAAATGATCAATTACAGAAATAATTATAAAAGATAAGTCGAGGTGTGTATACATAAAACTAAAATATTTTTTAATTAAATGCAAATTCGTATAATTATAAAATCTTTTTGTGTCGTTGATGAATTAATTACGTTTCATTTCATATGAAAATAAGAAGATTTGGGTGTAAGGCACAGACAGCCAATTTAGGCCACAGGCATAATTAACTAATAATTACGTATATTTAATAAATACGCACAATTAATTAATAATTATGCATATTTAATACATAAGTATAATTAATTAATAATTATGTATATTTATGTATGTATGTACAAACGTGGAAAAAAAAAGTAAACACCCCCTACTAACTCTTCAACAAATTATCGTAGAAGAAAGTGACTGGTAGCGAACGATTGGAAAAAAAGTCTATTTTAAATGATGTATATAAAATTTGCTCAGGGGGCCATCAACATATTAACACGAATCCAAACATTGTTTTTTCAATGGCAGTACACAATTCTGACAGCATAAATGAACTCTACACCCTTCAATTAGCCCAAACACGAATTTTTATGCAATTCGTACCATAAGTTTCCGAGAAATTAATTATTTTAAAACGAGCGTATTTTAAGGGCTGTATCCAAATTGAAGTTCCGTACTCTATTGTTAACCGAGAGAGCCACCAAAGTGATCAAGGTTCCTTCAGTGCCACTCAAGGAGTTAATGAAGCCTTTTAGATTACAGTACAGCAGAATAAATTTCAAAATGTCTACTACTCACTTCCATCATAGACGGCCCCTTAAACAATCATTTTGCCGTTTTCTAAGCGTAATTTGAAAACTACTTGGAAGAAAGAAGTGAAATTTTGGTGTTCTATAAAGCAGGACTTAATAAATCTAAATCCATCAAAAAAAAAATTGTAAGTTGCAATTCACAATTTTTTCGAATATTAATTTTATAATTCATAATTCATATCATAAAATTATAAAAATTGCAAACTCATCGTATTTATGTTTGGGTATAATAGTATTATTGCTACAAAAAAATTAGCACATTAGGATTATAATTTCAGGAGATATAAATAAAAATATGAAAATGTAATTTAACATTAGAAGCATTACATTTTGAATGTTTATAATTCAAAATCTTATCATTCAAATGACTTGAAATTCGGTGTCTAGGCGTAGTTTGAACCGAAGATTTGAAATATCTCGTTAAAATTGGGTATTGCTGTTGGAAAAAATGAAGTTTGGATTCGTTTTAATATGTAGATGATATGTAGTTTTAATATGTAGTTTTAATATGTAGCATAAATATAGCATGTGTGATCACAGATCGCACAGAGGATTTCGTTTAATATTCCTTTCAAAACACTTTATCCTTTTGAAAAATCTGTTAGTTCCACATTTCGCAACCATGGGCGCACTCCATTCTAAACAAACCTCTATCCGAACGAAACTCCGTTTTATATACTATCCGTAGATATATTAGTCGAGGGGTTTGGGCCGATAGCACCCAAGATAAGTAGGCGCCCCTGGCGGTAAAAAGTGGAACTAAAATATGTAAGGCTATGGTGCATAATATGAAAGAATGGTCAAAGGGGTGTCGGCAAAAGTTGGTAAAGTGCCCCCCGGGTGAAAAAGGCGGAAGTTAGAAAAATTGCTTAAAATACACAATTTAGAGCCCGAAGGAGTAAATAATATAAGAGTTTTTGAAAATTTTATGATTTGCCGTGTGATCTGAGGTATTCAGCTTTACGTATGCAAAAATTCATGTCTCCAACTTAATTAGGGGCTCTCTTAGAATGAATTGCTTAAAATACATATGTGGTAGCTCAAAGGGCTAAACGTAAGACTTTCTCACGATTTTATGATTTGTCGCCTGGCCTCAGGTGTTCTGCTATAAGTATGCAAAATTTGAAATCTCCAATTTAATAAGGGGCTCAGTTAGAAAGAATTGATTAAAATACGCATGTGGGTGCCCAAAGGATTAAATGTACGATTTTTTCAAAATTTTATGATTTGTCATTTGATGTGAGGTGTTCAGCTATAAGTATGCAAAATTTCACGCCTCCAACCTAATTAGGGACTCACTTAGATAGAATTGTTTAAAATACACAAGTGGGAGCCCAAAGGGTTAAATGTACGACTTTTTCAAAATTTTATGATTTGTCGTTTGATCTGAGGTGTCCATCTATAAATACACAAAATTTCACACCTGCAACCTAATTAGGGACTCACTTAGAAGGAATTGTTTAAAATACACATGTGGGAGCCCAAAGGGTTAAATGTACGACTTTTTCAAAATTTTATTATTTGTCGTATGATGCGTGTTGTTCAGCTATATGTATGCAAAATTTCACGCCTCCAACCTAATTAGGGGCTAACTTAGAAAGAATTGTTTAAAATACACATGTGGGAGCCCAAAGGGTTAAATGTAAGACTTTTTCAAAATTTTATGATTTGTCATATGATGTGTGGTGTTTAGCTATAAGTATGCGAAATTTCAAGTCTCCAACATGTATAGTTTCTGAGAACGAGCTCTATGGCAGACGGACAGACAGACAGAGGAGCGAGACGAATAGGGTTTCATCAGATGAACAAAACTCTAAAAAAGCATATATCATAATTAAAAATGCATTTTGAGCAATCATTACTAATATACAGTAATTCGGATACAATATAGTATCTGAAATCTTTTCAAATACACCGCAAACAATTTCCCCTATACCATTATGAACGGAATTCTTTTGTGTAGCACTGTAAATGAACAATAACTATTATTTGCACCGCATATTCAACAGAATGCATATTTTAGTGGGTTTCATAAATGAATATCAATTTTACTATGTTTGAAAGAGTGTAACACCATTAAAAATCATTTGAAACGATTTTTTCCCATTGGCCGTATTGTAACAGAAAACTTTTGACTGTCCCTGTAAATGAACTAAACTTGCTACAAACTTCGTTTGCAATAGGGAACGTGCTATAATAGAGGTCGCTAACATCCAAAAATTTCAGAACGATCCGAGCATATTTACGAGAGTTAGAGCGTGGACAGACGGCCAGACAAACCGAAGTCATAAACACTTTTAAACTTTGTTGGAAAATGTTAAAAAAAAAAAAAAAAAAAAACAGAAATTATAAAACAAATATGTAAAAGGAAAAATATAAAAGAAGAGTACAAAAGTTAGAAAATAAAATAATTTACATCGTGTATTAAAAAAAAAAAAATCGATAACCATGTTTCAAGCTAAATGGGTAGTTAAAATATTCCTCTGATAAACAGAAAAGAAAAAAAAAAATATGCTATAGCAAAAATAAAAATCAGTAGCCTCAGGACTAATATTCACAACGTCATTATCAGGTTTAGATTACTATTTGAACATGGCACATAAAATACACGAAAACTTGAATCTAAAATTCATCCTTTTTAATTTTTGAATTGAAATTGAATAATTCATTTTAAAGAATAATAACATTTATGTGATTATAAGTACTTTATTTGAGGTAAGCCTATAAAATATAAAATTTCAAGAATAATTAATTTTAATAATTAAAAAATATGTAGTATTAAATATTTTTCCTCGATTGAGATGCTTGACGCCTTTATTATTCTGGCGCCTGTGTGCGCCGCACACATTGCACAATAGGTCGGCGCGCCCCTGCGAGCTGAGGTATTCCCTTTTACATAAGGCAAGATTTTCTCTGTCCAGTTCTTTCAATGGGATGCGGCAGCTCCGGGTCGTCTGCCTGATGAGCTTTGGAGTGGTCTTGTGGGATGATTAAAATATTCAAGGGCCTGCCTAAGGCCCAGTTTAGACTATTGTTTTGCCAACCTTCTACACTTTTCCAGGAAACCTATTCTTCTTCACCCTTCTGTGGTTTATTCACAAAAAGGGGGAGATTCAACAACTCAAAGGAGATAAGAAGATTAGATAGGATAGACTTGAAGGAATGGTTTTCCTCTTGCAGGAGGTCAGTCAGTTTCTTTGTAAAGCTAGTAAACATGAAAATCACCGCGTGACCAATACAAAGAGGCCAATAGTTGAATGATACGTCTATTCGGAGCTTTAGTGAGAATATCCCTATCGACTGGCATTCGAAAAAAATGTTTTCACGAGAGACAGTTGTCTTATAATTTTGGGTGTATCATTTGATTGATCATATCATACAGACACTCAGCTCTATTTTACAATAGTTAGGTTTCAACTCCAGTTTTCCAAGTTAAAACAGATGATGGATGGTGTAGTAATTTGTAATTCAGAGTAGTCCCATCAAATATATATTTACGGTGAATAATCGTACGTCTAGAATCCGAGCGGTGCTGTAGATTACGTCGATTATGTAGATTATGATATCCAGTTGATCTTCTGCCATGGTTGGTGGATTACAGAGGTACTTTTTCCCATCTTTTTATTGTTCGTGTTTGTATTAGATTTTCTGGTAGTGGTTTGTGCAAGAAGTTTTTTTTTTTTTGTCGGGAGACGTTAACTTTCGTTATCTAATACTTAATCGTAAGTTATGAAAAATATTTGGCAGTATCTGCTATCAGATATGAGCGATTTTTTAATCAACTTTTTTTGTATGTTTGTATATATATTTGTGTGTGTTTAAATAAATCTTTTTTTAAGTGGTTATTATTTTTTTCTATCAGCATGAGTCTGTGCGCATTTTTTAAGATAAATTGGTTTGGATAGGGTATATACAGGGGCGTAGCCACAGATATTTTTTCGGGGGGGGGGGGGGAGAATCCGAAAATTTCCCATATTGAAACAAATTGCTCCAATTTTCGACTAAAATGATATGCACAACGTGTGTAATAATTATAATGATACTTTACTTTTGCATAAAAAATTCCTTTTCCAAAGAAAAATTCTGAAACTGAAAACATAAAATTTCTAATTATGGGTTTGTTTACTAAAAAAATAAATACGCTTTTTACTTTCTTGTATCTTTACAAGAAGAAAGTATTGGATTCGTGAAAAATTCGACTTCCGGTTTTAGACTGATTTATACGTTTTAGTAAGTCCTGAACACGATTCGACTGTTTTTAGAAAATATCTGTCTGTCTATATGTGATACAAATTTTGTGAGCGCTCTAACACAAGAACTAATGCACGAAATTTAATAAAACTTTAGAGATTCACTTATACAGTCGAACCTCGTTAACGCGAACACTGAAGACGAAACTTTTTTTGTTCGTATTAAAAGTAGTTCGTGTTATCGGAACTTAACTACATTACATACAACTGGACGAGGCAATCGGAAACAGTTCGTGTTAATGAGGTTTGACTGTACCTTGATAAAAATTGGTGCTGATTTGTTTTTGGTGTAAATCGTTCCACAGGTGGCACTGCTATGCGGCATTTTTCACGATTTACATGATTTTAGCGATAATTATATTTCAAAAACTATTGCGCGGAATTTGATCAAACGTCATATTCTGTTAAACCTTGACATAATTTGATGCATATTAGCTTTTTATGTATATTGTATATCATATAGCAGGTGGCGCTGCTATGCAGCATTTTTCACGATTTTGCGATAACTGTATCTCAAAAACTAATGCACGGAATTCAGTCAAACTTCATATTCCACATAAGTAGCACTTTCACATAAATAGATCCTTATTAGGCTTGGGTCTATACTGTCTAAAGCTATCGGTTTTGTGCACTTTGAGTAAGGAATTTTGGCTGCAGACATCTAAGAGGCTGGGTGCCAAAATTGAATGATTTGTTTGAAAAATGCTATGCTTATATCTCCTTTTTAAATGCACACAATTCAACAAATCTATACCTTTAGAGTTTGTTATTATAGGCAAAGAATTGTCATTTAATTTTGGCACTGTGATTGCAAATTTTAAGGCATTAACATGTATGGAGTCAGTGGCGTAGCTAAGGGGGGGGGGGGGGGCGGAGGGGACGGTCCGCCCGGGTGTTACCCTCTAAGGGGTGACACCCAATCTTTATTTGCAATATATATATATATATATATATATAGAGAGAGAGAGAGAGAGAGATGGGCAACATCGTTCCTTTTACGGAATCGCTCCAGCCGGAATCGTTCACCGAAAGGACGAGTTCATTAGAGTCGTTCCTTTCGGAATCGTTCCGAAAAAAAGGAACGAATCCGAGAAAAAGGAACAATTCCGAGAAAAAGGAACGATTCCGAGAAAAAAAGGAACGATTCCGAGAAAAAAAGAACGATTTTGAAAAATAAAGGATTCCAAGGAGAAAAAAACACTTCCGAGATAAAGAGAACCACATGCAATCCATAATATTTTTTACTAATTTATTTTCTTATGTACCCATCCATTTTTTTACGTATCCAGTCGCCTTAATTTTGTAATGTTTTGGACAGATGATTTTGTTTTTAAGAGTTCATTTCATTGATCAGTGTGTGCAATTAATTTGCAGTTATTTCTAACTTTATGATTTATGGTATAAAGCATAATTCCTCTTGGAAATTTAAGGGCGGTGCAAGGTCTATTCGATTTTCAGTGTAATCATTGGTTTCTCTTGAAAATATGTCGTCAAATGACGTCCATTTATATTATTATTTTATACAGTGTGTCTTTACTCTCAACGATGTTCAGTGGCTAAGTCATAAACCGTTAGTCATAGACCGGTTTTGTAATTTCCATTCAACTGACCATTTGTAATTTCCAATTACAAAAATGTTTTAAATAAGGTAAAAAATTATTCTGAAAGTCGTTTGGATCAATAAAAATATTTCTAAAAAAGTTACGAAATTTAATTTTTTATACGGTCCCCCGCCCTATAAGAGATATTTAGTAAAAATTTCCTGTTCTCTTAAAAGAAAGACAAAAAAAGTCCCATTCATCTAACACTAAAATTCATGAAGTTATACGAAACTTTGAAATGCAAGAATTAAGCCACTTTTCTGCATCCGAATACACATGAGTTTAGCCATGCTTCTAGGGGTCGTAAACAAAGTGCTTAAAGTATTTGAAGGATTTATTTCATGTGTAGCTGCGCTTTGAAAGAAATCGTATTACAACAGATTTTTGTAAGGATTTGTAGCTGTTTCTTTTCATGATTTTTTTAAGAAAAACTATGCTATTTTTATAAGCTTTTATTTAACCTATTAACCGCCAAAACTATAAGTAGGAATTTTCAAATTTCTTGTTGAAAGTTGCTTGTCACCACAAATTCAGAAAGGTAATTTCCGCTTTATTAAAATATCAAAATTTCTGACAATAAATAAGGCAATTTTTTTAATTGTAAAATAGTGGTGACAAAGTAATTAATGTAAGCATGAGCAATTATTTTGACCGTTGCGTGAACGCAACACCAGCGGGTAACGGGTTAACTTGAAACAATCGTATGTATGTCTTTCCAGTTCAAATTTTGGACTCGAAATTCAAGTTACTTTAAAATATGCGATCGAGGTTAAATTTTACATATTGACGTAAATCAGATGACAATGTAATATTATTATGATTTTCGGTGCTTACCATTATGTACTTATTTTACAGGGTAACACAAAAAATTTCGGATAGATTACTGCCAACAAGTTTACTAAAAAGTTTTAGATTAGATAACACAAGACTGCGATGGTTGTGTTTTTTTATTTTTAAAATTATGTATTTTTAAAATTATGATTTTTATGTATTTTTAGCGCTGAATCCGAAAATTATCTTCATTTTTAACCATCATGTCAGAATTTTTCGCAAATAGTAAATTTCAAAATAGTAAATTTAAAAATTGAAAAAATAGCTAATACTGTAAAATAGAGTCGATGGTTGTATTTTTTAACTTTTACGACTGATTTGTATGTGCTTTTTAGTACTGAATGTAAAAATTACCTTCATATTTAACCATCATGTTAGACCTTTTGTAAATGGTAAATTTCAAAGTTAAAAAATAGCGAAAATCTGATACTATAAAATGGATGCAAAACTTCTTTTATTCAATTTAATTTTATTTAATTCAAGAATTTATTAAATTTTTGGCTTATACTGGGATTCTTACAGCTAAACAGCTCGAGGATCCGATGATGTGGGAAGGGAAGAGGTTCAATTAAAACTTTGAACTTTTAAACTTTGAAATTTACAATTTGCGAAAAATCCTGACGTGATGGTTAAAAATAAAGGTCATTTTCGGATTCAATAGTAAAAAACACATAAAAATCAATTATCAAAAGTTAAAGAAATAACAATCACTATCAGAATCAGATTTCCCAAAAGTTTTCACTTTTTAGCTTTCAAATTTACGATTTGCAAAAAATCTGTACTTTGTGATAAAAAATGAAGGTCATTTTTGGATTCAGTGTGTAAAGAATCGAGGCTGTTGCTTTTCAACATTTTATTTAACGAAAATTCTATTATTTTTTTCCTGTTATATGTTTTAGTAAAAGCTGTATATTTTGCATTAATATTTCAGAATGATTATAGATTTCAAATTTATAATGCAATGTTAATTTTACTATCAAATCTATTTTTTATATATCTGAAGATTATTTATATTTCTAGTAAATTTGTAAATGACCCATATTTCGCAGCAAAAAATATGCTCCAAGTTTAAACAGCCATTACTTCGGTCAGTTTTAGTCGTAGAATAATAGGACTTTTATTTGTCTTACTTGTAAGTGTAATAGGAAAGTTTTACTAACTATAACTTGAAGGACCGGGGGATCGTATAAAAAATGAAATTTCATAATTTTTCAAGAAATGATTCTATTGACCCAAATCACTTTTTAAATACTTCTTTACCCCCATTTAAAACATTTTTGTAGTTGGAACTATATGGCTATGACTAACGGTTTAGGAATTAGCTATTGGACATCGTTGAGAGTGGACATCCTGTATAGGAAATTTTATTATTGCTCTGATATTTGTCACCAGGGTCTAGGAATTTTTAGTCTCATAGATTCCTCTTCAAAATCTACCTCTAGGTAATCTTAATTTCATTTTTTATTCTGAATCTCATTTTTCATTTGGATGGCCCTACTGGTTTGGATATGTAACTAGTTAAAGTAGATTACATTTTTGTTCCAGTGTCCGTACTTTCAATAACTTTATCCCCTTTATCATCTTTCTCCTCAGCTCCCTAACTTTACGCACACAGGATATTTCGCATAATTCATCAACATTATTATCACCGCCTTGTGGATCTGGTTCAGAAGTGAAACACCCTATTCTATAGCAATCATCTTGTAGTGCAATTCAGTGATATATATCAATTTTAATGCATTTGAAATAGCTTAATGTCATTAAAATGCGCTGCAAACGATTTTTTCCCGTTGACCATAATGTAACGAAATACTTTTGTGTGCCCCTGTAAATAAACTATTAATGCTACACTCTTCATATTGAATACCAAACATCCCATGGTAAACATCATTAACATATATCAATTGCATGGGAATCCGAGTATATTTACGGGAGTTAGGTATATCACACACCGAGACCACAGAACGACACAAAGCGCAACATGAAGTGCAAAAACCGGTCGAAACAAAGAACGAACTTGTTGCAAACTTGTTTTAAACCAGTTTTTCTAGCGAATTCAAGTGACATGTCTTATGTGTCGCCTTAGTGTGTGACTTGCCTTAGAGCGTGAACAGACGGTCGGACGTACAGACAAACCGCATTCATAAACACTAACTTTATTGGAAAGAGTTAAAAAGTAAAGCACGTTTTTGCACACTGTCTTTCCTGATTGACTGATGTATGTCTTGTTTTTTACCCTAACATCGCTATTTGTGAACTGCTGTTAACTACGTAGAATTTCAATAAACTTACAACTCTTTTTGAATCTCCAATTTCACGAGAACCTACAGGAATTTCTCTAATTTCACACCCTCATCCGCCGTCACCCTCTCTCCACTTATATCATACAGAACCTCAGTTCGGTGTGAGTGGATTGCGATGCTAATATGTTTGTTTGGATTGGGATCGTTGGAGCTTCATAACTCATGAAGTCATGGAACACTTGTGTTACACGAAAAGGTAGAAGTTCCTTCAGATGATTTGTAAACAGATTCATTAGCAGCATGGCTATGGCTAGTGATATTTATAAGATAATATTATATATATTAATATTATAATATATATATATATATATATATATATGTGTGTATATATGATTTTATTCATATATAGTACATATTATCTCCGCAAAAAGATATAGTGATTCACTAAACTTCAAAGTTCTATTTCTTTAAATTTAAAATTTGCTAACATTTTAACTGAAAAACGGTTTATTGGTTTAATTAAATTAAACAAATTAAAAGTATGTCCATTATTATTACAGAGTGTAGTACTATATAAAGAACTATCCTTTTGACGATGTTTCGGCCGTTGAATGAAAGATATCTGTTGTAAACGTGTTATAGATAATACCAACCTTAATTTTTTGAGAATTTGACTATTTTTTATTCGGAGTTAAACTTTTTATTGTCAAAACTATTTAAAATAGATAAAACATTTTGTTAAATTCGAACTTTTCAGAAAACTTTATGTAATTTAAGAAAAAAATGAAAATAAATAAATAAATCTTCTAAGTGAAAAGAATAACAATAAGAAAGGAAAATACATAAAATTTAGTATCGTATTTGCAGTAGGTTTTACCTCAATAAAAACGGAAATTTGGTATTAGGCTTGAAACATTAAATTTAGTTTAGCATGAAGGGAGCCTTGATTTGATCGAAATTAAACTCAGATATGTATTATCCATCACCACAGTAACAGGCATTAATCTTGGCATTGATTTCGGGATTTACGAGTATCAATAACGATCAAGAAATCTGAATTATTATAAGAAATTATTACGATAAACGATTTTTTTTTTTGCTTTTATTTTACGTTGAATTAAAACAAAGTCACAGTTATTTAAATTCTAATTATTTAGCAAGAAATAGAAGTAAAATAACAATTGAAAAAACTGTACAAAATCACAACGTGCATTCTTTGGAAACCAATAATTAAATTCGTATATTGTAAAACTTTTTAAATGCAATATTAACCTTCCGCATACCAGACCGGTGCAACAGACCCGATAGATAAATTCAAATTGATTTTTCACATTTTAAAAAATGAAAATTTTGTAAATATGTGACTTTTTCTGGAATGTTCTACTCAAAAGAATAGAACATCCCAGAAAAAACCCACATTTACAGAAATTTCAGTTTTTAAAATAAATTAGAAATATCATTATAAATGTACCTGTCGGGGCAATTGAACCCCTCTGCTAGGAAGAGGGTTAACATAAATCTATTAAACCGAAACAAGCATAAAATATGCAGCTTTATATATATATATGTATGTCGCAGTGTTGGAGAAAGTCCGATAATCTATATGTAGCACGTGATTTTTCTTTCCCGTTTTTATACTCAAAACGGCCATTAAGAGAGCGAACCGCGGTTAAATTATTTCAATCCCACCCACCACTGTTACTGTTATCTTATTATTATTATTAGACATTATGCTTTTTGAAATATTCATTATCTTAAGAAAGAAAGAAACGTTTTACAAAAATTCCTTGTTCTAACAGATTTTACTCTATGTAATAAACCTCAATGTAAGTTGATTAAAACAACAATCTTAGGGAGTTTCGAGATTTTTTTTAATCATCTTCTTCAGGAGAGAAAAAAAAAGACGCCAAACTGTAGAAATAAAGTGGTACTCGAGCGATCGTAGCTGGTCATACATTTATTTTGACAAAGAGGATTCTCAAATTGAAATTATGTTTGAGGAAAAAACATGAAATAGTGAAATATGCATGAAAGTGCGTAACTCTACAATTATTAAAATAATTGAAAATCAGTTATTATTATCCTATTAAAATGCAATTTTTGTGGCCTAGTGATATATTTCTTACATTATTCAAAACTGTTTCTAGTCAGATTTAAAAAAATATTTTTCACTAGTAATTAAACAAGCATTTTCTTTGTTTTTCTTAAGGCTGTTCTTAAGTGATCTGCTCAACAAGCGTAAAACGTTTTGACACATTTACAAATTCATTTTTTAACGGAAAGATATAAAATTGGAATGTTTGACCATGGAAGCGATTTGGAATTTGAAGTGTGTTTTCCATCTTTTGATCAGTAAATTACCTATTGAGTTATAATCGATTTTGATCACGTGACAAACATGTTTTTCACCCATTTTTGAGAAATTATGCCTCTTTCGCGCGGAAATTCGGTTCAAAACGCCCACTTTGACACTATTTTCTGAAAGGCCTATTGCGTTTGCAAAAAAACGGAAAAAACAGCTCGATGGCATAGTTTCTGAACAACAACACCTGCTCGTTTTATGCATTTCCGAATAAAAATAAATTAAAACTTTTGTCACAAATTTATCCTTTTGGATTTGAGAACAGCCTTAAGAATTCATTTAGAAAAAATTCATTTCGTATCGTATGATACATTTACCAATTAGAAAATGTATTAGTGTATTAAAGTACACATGGTGTTCCATTACCCTCGGGATCCAGGTACTCAAACGGTAAAGCACGTAAAGTTTCTGGGTTCGAATCCCATCTCGGGCACTTTTTCACTCAGGTGTAAAAAATCCAATTCGTATAAAATATTTTTTTAAATTATTTCTTTCAGATTAATTTAGCACAAGAAGATGAAATAGTAATGTTTATTAAACGCCCTACTCCGCCTCGCACTTCAATTTCTTTTTTCTTTCTTTCTCTTTTTTTCTTTTTTTTTTGAGGATGGGGGAGTGGGGGGGGGGAACACACATTAGAAGGATGTTTTGGCAATAAAGTCAGCTTTAATACAATCAAAATCTGTTATTTTGAAATAAAATAGCGTATTTTAATTTATTAAAACTGGCCAGTCTACAAGAAAAGAATCGATTCCCGAGGAATCGGTCCTTTTCGGAACGGTTCCTCGGATTCGGTCCTTTTTGGAACGGTTCCTCGGATTCGGTCCTTTTTGGAACGATTCCGAAATGGACCGACTCCGAGGAATCGGTCCTTTTCGGAACGACTCCGAGGAATCGGTCCTTTTCGGAGTCGGTACATTTTGGACCGATTCCGAGGAATCGTTCCGAAAAGGACCGAATCCGAGGAACCGTTCAAAAAAGGACCGAATCCGAAGAACCGTTCAAAAAAAGACCGAATCCGAGGAACCGTTCCTTTTCGGAATCGTTCCAAAAAGGACCGAATCCGAGGAACCCTTCCTTTTCGGAATCGTTCCAAAAAGGACCGAATCCGAGGAACCGTTCCGAAAAGGACCGAATCCGAGGAACCGTTCCGAAAAGGACCGATTCCGAGGAGTCGTTCCTTTTCGGAATCATTCCGAAAAGGACCGATTCCTTTTTACAGAATGGAATCGTTCCTTCTGTTTCACTGCCGGAATCGTTCCTTTGGAGTCGTTCCTCAACAAATGACACATCTCTGTATATATATAACGTTATACAATTTTGGAAAAGAATTCTGATATAAAATGAAATTTCTAGCGCACCAAGCAAAAGATTTAATTCTCTTTTTCTTGGAGAATCTGAAATTTTACACAGAATGGGGTGCCTGAATAAGATATACACTAGTGAACAAAAACTTACCTATCTATCGAGTGAATAGCAAAAGCAAACCTTAAAAGAAAGAATTCTCTTCTACATATAGACACCGCATTGGCTTATGCACACTATGGGATGAGTTATATGAGTCGTCTGTGGTTTCTTGTGTGGGTAAGACAAAAGGTAAGTAAGGAATGGTTGATTATGGTCATTTCCTGTGTTATTGTTGCCTTGGATTCTTTTCGAAATTTTTTCGACTTCCAGTTTTCGAAGGATTTACACGTTTTAGGGGTCAGAGATCCCCAAAAACATGTTTATGCAAAATGTCTGTGCGTCGTCATTGTACCATCGAAAAGTGTATAAATTTATGCATAGAATTGAGTCAAATTTTCTGTGTCTGTGTTTGGCTATGGCCAGGAGATCCTCCTTCAATTTGGAAATATTCCACCAGAAGGGGGCGATGTAATGGCAATTTTTGTGCCATTTACATTATTGTACCATTGAAAAGTGCATTAAATATGCATAGAATTGAACCAAATTTTTTGTGTATGTTTTTGGCTATGACTAGCAGGTACTCCTTTAATTTGTAAATATTCCACCGGAAGGGGGCGTTGTTATAGCGACTTTTGTATCATTTTCCATATTATACCATCGAAAAGTGTATGAAGTTATGCAAAGAACTGAACCAAATTTCAGATTTATGCGTTCGACTATGGCAAGTAGGTCCGCCTTGAATTTCGAAATATTCTGCCGGCGCTGTAATGATACCGAAAGGGGCGCTGTAATAGCGATTTTTGTATAATTTTCGCGATTTTTCGAACTTCTATTGTACATCGGCGGCTCGTGCAGCGACGAGAACTTCGTACCCTTCTAAGCCGGCTATTCGCAAACAGCTGATGTACAACAAAATAACGAAAAAGTATTGATTATAATAAATATCATTACCGAGATTAACTCGTTTTTACCCCGATTAATTGACTGAAGCAGAGATTTAAGATGAAAGTCAGAGTTGGTATAGTATTGAACTATTAACATTTGTAACAACTTTTTGAAACATTAAGATGTATGAGGTCAGGGGCGCGCCAGCAGTATCCAGCGCCTGTGGGCTGAACGTCAGTTGGCGCCCTATAACCCCCCCCCCCCCTCCAAAAATAAAACTAAAAAAAAAAATAATAATATCTATAAATGCTGCCATCCTTCTAGAGTTTTCCCCAGGTCAAATAAATTCTTTTGAACCACAAAATTTATTTGATGAAATTTATCTTGTTTCTATAGTGTTCATATTTTATTTCATTTATTAAATAAAATTTCTGCTTTCAAACATGTTTAATTTCTTGAAAAATAAGGACTGTCGGCAGCTATGTAAATAAAATTCGAAGCACAGTAAAGCCTGTGCAAATGGAACCTGTCTGTATCAAAATCCTGCATTAAACGGTAAAATTTCATTATCCCGGAGAAAATGATTCAATACAATAGCGATAGATTCCATCTATACTAATAACAGAAAGTTATTTGTCACTTCTAATTTTCATATCTATATTAATAAAAGAAAGTTGTCTGTCACTTCTAATTTTCATATCTATATTAATAAAAGAAAGTTTTTACTCTGAAAGTGTTGGCTAAGAAAATCTACCCATAGGCGTAACCAGCCTTCTGAACGGGGGGGTGCCCAGACTTCTTAACCTGAACATGTTGGATATAAACAATCTTATATGGTAAAACCTCATAAAACCGGTCTAATTTCCGTTTTAGACAGGTTTTCATCTTAGAAGGTATAGTTGTGTGGTATTTCGTTTAAAAAGGGCTCAATCGCGATTTTTGTTTGCGTGAGGAGGGATGAGAAGAGATTCAAAGCATCAAAACTAGATCTAATGGTGAAAAAAGAAAAAAAAAAGGAATATGTAAATCTCCTTGCAGCAGTGACACAAGACAGTGACTAAGAGTGGTCACAAGTGTAAAATCTTTTGGCACCCTAGCTTCTTATAAAGATTAAAAAAGGGCTTTAATCATGCTGGAAACTTCTATAGGCACAGGGGAACACTGCATGAGATGTAAAATTATCATAGTCAAAGTCTTGTAGATGAAATTTTGCGGGATGATAAATCTCAGATAATACATGCGGTACACCAGTACATACGCACGGAAGTTTTTCAGAATGTGACTCCATGACTTCTTAGGGATCACCGGAGGGATCCGAGAAATTTTGGAGGAAAGTCTATACAAATAATTATTTTATTATTATACATAATTATAATATTCATTAATATCGTAATTTCCTGCCTATAATCCGTGGATCAAACAATCAGGTCTCGATCCAGAAAATTTATTTCATTATTGAAGTTAAATATTTATTACGATTTAAAAAGTTACGTTTTATGAAACATGATTTCTGGGTTCGAACGTAATTGTTTGATCCGCGGATTATAGACCGGGAATTACGGTATTTCATGTTTTTACCACGAAATGTGTTGAATATATTAAGTTGGTCATGATAATATACACTAAATTTTATCAAGATAAAAATTATACTATCATGATGCGACTATAATAATAAAGATAGGTGCTTGTCTGTCAATGTGTGTCGGTATGCGCGAGAACTGAACTCTGTAAAAACAATGCAGCCCGCACAGCCGTAAGATTTGACAGGACCTCTGTATGCCTGAAGTCAGGGATATCGGAGACAATTTCTAGAATTTTTCAATTAATGTTTTATGCGAATTTTTTCGCAGTTTGCGGCATTTTTTTTTTTTTCAAATGAGTAAATTAAATTTAAAAAATCAAAAAACCCGGCTGCGTAAAAAGCGAACTAATTAATTATTTCTCATCAATGCGAAACTATTTTTTATATTACTTACCTATTTTTTTTATTTACTTGTTTTGAGGACTTTTAAGTTGTGTTTAATTGTTAGCTCCTACCTATAAATACTATATTGTTGAGGCCTATAGATGTCTATGAAGGTTAGAATTGCAATAAAGCTAGAGATCCTACCTACACAACTTCCAGGTTGTGTAATATTTAAACGGAGCTTCTGACTGTAAAATAGTCAATGAAACATCGTCTTCATATTGAAAGACCTATCCAATGATATGCCAGACAATATGGTGTGTAATTTTTTTTCGAGTCTACCGCCATTTTGTATTTTACGGTCGCCATTTTGAATTTATAAAAACAAAACCCTGCCTATAACCATCGGACGGTTAAGACAAATCGATAGAGATCTCATTCATTAAAATCCATCCAGCCGTTGCGATATTTCGAGGGTATAAAGAAATCCACATACCCAGATACGCCTGAAACACATAACCCTTCTTGGCAGTCGGGTAAAAAGAATCCGATTTCAATATTTTATCCAGTATAAACTTTGTCTTCTTTTCAATAAAGTGTTTTCGAGATTCTTACAGCGATTTTTCAATTTTTAACAAATTTTTAATGTTATTTTTAGAGCGTTTTATACATTCCTAAAAGGAATCCGGTTTAAATCTTTTACTCAATTAGTTAATTTCGTTCCCTGTAGTTTTTGAATCTTTTCCGAATTTTTAATGTGATTTTTAGCGGTGGTTTTCGTGCTTTGAGGCTATTTTTTTTACTTTTTTTGAAACAGAAAATTGCCGTGATTAAATTCGAATTGGGAGAATGTCAAATCAGTTCTTATAAGGACGCTGAAAATTTAATTTGGCTCGAAATAAAAAACGCAATAATTCAAGATTAGCTTCTTTCGAGACAGAAGAGATCGTAGCTTGCTCGGGAGTACGTTGCCGAAGGCAGTCCCCACCTCAATCCTAGAATTGTTTAATTCTACATTCGTTAAAAACAAAACAAAAAAAAACCCCAACAAAACTCTACTAGTCATGAACTTTTCTTTGAAGGATAGGGTTTGAAATAACGAGCGGGATCGCGCGATTTGCGCACAGAAAAGGAATGTCCTGCATAATAAAAAATGCTGTGCAGTATTTCCCACCTCCAAATTCTTTCACAGACCAGTGATTCTTCAGTGAGTATTTATTTATTTATTTTTTTTTTAATCCGCGATTTTTATTTCTTTTATGGAATTTTTCAAAGTCGATTCGTGAATCGGCCCCTGAAAATTTTGAGAATTTCTTCAAAGGATCGTGGAAAAATATCGAGAATTTCAATAAAAGAATGCAGAAAATAATCGCGAATTTTGGCAAAAGATTGCGTAAAAAATTACGAATTTCGATAAACGATTGACGAAAAATGTTTGCAAATTTCGTGAAAATGTCGCGGAAAGGAGTAAAGAATTTTGTTAATTGGTACGGAAAGATATCGAGAATTTTCCCGATCGGTCGCGCAAAACTATCGCGAATTTCGACAAATGATCACTGTAAAAAAATCAGTTTCGTTAATCGGCCGCAACAGAAAATAAATTTCATCAGAGGATCGCGGTAAAAGCGAGAATTTCGTCAAAGGATCGCAGAAAGAAAAAACTAATTTCGTCAAAAGATCGCAGAAAGAGAGCGCGAATTTCATCACGAATTTTGTCAAAGGTTAGTAGTGAAAGTGCGGATTTCGACAAAAAAAAAAAAAATGCGTAGAAAGACGAGAATTTCGTCAAACGATTTTGGGAAAAAATTGTAAATATCATGAAATGATCGCAGAATAAAATCGCGAATTGGGTCAAAATTTACTGCACTGGTCTAAAAGATTGAAACCGGGTCCCCTTTTCTTACTTTCAAATGAACGCCGCGAAACGAGAAGAATCTTTAAAAATCGTATAAAAATTTTCAGAGGAAAATATTACTATATTGACTTGAAAGACTGCAACCATATTCCTTTTACGAATATAAAAAAAATGGCCGCGAAACACGAAATTGAACCAACCAACCAACCTCCAGATTAATTTGAATTTTCCGTGCTATTATTTTTCATTTTCAAAGGAGGCAGGGTCTGTACACTCCCTCCTATTTCCCCCGTCTAATCGTATTTTAGAATATCGTTTCACATCTGCTTTTCCTTTCAAATTTTTTTGCTTCTTTATAGATTTTAAACTACGAAAGCAAAGAGACAAATAGTTTCTATCCTCGTCAAGAACTTGCGTTTAGGCTGTTCTCAAATCCAAAAGGGCAACTGTGTGACATAAGTTTTAATTTATTTTTGTTCGGAAATGCATGAATCTAGCTAGTGTTATTGTTCAGAAACTATGTCATCGAGCTGGGTTTTTTTTTTTTTTCAAACGCAATAGATCTTTCAGAAAATAGTGTCAAAGTGGGCGTTTTGAACCGAATTTCCACGCGAAAGGAGAAAGAGCAATCAAGAAAGGGCGAAAAACGTTCTTGTCACGTGATCCAAATCGCTTCTAACTCAATACATAATTGATTGATCAAAAAATGGAAAACATAGTTCGATTCCAAACCGCTTCCCTGGTCAGGCTTTTCAATTTTATATATTTCCGTTAAAAAATTAAATTGTAAACGTGTCAGAACGTTTCGCGCTTGTTGAGCAGAGCAGTTGAGAACAGCCTTAATTTCTCATGAAATTGTAGAAACATGAAATAGAAAGAACGGTGTTACAAAAAATCTCCCCCAAACAAAAGACGTCAAAGTGAAATTATAAAGCCACCTTTTTCACTTACTATGACTAATACAGATTCTTGTAAATATTCTAGTTTTAAAAAAGATAAAGAATATAATTTTCTTAAAAAAAGAAAGAAAGAAAAAAAGAATGTGGGTTTCTTTTTTTTATCACATTTCAAAACTTATAGGCTGTTAGTTTTCTGAACTAAGCTAATTTGCTAAACTAATTAAACTCTGCTTTCACTTCTTTTTTTCTTTTGTAGATTTCGATTTTTTTAAAATAAATGTGCTTGAGTCTGCGCAAGCGGGGGGGGTGCCCGGGCACCCAGGGCACCCCCCCCTGGTTACGCCTATGCTACCACACATAGATTTCTGAAAATTTGGTTAAGAATAGACGATTGCACGTCCAAATGACCTGAGGCTCAGATTTTTCATTTATTTATAATTAGTCGAAATATTTATTGAAAGCCATAATAATCATCGCAAAATGGCGAGCTTTCTTTCTTCAAAGCGATCATGCATGTGGATTTCCCCAGACGTTAAGCGGTATTTCATACGGAAGAAAGCGTTGCGTTCGATTTTTACTGCATTTTGAAATTGCAATGGCCGGGTCCCTGTAGAGTTACAAAAAAAAAAAAAAAAAAAGAAAGAAAGAAAGAAAATTGCCTTACCTTTCCGATTCCAACGATATCATTCATTACTATTTCAAAAAACCTTTTTGTTTGCCCGCGATTCGCGTCGGTTTTCTGGTTTTCCGTTTTTCTAAAGTAAAAAAAAAAACAAAAAAAAAACAAAAAAAAACAACAACAAAAAAAAAAAACAACAAAAAAAAAACAACAAAAAAAAAAACAGAAAAAAACAACTAATAATACATTCTCGGTATTTTCCCGGTTTTAACGATGTCTCTGGTGTGAAAAAATATTGATAATTACCCTTAAAAAATCTTGAAGTCATTTCAAGGAATCGCCAGAGATATTTTTTCTCTTAGGCAAGTTTTTTCCATCGTTTCTTTTTAAGAAATATATGCTTTGGATATCATTTCGCGTTTTAAAAAAGTGAGGGGATTGTGCGCATTTTAAGATATTTATTTTTTATCAAGAATCTTTGGTCAGAATTGAAAGTTTTATGCTAAATGCCAGAAATTAAATACAAATTCCAGGTTCGCTTGAAAAATCAAACCGGATAGGGGATAGCAATCCCGTTGTAGGCTGCCGAAGGTAACTGGGCCCTCAACTTCAGGTTAGTTGGATGGATTTTCATTTAAAAATGAAAAATCGTTTAAATTCGAGGATGCAACCTGAAGAAAGCAATGCTGCTGACAATATTAGGTTCGTTTGGAAAGATTTCCGTTTTAAAATATAAAATCAAATCAAACCGGACAGTGCGTTCGGAAAAAATATAAAATCCTTCAACATTTGATTTTAGGCATATAAGATTATTATCAGTGGCCCGGGCAATGCCAGGAGGGTCAGTTAGTAAGGCATAAAGTACACGGGAATTTAAAACTCTTTTTTTCATTAATCTATATTTTTCCGTTCATATTACAGCCATTTTCTTTTGCCATTCTAGTCTCTGTAGCATCTAATGTTATATGTTATGCTAATAAGTGCTCATATTTCAATACTTTCAATTTTGTATTCTGAATTGAAATTAACAAATTTTACAATCATCACAGTTATTTATCCAGTATGTGATTAGACACGAGCAGAAGGGAGCACGAGAGGGAGTGCAGAGAAAAGCCGCCCCTCTTACTCTTTGAGAAAGTAAGGATTTTTGGACAGTTATGGCCAAATCGAGCCTATTTTCACCATCTCCTCCCTCTTAACAAAAATTTTGTTTCCCCCATGATTATAGGTCCAGAGTACAAGATAGTTTATGTAAAAAATACCCTGGCCTCCAAAATTTAAGATATAACTGTTTTTTTTTCGTCTAATTTGCATATGAATGAATTTAGAAACAACAAATTTGGAGGAAATGTGCGCTAAACAGTTATTTATTGAATGCGACATAGAGATTTACATAAGTTAAACACAAAAATAATTTACAACAAAAAAGTACTCTTGGTGAAAAAGTCCATTCTTGGAAAAAACAGTACATCACAGTATTATGTGGTAAAATGTCATAGAAACATTACTAAAATGGGTTCTAATAAGGAATGTGTCCACCCCTGGAATGTATTGACGGCGAATCGACTTTCCATGCTGTCAATTATGTTGTCGGACACCGAATGGGAAGCAGGGACCAGACACGAAGTAAGCCTTGTTCCAGCTCATCTAACGATCTTGGAGGAGGACTTAAAGCAGCAACTTGTCTGCCAAGATAGCCCCCAAAATGTTTTATCGGACTTAGGCCTGGAGAGCTGGCCATTCGATTCGCTCCAAACTGTGACCCTCAAGAGAGTCCTCATCAACCACAGCTCGGTGAGGTCGTGCATTATCATCCATCAAAATGAAATCGTTACCAATAGCACCAGCATATATGGGAGGACATATGGATCAAGGATCTGATCCCGATATCTCACACCAGTCAGAGTTCCTCCGTGGAACACATGCAGGTAAGTGTGACCACCGAGTGAGATCCCTGCCCAAAACATACCACCTCTGTCCCTGTGTGTTTCAACAGTATTGATTGATGGTATCTGGTGCGTTGTTCCCTACAGATCAGCAGACGCCCTGAATCGCTCTCCAACATGAATCTGGACTCGTCTGCAGGGGCGCGATTTGAGGGGGGCTGGGGGGGCACGCCCCCCGCCCCCCCAAGGAATTTGATATTTCAGAAAATTTATCTGTCATTAATGATGCACGAATAGTGATTTTGGCCGAATACCGAATATTCGGCCTACAGGTAAACGGAATACCGAATATTCGGGTAGTCGAATACTGACTGTTAGGCCGAATACCGAATATTCGGCTGACCGAATTCAAAGTTTAAAGATATTAAAAAGTTAAATTTTAAAACAATTTTTCATAATACTTAACACTGATACTTCCATTTTGATAAACGAGACCTTTTTACAAGTAAACTTTATACTCACACCCAATCTTCGGCACTTCTCATGATATCATATGTCACAGAAATCAAAGTAACTCTTTTAAAAATATAATTACGATATCTTCATTATTGTTAAAGTAACAAATGAAAATCTAAGTTTGACCTGAAATGAGATGAGATAAACTGTATTTTTGATTTTGATCTATTAAGCGGATTGCGATACTGGTTTCTTGGGCAGAAATGTTCTGTCTTGATGTCTATTATCACATCTGAAAGTTTTTCCCATTTTCTTTAGAAACACTCTTTTTGCGAAAAAGCAAAAGACAGATTATTTACAAGACATTGTTCAGAAACTTCCATTTGTGCATCATTTATTTCTATGCAGATCATCATTAACCCCTTAGGGACGAGCGACACGTATACGTGCCGGAAATAGGCCTAAGGATCCTCGTTTATCCTCACCTGTAAAATTTTACTGTAAAATTTGCCTTATCTAATCCGAGCATTTTCCCGATTTGAATAGACACAAACTTCTGTTTTTTAAAACCGGTAGCAAAGTAATAAACATTTCGTAAAAGGCTCCCGTCACGAAGGGGTTAATGGTTAATTTTTTTAAGTGACACTTATCATTTATTTCTATGCAGGTCATCATTAATGGTTAATTTTTTTAATTGACACTTATCAAACAGCAAATAAATAATGTAACAGCGTTCTCTTTGATTTAAATATGATTCTGTTTCCAATTATTCTGAATATCTTTATAAATTGACAGTTAAAAGTAAAAGTTGTGTAAGGATTTTAAAAATATTTTTCAAAAGATATTTTTAAGTATTCGGTTTGGCCGAATAGTTCGATATTCGGCCAAGCCGAATATTCGGTAGCATGTCCGAATACCGAATAGATACCGAATATTCGATGCATCCCTATCTGTCATCAGAGGTCAGACTGAACATTTTTTTTTCATAAATTCCTCAAAAGCTAAAGTAACCTGTCAGATTTTATTACAATAAAAACGCATGCAATAAATATACACTTTATGCACAGAAACTGATAATTATCAAAAACATTTTCTAAAGACTTTACTATTCCAACACTCTCAAGGTGAGACATTTCTCATTGATGAGTATTTTGGCTAATTTTAAAAAGATATGGGAGAAAAAAATTCTATTAATTGCTTCCCAGCCGTGTGCAAAATAATCAAAGAAAACTCGTCCCCCTCAGCGCTATAATTTTCGAGGTGAATTTCCCCTTTAGTCTGAAATTTAGAGAGGATTTTTCTTTTTTTTAAGAAAAGGGAGTTAATTCAAGTTCTTAATTATTTGAATTTTTTATTTTGCATTATTAGTGTCACATTATATTTACTGCAGTCATTACAACGCTATCAAATCATTTGCTTTATTAAATCATATTATATATACAGTATGTTCTTAATAATCTTCTCAGCCTAATACTAGAGTTCTGCAAGGATTGGGTTCTCCCTATCCGAACCTGACAAAAGTCGTTAACGCGAAACGCAACTCTAGCCTGACAAACTGCAAAATAAACCCGAAATATTCATACCCAAACTCAAAGTGGAAGAAAATGAATCTATGTTTAATTACATTTATGGAAAAGTAGTCTACAATTTTATAGCCTGTATACAAAAATGAACACATATGTACCCATTAATACTCCGATATATAGCTTTTTCATTTTAAAAATATTCAGATCATCCTTTTGAAAAATCGGTTCATCCAAAGAGAGACAAAGCATAACCAGAAACGCTTAAAGTTAACCTTATACCTAGCAAAAAAAAAGCATAAACATGACTTGATCCGCAACTCGAGTTCGGGTAAAATCAGGTTACCCGACCCGATGCATGACTGTCAACCTGCCCGAAACGAAAAAAAGAAACGTCAACCCGCCTCGGTATGTGCCTCGGGTCGTGTCAGTTTTGAAAAAAATCTGGTTGCGCGACCTAATGCAGTAGAGATGAGACTGGCTCAGCCCGACCCCGAAAGCCCGGGCCCGACACGGGTTCGGACTCATTCTTTCTGAAACCTGAAAATTTTATTTATCCATGAATAGAAAAATTTAAAAGAACTTTTTTCCCCTGAAAAATTACTTCTTCGGAGGAAATTTTGGTGGGAAGTTACAAATTCGGATTCAGCGACCCAAAAAACATGAAGTGAGTCGAAATCCAGAACTAGCATTAATTTTGTCAGGTAAAATCCCCTATTTCCTGGACTTGCATAACTTAGTGCACATAGCGCCGCAGTGTATGTCCCGAGGCAGCCCTCTCCCTCTCCGTTCATCCTACGTCGTAATGTTATATATCCTATTTGTTGCAAATTTTGTCTACTTTCTGAATTTCTACATACATTCCACTTAAAACAATAAAAAATTTAATTTAAAAACAACTATTTTGAGGGGGTTGCGCGGGGGGGGATTTTGGGGGGAAGTTAAAAATTCGGATTCAGCGACCCAAAAAAACTTAAAGTAAACCTTATAGGGAAAGTTTGGAGGGGGGATGGGAGGGCGAATGTAAACTACGTGAGTGGTTAAGTGGAATTGCGCAACTTAGTCCACGCAGCACCGCGGCACATGTTCCGAGGCAGATCCTCCCTCCCCATCCATCCTACGTCATAATATCGTATATCTAATTTGGTGCAAATTTTGTCTACTTTCTGAATTTGAAGATACTTTTCCCCTAAAACAATGAAAAAATTGATTTTTTTAATAAAAACCTTTTTTTTGGGGGGGGGGGGCATTTTACCAAAATTTGGGAGGTTGCCTGGGAACTTTTGGTGGAAAGTTAAAAATTCGGATTCAACGACCCAAAAAACATATAGTAAGCCTTTTTCCAGAACTTCCATGAATTTGGCTAGGTAGAGCCCCTATACAGTCTCTATTGCCTGGACTAGAAGTAGAGTACAAAGAAATAAAGAAAGAAAGTATTGAATATTTATAAGCAAGTTTGTCTCACGTAAATCTACAAAACATAATTCAGATTGTCAAGAAACTGTAAAACATATTAGTATAATTAAATGAAGATTTTTTTTTCTTTTAAGTATTTGCTCCTCAACTGAAATCTTTGGCGCCTTTTACTACTTCGGCGCCTGTGTGCGCCGCACACTTTGCACACTGGGTCGGCGCGCCCCTGTATGAGGTCGAAGAAAGTTTTGGGATTGGCACATCCAACTATTTTCGAAAGAGATTGCAACCACAGACGTTATAAACTTTACTAGTCTGTGTTGCACCCTTGACTTCCAGGAAAGCATATACTTTATGTTGTAAACTGGTAGGCCTCATGCTCGGAATCAGTGTAATATATTCAAACATCAGGAGAAGGCGGCTGTGATAAATAAGTCACGAGTGGTCAGAGAAGTTTTTTTCACCAAATTAGCGAAAAGAGGAATGGGAAGAGAACTTTTCGACAAAGCTCTTTGATTTTGGATTATTTTATTTGGCTAGTTGTCGCCTTTTGATGTAGAATGAAAATAAAATTATGTGTTATGCTTACAAGATTTCGATTGAGGGAAAATATAAATACGTATTTTAAACGATGTTAGTGATAACATTTATCTTTAAAATATTTTTATTTTGTTAGTATTAGAAAAGAAATTGCTTTTAGAAAGGGAAAACTTTGTATAAAAGAATGTGGTCTAAGTATTCTCGGACGCCTATTGGTTTTACAATAGAAACATTTATTAACTAGTCGGATGTGCCAATCCCAAAACTTTCTTCTATCTCACACATGTTAATACTTCAAAATTCGCTTGCAAAGGGCCAAAATTAAACGACAAACTGTGTCCATCATGAGGATTCCAAAGATATGAAATTCCGTGCATTAGTTCTTAAGATATGGCTACCGCTAAAATCGTGCAAAACACGCAAAATGCAGCCTATCAGCGCCACCTGTTAGTGGTTTACACCAAAACCTAATCAGCAACAACTTATGTCAACGTCTAACTGAATCCGAACTTTGATGAAAATCCGTCCATTAGTTTTTGAGATAGAACTATAGCAAAAATCGCGAAAAATCCAGCATAGCGGCGTCACTTATTGGGCGATTGACACGAAAACCTAATCAGCAACAACTTGTATCAATGACCAACTGAATCTGAAGTTAGATGAAAATTCGTGCATTTGTTCTTGAGATAGAGCTATTGCGGAAATCGTGAAAAATGCAGCATAGCAGCGCCAAAACGTAATCAGCACCATTTCATATCAAGGACTAACTGAATCTGAAATTTTATGAAAATCCGTGCATATAGTACTTGAGATATAACTATTTCGGAAATCGTCAAAAATGCTGCATAGCAGCGCCAACTTTTTGCCGGCATACACCTAATCAGCACCAGTTTATATCAAGGTCTAACTGAATCTAACGTTTTGTGAAATTCCGTCCATTAGTTCTTGAGATAGAGCGTATGCAAAATTTTTGTGACATACAGACAGACAGACCCACAGAGTGGCAAACAGAAATTTTCTAAATTCGATTTGACTGTTTTTAGAAAATGTCTGTTTGTCTGTATGTGATGTAAATTTTGTGGGCGCTCTATCTCAAGAACTAATGCACGAAATTTAATAAAATTTCAGATTAAGTCATACCTTGATATAAATAAGCGCTGATTAGTTTTTGGTGTAAATAGCTCTACAGGTGGCGCTGCTATGCTGCATTTTTCACGATTTCTACATAGCTCTATTTCAGGAATTAATGCACGGATTTTCATGAAATTTCAGCTTAGACGTTTACATATGTTGTTGCTGATTGGGTTTTCATGTAAATCATATAACAGGTGCCACTGATATGTGGTATATTTTACGATTTTCGCGATAGCTATATCTCAAAAACTAATGAACGGAATTTAATCAAACTTAATATTCTGCTGTTACACTTTTACATAAATAGCTGGGTGTATACTTCCCAACAGGTGTCACTTTTATGCTTTTTGGGTTGTGAATTTTGGTCGGAGTTATATAAGAGGGTGGGTGCCGAAATTCAATGACTTGTTTGAAAGATGCGATGCTTATATCTCCGTTTTAAATACACACAATTCAAGAACATATACCTTTTAGAATCCTCATGTGGACCTAGATTGTCATTTAATTTTGGCACTGTGATAGCGAATTTTGAAGTATTAACATGTATGAGATAGAAGACTGTTTTAGGATTGGCACATCCGACTAGTTTGTTTTATTTAAATGTTTTGAACTTTAAATCGCATTTTATTCCATTACATTCTAATGTTAAAATATTTGCTTATACGATACAAATAAATTCTTAATTTCATTTATACGTTTTTTCGAAGGATACTTCCAAACAGATTGACTAAATAGAGCATCGAAAATTAATATAAAATTTTCATTTTCTTATGGCAATAATTTTTTTCGAAAATATTATTTGTTACATAAAATTCATAAAAGTTCTCCAAAAAAAAAAAAAATGTTAAAATTTTATTTATAATAACGGAGAATCGTGGTTGAAAAAATATTACGTGTGTGTGTGGGGGGGGGGGGGGGGGGTGACACCGTTTACTTCCGCCCGGGTGTCACCCATCCTAGCTTAGCTACGTCACTGTATGGAGTAGAAGAAAATTTTGGGATTGGCACATCCGACTAGTTTTCAATTCATATTAATTCTCGTGGTCTTCAAAGAAGCCCACCTGTTAATAACATCGCTTAGTTTAATAAAATTCCCTATTTCACTTTCATATTTTAAAAGCATTAGGCTGTCATGTCTGTCATCCCTCATTGTAGCTTGCAATGTATATTTTTTAAATTTTTATTTGACTAAAGATTCTTTCATTAGATGCAACGCCATAAAGATAAGCTGCTGTGAAATGTTAAGGTATGAGTATATAGTTTGACGACGTGACCCAAATAGTCTTTGAATTTCATGGCGTGAGAATAAGGTTTGTTAAGTGAGTTGGGATTTGGTTTATTTCTATTTGACTCTGCAAGTCATGTACATCCGGTTTCTCATATCCAGGTGGAAACATTATTAACTTTTCCCTTGCACAATTGTAATTTAAATGTGGAATGCATTGCTGCAATATTCTCTTGATATAGGGAACATTGTCATTTAAGCCTATTACTAAATTCCCGAAATTTTCTTGTATTTCTTATAATTCTTTACTGTAAAACTTATGTGTATCAATGTCCATTGCAGTGCTATTTTTTTTATCTATTGCCTTTGGTGAAACCGTTTTTCTACGGTGCTTTCGGAACTCAGCTTCTCCAGTCACATCCTAATATTCATAATTGTTTGTGAGCTTGTCTGTAAAAAAATCTTTATTTCTTCAAAATTTTATTCCAGTATAACGTGTCAGTGTTACAGTGCATGTCAATTTTTTCTTCAGTTGATGGACTGCTTTCATGGTCATATTTCTGTTTCAAATTAAAATCGTCCATTATTTACCTTTTTCATCCTCGAATGGATTTTTAGATGCTCCAAAATCTTGCACGAAAACTCTTTTCCTATTATGAAGGGTTTCTTCGTGCTGAGCATAGGCGTAACCAGGGGGGGGGGGTGCTCTGGGTGCCCGGGCACCCCCCCCCCCCCCCCGCTTCCGCAAACTCAAGCACAATTATTTAAAAAAAATCGAAATCTACAAAAGAAGAAAGAAGAGGTAAAAATACCTGCCGGCCCGGCCTACAGGCGGAGGTAGATTTCGAAGTTAAGTATATTAGTTGCACCAACAACAACTAAATCATGAGTAGATATAAATCCACTTTAACAGTTTTGTCTGACCGCTTTTGACGAGTTTTCATTTCATTTTTATATAATAGCTGGTTTTATCAGAATCATGTTAAGGCGGTATTAAAAAAAATACTTTTCCGAGCTCAACAACTCGAGATTTTCTGGCACATTTTCAGATTAATTTTTAATAGAAGAAATACGAAAATTGCTAACGTGATTTTTGAAAAGATATATAAGCGACATGTGTTTTTATTTTTCTTCCAATTAAATGAAACTTGATTAATAAACAATTATTTTCTCAGCAGGGCAATATTTTTCGTTTCTAACAAAATATCTTCGGGAAATTCTGTTCAAAATGTCCACTTTGACATCATTTTTTGAAATATATTCTGCCTCTATCAAAAAATCGATCATTACGGTACATTATATAGTTTCTGAAGAAGAGAATCTATCAATTGGACGCGTTTGAGAGCAAAAAATAATTTAAAAATGAGTAAGAAAATAAGCAGTTTGGATTTGAATACATTCTTAATAAAATGATTTTTTTCTTCAACCGCTATGTATTTTTAATTTGTTTTTGCTGTAAGAATTGGTCCTATCAAAAGACAATATTAAGAAGATATATGATAAATTCGTGGGAATTTTATATCTTGTGAATTGACGGAGTTATGGAAATTTTTCTTCTTCAACCCCCTTTTTTTGTTTTCGTTTTTAATTTTTTTTTTTGCGGTACGAATTGGTCCTATCAAAAACTTGTAATTATAAAAGTTGTAGATAATATTAAGAAGATGTATAATAAAATTAATTGGATTTGATATCTTGAGAATTGACGAAGTTATGATTTTTTTTCTCCCAAAAACCCTAATTTTTGAGCCCTTTGAGCCCATTTTTAATTTTATCAAAAATCTGTGATACATACGTTTTTGGTCCTATTTTTAGAAGTAATAAAAACTTTAAACTGATTTGATATGTACAAAAATTAAGAAATTATGGGGTTTTTTCGGTTTTCACAAAATCCTCCCTTTTTCCGTCCCCTTGGTCCGATTTTGCCCATTAACGAACTTGAGCGAGGTTTTATGCCCCTTGATTTTATGTATCAGTTTGGAAGAAATTGGTGCAGAATTGTGGAAGTTATCTTGTCCAGAAGAAAGTGATATATATAGATAGATACATACACACATACACACACACACACACACATATATATATATATATATATATATATAAAGTTTTTTACTGAGGGTGGTTTTGGATTCTAGGGGTCCTGATCGGTGTAGATCTGCAAAATTTTTTCAGAAATTCCAACATAGGAACGACGCCAATAGGTAGTACTTCATACGAAATCTACCTAAAAGCAGAGTTCAATTAGTTTAGTTCATACGAAATCTACCTAAAAGCAGAGTTCAATTAGTTTAGTTCAGAAAACTAATAGCCTAAGTTTTGAACCGTGATAAAAGAAGAAACCCACGTTTTTTTTTTTTTTTTTTTTTTTTTTTTTTATATTATGATGTTTATCTTTTTTAAAGCTAGAATATTTACAAGAATCTGTATTAGTACGTCAAAAAGGTAGTTTTATACTTTGCCGTCTTTTGTTTGTGGGAGAATTTTTTTTATCACTGTTCTTTTTATTGCATGTTTCTGCAATTTCATGAGAAATTAACACAAGTTCTTGACGAGGATAGAAACATAAACTATTTGTCTCTTTGCTTTCGTAGTCTAAAGTCTAGAAAGACGCAAAAAAAATTTGAAAGAGAATGCAAATGTGAAGCAATAGTTCTAAAATGTGATTAGCCAGGGGAAGGGGGAGGGGGTTGTACAGACCCTACCTCCTTTGAAAATGAGAAATAATAGCACATAAAATTCAAATTAATCTGGAGGTTGGTTGGTTGGTTAAATTTCGTGTTTCGCGACTATTTTTTGACATTCGTAAAAGAAATTTGGTTGCAGTCTTTCAAGTCAATATACTATTTTTTTCCTCTGAAATTTTTTATACGATTTTTGGAGTTTCTTCTCGTTTTGCGGCGCTCTTTTGAAACTAGGAAAAGGACCCGGTTTTAATCTTTTATCCAAGTGCAGTAAATTTTGAAGAAATTCGCGATTTGACTCTGCGATCATCGCATGATATTTACAATTTTTTCCCCAAATCGTTTGACGAAATTTACGCCTTTCTAGACGATATTTTGTCGAAATCCGCATTTTTCACCACTAACCTTTCACAAAATTCGCGTTTTTTTTTACCGCGATCCTTTGACGAAATTCGCATTTTTTACCGCGATATTTTGATGAAATTGTTATTTCTTTAGCACAATCCTTCGGTGAAATTCACGTTTTCTTTCCGCGATCTTTTGACGAAATTCAATTTTTCTTTCCGCAATCTTTTAACGAAATTCGCGTTTTCTTTCTGCGATCCTTTGACTAAATTCTCGTTTTTACTGGAATCCTTTGACGAAATTTGTTTTCTTTTGCGACTGTTTGGCGAAATAGATTTTTACAGGGGTCATTTTTCGAAATTCGAGATAGTTTTGCGCGACCGATCGGGAAAATTCTCGATATCTTTCCCTACCGATTAAAAAATTCTCTACTCTTTTCTGCGACTTTTTGACTAAATTTGCAACATTTTTTCTTCAATCGTTTATCGAAATTCGTGATTTCTTTTGCGAAATTCGTGATTTCTTTCTGCACTCTGTTATCGAAATTCACGATATTTTCCCACGATCGTTTAGAAGTTCTCAATTTTTTCAGGACAGAATCACGAATTGATTTTGAGAAATTCCATAAAAGAAATAAAAATCGCAAAAAAAAGTACTTACTGAAGAATCACAGGTCTGTGAAAGAATTTGGAGGGGGGGGGGAATATTGCACAGCATTTTTTTATTATGCGGGACTTTTTCTTTTCTGTGCAAAAATCGCGCGATCCCGCACATTATTTAAAACCCTTCCCGTCAAAGAAAACTTTATTACTAGTAGAATTTCGCTTTTTTTTTTTTTAACGAACATAGAATTAAACAAATCTAGGATTATGGGGGAGGGGGGACTGCCTTCGGTAACGTACTCCCGAGCAAGGTAAGACCACTTCTGTCTCGAAACAAACGAATACTGAATTATTGCGATTTTTTGTTTCGAGCCAAATTAAATTTTCAGCTTTCTTGTAAGAACTGATTCTACACTCTTCCAATTCGAATTTAATCAGTTGCAAAAAATTACAAGAATGTTTTTTCTGTTTCAAAAAGGTCAAAAAATCGCCTCAATGCACGAAAACCCCCGCTAAAAATCGCATTACAAATTCAGAAAAGCTTAAAAAAACCACTCGAAACGAAATTAACTAATTGGGTAAAAGATTTAAACGGGATTTTAGATCTCATGCAATGTCCCTGTGCCTATAGAAGTTTCCAGCATGATTAAAGGCCTTTTTAAATCTTTATAAGAAGTTGGGGTGCCAAAAGGTTTTACACTTGTGACCACATTTAGTCACTGATCTTATGTCACTGCTGCAGGGAGATTTACATTTTTTTTTTAAACTATTAGATTTAGTTTTGATGTTTTGAGCCCTCCCCCACCCCCCTCACGCAAACAAAAATCTCGTTTGAGCTCTTTTTAAAAGAAATGAAACACAATTATACCTTCTAAGATGAAAACCTGTCTAAAACGAAAATTCGACCGGTTTCATGGGGTTCTGTTTTAGCAGGTGTTACTATATAAGATATTGCTTCTATCCAACATGTTCAGGCTAAAAAGTCTGGGCCCCCCCCCGTTCAAATGGCTGGTTACGCCTATGACTGAGATTTATAGTAACTTTTTAGAACATCTTTAAGCACAGAACACTGAACTTTTAGTTTAAAATTTTATAAACACATATGAATATAAACGAACAGGACTAATATATATTTCCGCACACAAATAAAAGTAAAATGTGACAAATTTATCTAAAGTAACGACTTCTTATATCCGCATTTGCTCATATAACGCTTTTTACTTGACAGCGAAGGGTTAACTATTTTTTGCGGCAAAAAATCACGAGAATGAGTAAAATATTGTCCAAAAATCGCAAAATTAGTCAAAAAAGTTGTGAAAACTTATCAAATCTTCTTGCCCATAGCTGTGTTTCAAGTAGGTTACTACATTTCTTTCTGTTGTGCTACAAGTGATCTCCAATTTTCAAAAGAAGCTGCAATTCCTTTGGATTAAAATAGCTGGATTCTCTTTTGGGAGGAGAAGGAGAGGTAGGGTGAAATTTTTGAGAAAGGAACAAAGTTTTGGAGGAAATAAAGCAACTGGTTAGTCAGTTATTGATGGACAGGAGTAGAGAAATTTAGGTCTGGTAGATGTACAATATTTTTGTAGAACTGAAAAATACAATGATAGATTGAGTGTGGCTGATTTCTTTATGTATTTCTTTTGAAAACTTAACTTATTTACTGTTGCAGTACTCAAAATAATCAACAAAACAATAAAAATTTCGTAATTTTTTTACTATTACTTTAAAAAAAGAAAATGCCTCAAAAATCTAGAATTTCCCAACTCTAAGCTCAAATTTCCCAACTTCACATATATTGGGGGGGGGGGGGGGGGTCTCACCCCCATACCCCCAATGGCGACGCCCCTGGGTATATAACTTAGTATATTTTAGATTTTATGATTATGTAGTTATTTACCAGCGCTTTTAATCTGGACTGTTTCGAAAATATATTCACAACGTAATATCGGTAAGGTTTTTATCCTCCACCTTGTAAGAGTTATTTACTTAGTTAATTAACCACAGTCTAGACAGGAACTTTTTTTTCGATCACGACTATTATAATTTTACAACCAGATATATCCAATAAGAAGAATATAAGAAGAAGGATTCAGGATATTTCTCGATAACGTTATAACTGTTATTTATTTCCCCCCAACTTCTCATCTAATTCGTTGAGGAGTGATAAGGCAGGTAACCACTATTTTCGAATAGATCAATTTCCTGTAAAAAGTCTCACTCTTCTGCCTGTCTGTCGCAGAGTTCGTCATCGGAAACTATAAAAGTTAGAGACTTGAAATTTTGCATACTTATATCTGAATACTTCCGATCATATGGCAAATCATAAAATTTTGAAAAGTCTTATATTATTTTAATTAAATAAATTAATTTAATGGCATCTGACCATTTATGCTATTTAAATTTTAAAACAGAACCTTAATTTCAGTCTTTTTCATAAATAGCTCATCGGTAGCGCATTTGCCTGCTATTCAAAAGTTTCCTGGTTCAAAGCTGGGCGTCGGAGTCCGAATTTTTTTCCCAGGAATAGACTTCATTATCTAATAGATTCAATTTTACAGAATTTTTGTAATTTTTTTTTCATTTTAAGGCTAAATGTTGCTGAAAATAGTTAATTATTTTTTTTAATTCAAATAATCTTTTTTAGCGAAATTGCGAAATTTAAAATTTCGTTTAAACTTCCGCTAAATTTTAAATTTCGTGTAAACAATTTGTTTTGTTTTGAGATAATCCGAAAATTTAAATTTTGCTTGAACATCCACTATATTCTTGAGGAATTTCAGCATTGTAAATTTTCTTTAAACAATTTTTTTGTTTTTAGTTTTGTAGCTAAAATTAAATATGCTTTCCAGATGTACAGTCGTGGAAAAAATAGTAAACACCCCCTACTAACTCCTCAAAAAATTATCGTTCACGAAAGTTACTGGTACCGAACGATTGGAAATAAAGTCTACTTTTAAATGACGTATATAAAATTTGCTTAGGGGGCCATCTACATATTAAAATGAATTCAAACTTCATTTTTTTCAATAGCAATACCCAATTTTAACGAGATATTTCAAATCTTTGGTTCAAACTATGCCTAGACGCCAAATTTCAAGTCATTTGAATGATAAGTTTTTGAATTATAAACATTCATAATTTAGTGCTTCTAATGTTAAATTACATTTTCATATTTTTATTTATAACTTATGAAATTATGATCCTAATGTTTTAATTTTTTGTGTAGCAATAATACTAATATACCCAAACATAAATACGTTGAATTTGCAATTTTTATAATTTTCTGATATGAATTATGAATTATGAAATTAATATTAAAAAAATTATGAATTTCAACCTACAATTTTTTTTATGGATTTAGATTGATTAAGTCCTGCTTTATGGAAATCCAAAATTTCAAATTTTTCTTCCAAGTAGTTTTCAAAAATTATGCTTAAAAAACGGCAAAATGATGATTTAAGGGGCCATCTATGATAGAAGTGACTAAATATTTTGAAATTTCTTATGCTATCCTGTAATCTAACAGGCTTAATTAACTGCTTAAGGTGCCTTGATCAAGAAGGGAGCTCTCTCGGTTAACAATCAAGTATCGAACTTGAATTTGGATACAGCCCTTAAAATACGCTCGTTTTAAAATAATTTCTCGGAAACTTATGGTACGAATTGCATAAAAATTTGTTTTTAGGCTAATCCAAGGGTGTAGAGTTCATTTATGCTGTCAGAATTGTGTACTGCTATTGAAAAAAACAAAGTTATGGTTTGTTTTAATATGTAGATGACCCCCTGAGCAAATTTTATATACATCCTTTAAAAGTAGACTTTATTTCCAATCGTACGGCACCAGTAACTTTCTTCTACGATAATTTGTTGAGGAGTTAGTGGGGGGTGTTTACTTTTTTTTTTTCCACGACTGTACAAATGCATGTTGTTACAATTGTCTGAAAAGCAGTTCTTGAATATTTTTAATCTGATTAAAAAAAAAAAAAAATAGCTTCCTCTTGTAATAATTTTAATGTTAAATTTAATGGCGCTGCCGTCTGTGTTCATATTGATAAGGTGTTCTGAAAGGAATATTAAGCGAAACCCTTTGTGCGATCTTCGATGACACTTACCAATTTGTTTCTTGAAATCTGCGATGTCCATCTTCAGTTAATCATATTTCTTCATACGGGCAGAGCGTTTTCAATTTTTATAAAAGCTAAGATGCAAATTAGTAAAATATAATAAAATTAAAGTAAAAAGTAGAAATTTCATACATGGATCGTTAACGAGACACGTCTCCTAACCTAAATAATGAAAACAATTACAGTGTTGATAACAAAAAAAGCGTGTGTTTTTCAAAATACAGCCCAAGAAAAGCCTAGATAACATGTCCCAAGGTTTTCTTGCACGGAAACGGGAATTCATGTCACTTTCAAAACTCTTTCCTTAAAAACACATTTCATTTATTTTAATTTTGCATTTTTAAATTTTTGTTGTCATTCATTGGCGTCATATTTTATTCAATCTATTTCTCAGTATTTTAATGAACTAGGGGGCTCGGCCCCCGTCCAGACACCGCAGACTCTAAATGCACGCTAATTTGATCGGCTTTAAAAAGATTTCGAAAGATTGAATTATAATTTAAAAAACAGTGGCGATCTCCCTATAAACGGATTTCTATTCATTTCTCTTTGATTGGGGAATTTTAACGCCAAATCCGCTGCGGTACTACTTGATTATCCAGTCGACCCATTTCGCCAAATTATATAAATCGCCAAATTATACAAATTGACATAATTTTTATTTTAAATAACGAAAGAACAAATAAATTAGTACAACATTAATAAAAATACAAATAAAACTTCGAAATAAAAATAACTTGATGACGTAGACACGTGTAACAATATTTCAAAATTAGCTAATATAAAAGGAATTAAGTAAACAGAGTCTTTGTCTCCTGGTATTTTTTAACAAAGCGAAAAGAAAGTTCTTTTAAATGAGACATTTTAAATTAATCGTTTTTAATCTGACGTAATTTTGACCAAGCTATTCTTTCTCTTTTAAATATTCATGTAAAAATAATTTTGTTAGAAAGGAAATATTATTTGCGCTTTGCTAACAAAAATAGTTGAAAAGATCCTCTCAAAATATCAGATAAATGTCTAGCGCAATTTCTAAATTTAAACTGCTTTGTAATATTATTTTGTGTTCATTTTATGTAATAACTGTAAAGTGACGTAAATATGACGTAATTGCTCCTATTTAAGACTTCTAACGCATGTTAATGAATTTATTATTTTACAATATCCTTTCTCTTTTAAATTTCACGTGTATACTTTTTATGACGTAATTTTTAATAAGTTCCTGCTTTTTGTACATAATTATTTAATTCTAATTCAAAATGATTTTTTCTGTTTATAATAGTCACGTGTAAATAATTTTTTAATTTGAAGCAAACATTATTGTTTCCGTTGTTTATACAGGTGGCAACAGGTTAAATTAGTACAATTTTCTAAAATAAGTAAAAAATATCTCTCGAAATGCTGAAAATTTGAATTTAAAATAGAAATGAAACCTCGAAAAATGAGTCAAATTAAAAAATTAAATAAATTCTGCACACCGGGAAATTATAAAGTATAAAATGATCTAAAAATTATTAAATTCTGATGTATAGTTTTTGCTCCTATAAAACTTTTTTAGTGGAACGATTTTGTCCAACTTTAGCATTAAATATCTCTTAAAATAATTCTTCGATTTGAAAACTGTCTGCATCAGCGTGTTTATCAAACATTTCTGTATAATACTACCGATTTTCATATTTTTGTATGCATTATTTTTCTTAATATTATCGAAGAAGGACCTCCGGTCACAAAAAATTCAAAAACGGCGGCGGCGGCGGCGGTGACAGCGGTAGTTACTTTTTTTTAGAATAGAGAGATACAGCATATCTGTTTTTTTTTTTTTTTTTTTTTTTTTTTTTTCTATTTGATGTAAAATCGGAGAGATGACTTAAGTAGCATGCATATTAGTTAAATATAAAACACATAAAAAATTATAAAAATATACCATAAATTTTTTATAGATCTTCAGTTTTACAATATCACAAAACCACGGTCATCGTGCAAGTGTGTTCGTTATTTTTTGCATGCGTGTTCTAGCAATTAGGAAATAAAAAGGTAAAATGCCAAAAGCACAGCGTCGATCCACAGATAATGTGTTGAGGGGCTATACATGTATAATGTTATCAACATTTTGCAAATTTCGGACCCCCTCACCCCTTTACGATATCATACGTTATCATTCGTCGGATCCTCCCCACCACCACCGTCACGCTGATATCGCTATCAATGTATAAAAATTCTTTTTTGTTTTTACATTACTGATCTTTCTTTTGATACGTTTGCAGTGATATACAGATATGATTATTCATTTATTAGTCGCATAGTTTACGGTTTCAAGAAGTCAATAAAATATAAATACATGAAACAAATTTATATCAAATAACATCTAAAAGAGTGAGTTACTATTTAAAAGTATTGACTAACAGCTTATTCTTACATTATAATGCATTCACCAGTAATGTTTTCTTGCACTGTCCATGCTCTAACACGCTTAAGTGTACTCGGATTATTATGCAATTGATATGCTTATGATAATGGTGTTTATCATGGAATGTTCGGTATTGAATATGAAGTACAGTGGAACCCGGTTAAGACGCTCACGGTTAATACGCGATCCCGCTTAATACGCGGATTTTTTCTGATCCCTTGAACATCGCTCATAAGGCTAATGTAAAAAGATCACGTTTAATACGCGAACGGTTATGACGCGATCCCGCTTAATACGCGATAAATTTTCGGTTCTTTGAGGGGAAAAAAATCACGCTTAAGAAGCGAATTCATTGATCAAGATGCGAATTCCTTCTTTCTTCTCGAGTGTTAACGATTTAGAAGATTTTTATTATTCAGATAAAAAACACTGTTTCCGAATATTATTTAATTTATTTAGCAACAGATTAATTATGACGAAAATGACTAATCGGAAATAGTGATAGATGTTTGAATAATAAAAAAATCCCACTAAATTAGCAAATTTGCAATTCTTCTTTGATCCCACCTCCTAACATTCTTTGTCTCTCGCTTCGTGTACGTTTTTACTGTAGTAGAGAGAGATAGACGCATTCAGGTTACTTAGATACGTCACAAAAATTATTATGATTAGAGTTGTTCATACGTGTTGTTAGAGGTGTTTTAAATGTACTTTATATTGCTACTATGTTTCATAATGCATATTATAGCCAACAAAAAATGAAACTCGCAAAGATTAAATACGACTGCGATTGGATAATTCTTTTATGTTTACTTTACTTTTTGATATATCAATATTTTATAGGGATAGTTCTTATTATATTGAAAATGAAGAACAGATTATAATGGTACTCATTATTACAAGTACTAAATATGATTTTAAAAAACTGGGTTGTGCTTCAAAGATTTAATATTATTTTTCTTTCTGTTTAAAAAAATGAGTCTAGCAGGGGAATTATTTTTGGTTGCAACGCATTAATCGACAATAAATTCATGTTGAAATCTATATTTATTTTCCGTTGTTATTCCAGTTTGTCCTATAAAAAGAAACAATACGTTAAAGTGGAATACAATTAAATTTCAATCTGAATATATGTAAAAGACTCAACTTTCGACCGTAAACGTATAAATGAAGCCCAATTCCTACAACATTATATAAATCACGTTTAATACGCGATCCCGCTTAATACGCGACTTTTGACCACTCCCTTGAAACGCGTCTTAACCGGGTTCCACTGTAGTAGTAGGAGTTTATTTTCAGGGGCACTCAAAAGAATTGCATCACATTACGGTCTATGGGCAAAAATCGTTTGCAGTGTATTTTAATATACATTACACTATTTTAAATGTATTGAAGTTCATATAAATCGCTGAATTTAATTACAAGATGATTGCTATAGAATAGCGCATTCATAGCATTTATTGTTCATTTACGGTAGGGGTGCACAACCTTTTTAAGAGAAGGGCCATTTACAAAAATGCCTGGGTTGTCGAGGGCCACATCAGTAACACAGTGATAATTCTATTTCGGGGAGGTGGGGAGATCTGTGGCCTATAAAAACATGTTAAAATAGCAGTTAAAGCCTTTGTGCAGGAATGTTAAAAAGCAGAAAACCAACGTTTAAAAATGCACAAATAATATGTGAAAAGCAGCAAATAGCTGTTTCGAATCTACTAGCGAGATTCTTCTTCAGTGCAAGATAGAGCAAGGCACAGCGTGCTAAAAAAAGCAAGCCTGGGAAAAATGACAGAAACAAAGCAAAACAAAAAAACCGGGGGAAATTAAATTAACTCTTTCAAAATACTTTGAAAATCAGGAGTACTAGATAAGTCATTGACTAAAGAGTGAAAATTTTTAATAATGCGGTAAGCTTTCTTTTTTCTTGGTTTCTTTTCCTCTTATTCTCCGATGGATGTGTCTTGCACTGAAGAAGAATCTTGCAAGTTGATTCGAAACAGCTGTTTGCTGCTTTTCACGTATTATTTGCGCATTTTTAAACGTTGGTTTTCTGCTTTTTAATATAAAAACATGGTTTCAGAGGAATGAAAATTTTACCCCTTTAGGTTCCCCTACTCAGTCAACATACCATACCCATGGCAAGGATATATCAACAGTTTATATTTGTATATATAACAGAAATATAGCAAAGATTATTCTCAAGGAGTGAAAATATTCCTTGAATTTATTCGGGGCATTAAATTTTGCTTTATTAAAAATGCTAAAATACAAACATAATGCATGAAAGTGGTTATTGCCGAAAAAAAAACGTGAACTTTATGAACGAAGATAAATCGACGAAACTCAATTTTTCTGCAGCCGATCAACAAAATTTTAGATTTTTCCCGTGCCTGATCGACAAAATTCGCAATTGTTAACTGACTGACGAAATTTTCAATTTTTTCCCGTGGCGAATTGTCGAAATTCACAATTTTTTCTCGCGATAAACTGCTGAAACTCGCGATTTTAACGTAGCCAATCGACGAAACTTGCAATTTTTTCGCACTTAATCAACAAAATTCACGATTTTCCCTGTGTCCGATCAATGAAATTTGAGATTTTTTTTTCGCATCCAATCGGCAAATTTCGCAGTTTTTCCGTTCTCGATAGACAAAATTCACGATTTTTTGCGCTCGATCGATAGAACACGCAATTTTTTTCGTGCCCGTTCGACGAAATTCGCGATTTTTCCGCGCCCAGTCAACGAAATTCGCGATTCTTAACTGACTGAAACCCTTGGCAAATTAGAAAAATTCGCGACTTTTTCTCGCGATAAACTGACGAAACTCACGATTTTTCCGCAGTCGGTCAATGAAATTAGCGATTTTCCGTTTCCGATCAACGAAATGAGCAATGTCTTGACGCCCAATCGACAAAAATCGCGATTTTTCGGCATCCGATCGACGAAGCGCAATTTTTCTGCACCCGACCGATGAAACTTACGATTTTTCCGCACCCGATCGGCGAAATTCGCATATCTTAAATGACTGACGAAATTTGCAATTTTCCTGCAGCAAATTGGCGAAATTAACGATTTTTTTTGCGATAAACTGATGAAACTCGCGACATTTCCGCGAGCGGTCGATGAAACACTCGACTTTTCCGCGCGCGATCGACAAAACCAGCAAATTTTTCGGGCCCAATCGATGAAACTCAAGATTTTTTCGTGCCTGATCGACGAAACTCGCGATTTTACGCGTCCGATCGACGAAACTCGATTTTTCTGCGCTCAGTCGGCGAAATTCGCAATTCCTAATTGACTGACGAAATTTGCAATTTTTTTCACGGCAAACTGACGAAATTCACGATTTTTACTCTGCAACCTATGGTCAAAAATTGCAATTTTTGTCAATTATAAATTGAAGAAATTTGCGGGCTACTTGTTATCTCATCGCGGGCCACAGGTTGTGTATCCCTAATTTACAGGGACACGCAAAAGAAACTGGTTACAATTACAGTACTTTCTTTGAACAATAATTGCAGGAAGTAAGATTTCAATTTCGGTATGAGCTTTTAAATTTAACTAATTTTTTGCATTTTACTCGTTGTGTATAAATTCTACACACCGTATACAGGGCTGCACAAATGAATTCACGTACCATTCTCCTTATTAGAGACAATTGGTGAAGGGGAATTTTCAACTGTGGTATGTTATTTCCTAACTGAAATAATTTTTTGCGTGCATTTAGTTTATATAGATACATATTGATATACAGGGCTGCTCAAAGAATTCGAATAATTTTCTGATTATAGATGGAAATTCCTGAAATTGGACTTTCAAATGTATTATGCATTTTCAAATTGTTTATTTAGTTATCATTTTTCGCCTTAATAAACTGTGAAGTTTTGTTACATTATTCTGAATGTGTTGGAAAATGTTTCATAATCTATCCTTGACGCATGATTTTTTTTCTTTCTTGTTTACAAAAAACCTTTGAGGGTGTGACAATAGTTTAATTTCAAATTTGATAAAAGTTCATAGTTAACTTGGATGTTTCTTCATTATACGGAAGATTTGAGTAGCTTTTAATTAGTTTTATGAAAACATTTCGAAAAAGGTGAAGATATTCTGATTTCGAATTTATAGGTAAATTTTCCTAGATAATTCTTCTTTTCGTGAAAGTTTTGGCAAGGTTAAAGTAACTTAGTTCTTATCGAGAAGACTTTAGAATCTACATGACGTGCTATTCAAAATCGACTTGCCCTATCGGATGACATTTGCGCATACGATAAAATTCCGTTTTCTTGCAATGTCCTAAAAAAAAAAAAAAAAAACAACCATTCTTCCTTGAAATATAATTCACTGAGGTCAACGATTTTGACTTAAATGTTTGACGTGCGTTTAAACGATTATCTTTTGGGAAATTACGCGCAGGGAAAATGTGATATACTATTGTCTATGAATGGATTTTTTATTATTATTATTATTAAACTGAGAAATTTCTTCAAACCACATTCTTTATGTAAATCAAACACAGTTCGAAAGAGCATAGAAATTAATTACAATAAAATTATACATAATGGGCCACATTTTGAAATTCAAACAAGTAATTGGAGTACAATAAGAAAATGAAATTAAGTAAATCTCTAATATTAATTTTAATACAAGAAACATTTAATTAAACAAATTTTCTGGGTCAAAGTATTGTTTTTATTATTAAATTAAAGCCAGAGATTGACAAATATGTATATATATATATATATATATATATATATATATACACCGGGTGTCCCAAAAATGACTGATGGATTTTAAAATTCAATAACTTGCAAACAGTGACAGATATTAAAAAAATTCTTGCAGGAGGGTTATGTATGATGTCAGGAGTTTTTTTTTTTTTACTGTGATTCTTGATTTTAGCGCGAATTTCAAGCAATAGATGGCGATAAGAGCAATAGGTGCTCAGTCCAGACCTGATTTTTGGTACTTCAGGGTCCATTCAATACAATTTAATCTCCTTTTTTCGCATGGAAGAAGAGAGAGGCCGAAAAATCGAGCCTGTATTTAGCTTTTATTGCTTGCAGCGCCGTCTATCGATGCTATTTGCAACTAAAACTAAGAATCGCAGCATAAAAACTCCTGACATCTTACATAACACTCCTGCAAGAATTTTTTTAATATCTGTCACCGTTTGCAAGTTATTGAATTTTAAAATCTATCAGTCATTTTTGGGACACCCGGTATATATAAACTTGCTGTACAATTATACCATTGAAACGAAATGAAATTGACAAAAAAATCAAGAAATCACTATAAAAAGCATCAGAGGCAAATTGCTAGTTAAATTTTATAGTCCTATGGAATGAATTATAAATTCAGTTTAAAAAAGTAAAGAACAACTACACGAGTATAGACGGCTGATATGACGGAGCATATGATTTTTTGGCCAATGACAGCTTATATAGTAAATCATTTTATCAAGGGCAGATGATTTACATATATAAGCAAAGGCCAGTCGATTTCTGTAGAGATAACTAGCATTGAGCTAAAAAAAAAAAAAAAAAATTATCTCTCTCCGCCCGATCAACTGATGAACCAGAATAATAAACGAAAAATGAACACTGAATATCAAGAAAGGCCTTGAAATGGAATATGTAGGGGAAAAAAATAAATAAATAAAATAAAATGTTTTTTATTCTGTTTCTCCATTTAATATTATATACAGTAAAACCCGTATAAGAAGTTCCCGCTTAAGAAGATTTCCCGTTTAAGAAGTTTATATTTTCGATTCCCATTTTTCTCTTATTCTTACAACGCTAAAATAACTCGTTTAAGAAGTTTAGTTCGAAACTCTTTCCCGCTTAAAAAGTTTTATTTTTCCTTCCATTTTTACTTTCAAAGCGCGTTTATTTTGTTTTTTTTATTATTATTTTATTTTCTGTGCTGGAAATCTCTTTCTTTATATTCTTCGCTATTCAAAAAGGTCAATGTTTAGGACTGATAGCAGTTGTGGTCAACCCTATTTCACCTTAAAATCTGTTTAATGTGTTTGATGGAAATGGAATGTGGGTAGAGGATGGATCCCGCGTCACTCTAACAATAGTGACTGATAAAGAGAAAAGTGAATTGCTCCGCCCTACCGAGGGGTGGTTCTTTCAGTTCAATAGTTACTTTCTGTTACAAAAGATTATCTCCCATCCTCTTCCATGAGTGTAATGTACCAAAGCTGCGTTTGGTTTATTCATTTCACAGTTTTTAAGTCAGTGTAAAGTGCATAACATCAAAGTTTTCTCGTTAGAAAATGCACGAACAAAAAATTCTGTTTTTTTTTTCTCAAAAAATGTCGGGCAAGGCAATTAAAAGGAAAGCCTAGTCAATTGAAGACAAAATCAAAATTTTGAAAGAAGTTGATAGTAACGGGAAAACAACAAGAGTTGAAATTACAAAGAAGTTGTACATACCAGTGACTACTCTGAATGTAATTGTAGCAAAACGAGATCTCATTTTAAACTGTTCTGAAAAATCTCGTAAAATTAAAAAGGTGAAAAGAGGGAAATATGAAATTATGGAAGAAAAGTTATTGATTTGGTTCAAACAAGCCAGATCCGCCAATATTCCTATAAGCCAGTGGTTCCGAACGTGGGGCAATTTGACATTTTAGGGGGGCAATTTCAAATTTATACATTTTTGCATTTCCCGCCTGTGTCTTTGTAAAAGTGACGTTGTAGACTAAGAATAAAAGTAATACATGCAAAATTTAAATAGGAAAGTCGAAAAGTAAGTTTTTTGTGGAATAAAAAGAAAAAGTACCTGATCAAACAAAAAGAAGTAGAATTCAAACCAGAAGAATTACATTGGAGAATTAAAATATAAATATATTATTTACTAGTTTTCGACTATGACGCCTCCTGCGAGCCTGAGCATGGAAAAAGCCCCAGATTTTCCATTATTATGGATGTTGAGGGACCTCGAGTTCTCCACCACTGTCTAAATTTCACTTTATTTCAAATTCTTAAACTCTTTTTTCAATATCTTAACTTTTTGAAAAAAAAAAAATACTGCTTATATTTTGCAATTACGATCTTTTGATCACTATACTGCTACCTAGTAACAAAAAAAAAAAAAAAAAAAAAAAAAAAATTGTATGGACTCTGAAAAGTGCTTTTTTTGTTTTCCCGTGATATTAACACCTGTCACATCCATTGCCGACTACCCTTGCCAGCTTTGTCCGACAGCTTGTTAGCGTATCTCTCCTAACTGTGCTTATAATATTTTTTAAACTTATTTTTACTTCTTTTTTTTTATTTTATTTTATCTCTTTTTTTCTTAACCAGTAAGACTTCTTACTATTTTAACTTTATAATACCACTTTTCCTTAAAAGTAATGTTTTCACTTCTAATATCTTTATTTTATTAAAACTTTATAGTAGTATCTTACTACAGTTAGACTTTTAATCCCAATGGCTCATTCAGTATAAGACAATCATCCATAGACTGGGCGTAAAGTTGCTGACAACTTGGAAGCCACTCAAAGTGCAAACACTGTTAAGCCGCTGTTAAGCTTTAAGGGTTTACCTTTTTTCACAATTAAAATTTTCTATAATTGTCTTGTTTATTATTGTATTTTACAATTTTCAAAACTTTTTCAATTATGTATTGAATGAGCCCTGTATTTCTATTTGCTCTGCTATATGTCTCATGAAGGAACTTCTATACCTGTAATTATTTAAAGCTATATCTGCATACAACCGCTTTGAACGTATTTAACCAAAAAAATACCTGAAATAATCTTATCGATGTACAACTAACTTTATAAAATTTACAAATCTTAAACAGTATTCGAAAAGCATATGTATAAATAGTAAATAGCTGTGACTATAGTGCAAGCCTTGCTACACAATAAATAAATATTTAACATATGCATTTTAAATTTTAAAATCAGATAACAGTAAATAGCAGTCAACTAACCGTAATGGAAAAGGGAAACAGAGAAATGTTCTTTGATGGGGATCAACGCCTACTTAAAATTTATAAAGTTAAGAATCTTAAAATGCTTCTTAGATATAGTATTTTCAATACAAAGCTAGTATGTTGTGGCCATCTCAAAACTTTCTTCTGTATAAATCACATAAACAGCACTAATTGATATCAAGGTGTACCTGAATCTGAAGTTTGATCAAAATTCGTGTATTAGTTCTTGAGATAGAGCTATACAGAAAATTCTGAAAAATGCAGCATAGCAGAGCGCCACCTGATGAGCGATTTGCACCAAAACATAAACAGCACTAATTCAAATCAAGGTATACCTGAATTTGAAATTTGTTGAAAATTCAAGCATTAGTTCTTGAGATAAAACTATTGCGAAAATCGCAAAAATGCAGCATAGCAGCGCCACCTCTTGAACGATTTACAATAAAATGTATAAAACGTCAAATCAGGTCAAGGACTAAGTGAATCTGAAGTTTCATGAAAATCCGTGCATTAGTTGTGATGATTGAGCTATTGCGGAAATCGTGAAAAATGCTGCATAGCAGCGCCACCTGTTGAGCGATTTAACCAAAAACTAATCACCAATTTATATCAGCCATTAACTGAATAAATTTTCTTATTAAATTTCGTGCATTAGTTCTTGAGATAGAGCGTCAACAAAAATTGTGTCACATACAGACAGACAGACGGACGGACAGCCAGACACACATTTTGTAAAAACATATTTTTCGGAATCTCTGACCCATAAAACGTGTAAATCCGTCGAAAACCGAAAGTCGAAAATTTTCGCGAATCCAATACTTTCTTCTTGTAAAGATAGAAGAAAGTAAAAATTATTGTCCAAAGCTTTTCCATCAGATTTTAATAAGATGTATCAATGTTATCAGTTTTAATGCTAAATGTAAGAGTCTCTTCGAGCGTTTTGTGAAGATTAAATCTGACCATATAAAACATTTGTTTGACACTGAGGTAACTTAGAAAAGGAACAACAAAACTTTGCTTGGCATAAAGACGAAAATATATAGCCTCATTACACTTGTAGAATTATGTTAAAAACAAATATTAACCTCTTTCCGAAGTTAAAAAATGTAAAAAATAGTTGTTATTAAGGTTCTATGAAGTTTATTCCATGGTAATAGAGTTTAACTTTTAAATAATGAGAGATGTGTGCTACAGAGTGGGTAAGGGGGGACATCGGAATTTTACAGATGCTTTGGTGCGGCGTAGGCTGAAAAAGGTTGGGAAACACTGCTATAAGCGGACCTATTTTTAGAGAGAAGGCTGAGGAAATTTCCAAAAAATGGAGATTGAATTTACTCCTTCAAATGGATTGTTTGATAGGATGAAGAAAAGAGCTGGATTGACTTATAATTCTATGCAAGGCGAGAGTAAAAGTGTCGATCCACAAGAAATCGAAGAATGAAAAAAATCTTACCAGATTTGATAACCGGCTATCATCCTAAAGACATTTTCAATATGGATGAGTGTGGACTTTTCTACAATCTTTCACCGGATAAAACATATGCACATAAAAGCGAAAAATGTCACGGTGGTAAAAGAAATAAGGAACGACTTACAATTTTATTGGGTGCCAACATGGATAGTTCTCAGAAGTTGCCAATTTTAGTTGTTGGAAAATCGAAGAAATCCAGATGTTTTCAGAATGTGAAATCGCTGCCTTGTGATTATGAAAGCAACAAGACTGTGTGGATGACAATTACATTTTATGAAGCTTACTTGAAAAGAGTGAATGATAAAATGAGGAAAGCTAAGAGGAACATCATCATTTTCGTAGACAACTGTGCCGCCCATTCTAGTCCAGGCAATAGGGAATTTTACTTATCAAAATTAATGGTAGTTCTGGAAATTGGCTTACTTTATGTTTTTTTGGGTAGCTGAATCCGAATTTGTAACTTCACACCAAAATTTCTCCGGGCAACCCCCCCCCCCCCCCAAATTTTGGTAAAAAGTCTCCCAAAAAGATTTTTATTAAAAAAAATCAATTTTTTTATTGTTTTAGGGGAAAAGTAGCTAGAAATTCAGAAAGTAGACAAAATTTGCAACAAATTAGATATATGACATTATGACTTAGGATGAAGGGGAAGGGGGGATCTGCCTCGGAACATGCGCGCGGTGCTGCGTGGACTAAGTTGCGCAATTCCACTTAACCACTCACACGTTTACATTCGCCCTCCCATCTCCCCTCCGAACTTTCCTTATAAGGTTTACTTTTATGTTTTTTGGGTAGCTGAATCCGAATTTTTAACTTACCCCCAAAATTTTACCCCCGAAACACCCCCCCCCCCAAAATAGTTGTTATTAACTTAAATTTCTTATTGTTTTAGGGGAAAAGCATTACAAAATTCAGAAACTAGGCAAAATTTGCAATAAATAGGATATATGACATTATGACGTAGGATAAACGGGGAGAGAGGGGGCTGCCTCGAAACATTCCCCGCGCGCTTTTCTCAAAAACCAAATTTTTTCAAAAAATTAATTTTTTGGGGTGGTTGCCGGGTGAAATTTTGGTGGGAAGCAGGGATGTAGTGGAGGGTATACGGGGGTATACGCCGTATACCCTCTGGATTTTTTTAAGGAACACCGTATACCTTCTGTTTCTCAGGAAAGCTATAGTAAATACACTCTAGGGTATACGGTCTGCCTTAAGCGTATACCCTCTGCTTAGAGCGCATACCCTCTGTTTCTTTTACGACTACAACACTGGTGGGAAGTTACAAATTCGGATTCAGCGACCCAAAAAACATAAAGTGAGTCGAAATCCAGAACTAGTATTAATTTTTCCAGGTAAAATCCCCTATTGCCTGGACTTCATAACTTAGTGCACGTAGCGCCGCAGTGCATGTTCAGAGTGCATGCAGTTCGCAGTGCATGCAGCCCTCTCCCTCCCCGTTCATCCTACGTCATAATGTCATGTATCCTATTTGTTACAAATTTTGTCTAGTTTTTGAATTTCGCAATGCTTTTCCCCTAAAACAATAAGAAATTTAAGTTAAAAACAACTATTTGGGGGGGGGGGAGGAAATTTTGGGGGAAGTTAAAAATTTGGATTCAGCGACCCAAAACACTTAAAGTAAACCTTATAGAGAAATTTCGGAGGGGAGATGGGAGGGCGAATGTAAACGTGTGAGTGGTTAAGTGGAATTGCGCAACTTAGATCACGCAGTACCGCGCGCATGTTCCGAGGCAGATACCCCCTTCCCCTTCATCCTAAGTCATAATGTCATATATCTAATTCGTTCCAAATTTTGTCTACTTTCTGAATTTCTAGATACTTTTCACCTAAAACAATAAAAAAATTGATTTTTTAAATAAAAACCTTTTCGGGGGGGGGTTTTACCAAAATTTGGGGGGGTTGCCGGCGGAAATTTTGGTGGGAAGTTACAAATTCGGATTCAGCGACCCAAAAAACATATAGTAAGCCTTTTTCCAGAACTACCATGAATTTTGCTAGGTAGAGCCCTATACGGCCTCTATTGCCTGGACTGTTCCAAAGACACGAAAAACTTGAGCGACATAAAAGTCCATTTTCTACCACTGAACTCAACTTCCGTTTTACAACCTATGGATCAGGGAGTAATTAAAGTGTTTAAGCAGAATTATAGAAAACGGCTAGTGAAATGGATGATTGAAAAATTTGACAATACTGGAGAGTTAAAAAAAGTGAACGTTTTGGAATCAATTCATGTTATTTTATCTGCATGGGAGTTAATAACCCCATCTGTCATTGCCAATTGTTTTCAAAAAGCGGGATTCTTGGATGGAGAATCAACGGAAGAATATGAATTTGATATTGAGGATGATTGGAAGACTCTTCAAAGAAAAATGGATTTCACTGCATCTTTTGAGGAGTATGTGTCGATAGATGATAAAGAGGATGAAATGCTTACAGTGGATGATATTTGTAAAATGACAGTAGATGAAGAAATGAGTGAAACTGAGGAAGAAGATGTGGAAATTCCTAGTTTTTCGGAAGTTGTAAAGGGACTAAAGCCTTTCGGCGTTTTATCGAAAGTGTCGCAAATGTGCCTGAAGAAGTTTTCAAAAGCTTAAGACAATTAGGCTGTTATCAATTAAAGGTTGCCGAAAAAAACAGAAACAAAAAACTATAACAGATTATTTTTGCAAAAACATATCAAATGACTCTTAAAGAGAAATTTCTTGTCTTAGATTAAATAAAGAGTTTCTAAAGTAACTATGTATTTTTACTTTATTAGCTGATTTTTTAAGTGTGGAAACTAATTTAAATTTCTTAAGAAAACTCAATTTTATAGAAAGTACGCTTTGTATTATTGTACTAAGATAAAATAAACCCTCTTCTGAATATCAATATTTAAACTATTGATTTTTTCAAAACATGCTAATTTTTTCCGTTTAAGAAGTTTTTCCCTTGCATTCCCTTGGGAAACTTCTTAAGCGGGTTTCACTGTATATGATAAAGAGTAATTAAATTAAGCTCACCTTATATAATTACACAAGATTTTAACACTATTCCCATTTGCACATATTCAAATATTGCAACTATTGAATAAGGTTAATTTAACCGTTAAGTGATTCTATTTTAAAACATATATTATAGCCATCTGTTGCAGTTAAAATAGATATAGACTCCTAGAGACATTCAATCAATATAAAGAGAAAATAAATACTATAATGTACGAGGGTTGTTTTTTAAGTAAGGGCCGTTTGAAAATAAAAATCAAACGAAAGGAAGTTTTTAAAAACCAAATTTATTTTCTGATTCTACATACATTTTTCTATTTTTCAACATAGATGCCAAGTTTGTTTAAACATTTATTATACCTTATAACTAGATTTAAAAAATCCTCTTCATAGAAACTTGCCGCCTGCTCCGATAACCAAGAGGTCGCAGCCGTTTTCACGTTTTCGTCACCCTTGTAGTGGTTGCCGCCGAGATGATGTTTGAGATAGCGGAAAAGATGGAAATCGCTCGGCACAAGGTCGGGGCTGTAGGGGGGAGGGGGGCGGTCCAAAACTTCCCAGCCTAAAGAGTCCAACAAAGCTCGGGTCTTTTAGCTGCGGTGTGAGGGCATTGCCATGGAGTAGCAACATTCCGTCTGTCAGCATGCTGCGCCTTTTGTTTTGAATCGCTTTGCGACAAAAAACGTATCACTGACCATACGTGCACGGGGCGGGCGATTCGATAATCTTGAACATTTTAAAGACACAGAACAGACCGTATAGACTACCTACACAGCTGCAACTGAGCACATCAGTTGTTCCCAAGGAATGCCGGGACACGAGCGCAAGCACTCGTTGCGGCGCGCCACCTAATTAGTATATACAATAAAACGGCCCTTACTTAAAAACAGCCCTCGTAAATTAAAATACTATTTAACACTTACAAAGATAATATAACTAAATTAAATAATGTTCAGAATCACTTATATGTAGCTATGTATACGGGGTATTGCCAAATTCGATCGACAAATTCGGAGGGGTTATAGTAGGCATCAAGAGGATGAAAAATTACCATGGGGTCGCAAACCACTTGAGTGCAAATCCATTTTGATAGTTTTTTTTTTTTTTTTTTTTTTTTTTTTTTTTTTTTTTTTTAAATCATATTTCTTGTGTGCAAGCAGTCCTTTCCGAACTACGAGTACATATAAATATTATCGATCCCCTTTCTTAGAGTTTATCTTGAACTCCCGTAAGCTCAAGAGTGAAATAAAGAAAGCGAAAAAAGTAGCAATTCTGAAGCTTTTGAATGCTGTGCAAAAGGCTTGGCATGGCTGGGAAAGCAAAAAGACTGTGATACTGGTGAACTAATAATATTAAAAAACTCTTCAAAGCAAAGGCAATCGAAACTGCGGCAAACAAAACATTTTTTCAAACCCTTGTGATATATCCTATATGTAAGGTACTTAATTAAAAAAAAAATAAAATTCATATAATTTATTCTTGGGTCTACTTTGCTATAGCTTTATTTTTATTAAGCACTTGTTACCATAATAAGAAATATTGCACATATTTCTCCTTAAACTTAATCTTAATCTTAAAATTGAAGCATTCTCGATTATCCGAAAATTTTGATTTTCCAAAGAGGATTGGTCCCAATCACTTCGGATAATCGAGGTTCTACTTTATTGCAATGAAAATGCAACGATATGGACCACATTTGGCATGAAATGTGATAACATCACGAAAGATTCTGGAAAAACAGGGTACTCACGCAATCGATGATACCGTATAAACTACAGCGTCTAGAATACCTAGTGTGGAAATATGCTATCCAAACAGTGCTAAAAATTTGTACTCCTTAAATGTGCGACGATACTGTTAAATTCCGAGGGATTTTCTTATTACTAGTATTGCATTGTATAGACTAGCAATATCTTGCAGTTGTAGAAAATATCCTGCAGATGTTGCTGCGATCTGCATATTGCAGCAGCATCATTGCACATTTAAGGGATACAATATTTTGGCGTTTTTTTTTTAAAGTATTACAGGGATAGCCGATTTCCACACTATGTATTCTAGTCGGTATAGTATAAACTGGTAATCGCAGTCCAAAATGTGAAGGGTCAAGTATATACTGCTGGCCCGTATAATGAAAACTTCTACCACTTTTTTCATGTCATCACATTTACAACAAAAGTGAGCAAGTTTATTAAAATTTTCATTATAATATACAGTGAAATACGTTTAACGCGAAAATGCTTATAATGAAAAATCGGATAACACGAAATGATATAGCGGTCAGGACAGTATACTATGCAATTTAATACATTTTTTTTTCTTTTAACACGAAACAAAAATCGTTTAACACGAAAAAAATTCGCTTTCTGCCTAATTAATTTGAGTTGAAATTGGTGAATTTTGTGTTAAAACCACAGAATTTCGGGTAAAAATCAGTGAATTTCGTGGGGTTTTTTTGTAAATTCGCTTATGTTTTATGAGCACAGTGCACAATGGCTAAGAAATCGGTCCGAAAACAAACTGCTATTTCGCTTCATATGAAGATGAAGCTGCTTAATGCAGTTGATGAAAAAGAAGGACGAAAACAGAAATCCTCAAAGAGAGCATTGCCAATTCTACTTTATCAGCAATAATAAAAATCGGAAATCCTATTACGTTAACGTTTGAGCGCAGTATGTTTAGGCCAGAGGGAAAACGTATGAGAACCGCTAAGCACGAAGATTTAGAGACAGCTTTGCTTGTTTGATTCAAACAAGCTAGATCTCACAATGCTGAAAAAGACACTTAAAAAAATATCCCCCCCCCCCCAAAAAAAAAACAATATTTTTTTTTTACCTGCTTTTTATCCTAATGGATGCAACCTACTAGTATTTTAACAGGAAATGGAAATAAAATTTGACGACGTCGAAAATATTTGAGTTTTGTTCTTTTTTTTACGAATCTTTTAACATGAGAAAAAATTTCGGCCCCCTCAATTTCGCGTTAAACGTATTTCACTGTACTTCAGTTTTATGAAATCTATTACATTCAACCCAAGTTAAGTTAGGGTACAGCACCCTGTATTTTTGATCAAATAGGTGGTTTGCGACATCATGTTCCATTGCAATTTTTGTTTTGTTTTTATGTCTACTATCACCCTTCTGAATTTGTCGGTCGAATTCTGCAATACCCTGTATATCTAGTAAATATATTTTCGAAAATAAAATCTAAGAATTTTTAAAAAACAGAAATCGTATTCTAGAAGCTTCAAATATTCGAATAAGAAAATACAGCTCATTTGACCACGTAGTTTTTGAGTTATTTAAAAAAACAATCTTATCTGCATTGCAATCTATATTGCAACGATTAAAAATTTATTTAACGTTAGAAGATCCAAAACTTTAAACGTGCATATTTTTTTTTTTACAATTTCTATAAGTAGACAATCCCCTCAGCCAAATTTAAATATATCATTAATTAGTAAAGATTATTACTCTTCGACAAATACCAGTCACATTTATATGTACTGTAATTTGCAGCAAAGGTAGTAAGGGGTGATGATTTTTTTTCCCAGTAACGTACAGTGTCACTATTATTTTTACAAATAAATAAATAAATAAAATAAAATAAATTGGAAGCCCGACATGGCTTGAGAAGAATTAAGTCCAGTCCGGGCGCGCCACAAGTATACATAAAAAAAAAACTGCAAATCCGGCCCGAGTGTGATAAAAAAAAATGTCCGATACGCCGCCTTTGGGACAGTGGAAGCACCTAGTGATGGGCGATAACGAGATGTTTTTCTCGATTATCTCGATTGTATGGACATCTCGATACTTTTCGATTGTGTAATTTTTTTCTCGATGACTCCAGTTTGCCAATTGCTTTTATACATCATATATTATATATTATATACGTCATACATTTATCAAGAATCGTCTGCGGGTGAACTGGAATGAGTCGGCGTTAATAAAGACTAGGTGACTTCGCCCGCTAGTGGGCCCCTCCTTTAATCGGGCCCCCTAAGTTATACGTAATCTTGTAATATGAAATCACGAACAGGTTACCCGCTATAAGACACCGTATAGCAGGCGTGGTGTGCACGCACTACAGAATCTTGTAAAAAAATATAATCTCGAAACGAACGAACCTCGGACCAGATGTCTTGGGGGAGGGGTCAAAGTGAGCGGAGGGGCACAGTAGCTGCATAATATGAATAAGTCGTCACAGGTCTTTAGGCCTTTCGAACCATATGTCACATGAGTGGTCTGGATCTGAATTTATAAAAATGCCCTTCCCTTGGGGGCAAAGAGGGGGGAAGGGTGCGGGAGATGGATAACATGAGTAAGTGCTCATAGGACTTTCCAACAATATGTCACATGAGGGGTCTCGGCTAAATTTAGAAAAGTGTCCCCCGTGGGGGAAAAGTGGGGGGCGGTCACCGGAAGTGCAGAACATCAATAAGTAGTCACAGACCTTACCAATAATATCTCACATGTGGGGTCTTGGCTAAATTTGGAAAAGTGTCTCCCGGGGGGGGGGGCAAAGTGGGGGGACGGACACCGGAGGAGCATAACATCAATAAGTAGTCACAAACCTTTCCAACGATATCTCACTTGTGGGGTCTTGGCTATATTTTTGGAAAAGTGTCTCCCGGCGGGAGCAAAGTGGGGGGACGGACACCGGAGGAGCATAACATCAATAAGTAGTCACAGACCTTTCCAACAATATCTCACATGAGGGATCTTGGCTAAATTTGAAAAAGTGTCCCCCGTGGTGGGGGGCAAAGTGGGGGGGGGGGCTGTCACCGGAGGTGCATAACATCAATAAGTAGTCACAGACCTTTCCAACAATATCTCACATGAGAAGTCTTGGCTAAATTTTGAAAAGTGCCCCCCTGGGGGGGAAGTGGGGGGGGGGGACGAACACCGTAGGTGCATAACATCAATAAGTAATTACAGACCTTTCCAACGATATCTCACATGAGGGGTCTTGGCTAAATTTGAAAAAGTGTCCTCCGGGGGGGGGCAAAGTGGGGGGGGGCTGTCACCGGAGGTGCATAACATCAGTAAGTAGTCACGGACCTTTCCACCGATATCTCACATGAGGGGTCTTGGCTAAATTTGGGAAAAGTGCCCCCCGGGGGGGGCAAAGTGGGGGGGGACGGACACCATAGGTGCATAACATCAATGAGTAGTCACAGACCTTTCCAACGATATCTCACATGAAGGGTCTTTGCTAAATTTGGAAAAATGCCCCCCGGGGGGGGCAAAGTGGGGGGACTGTCACCGGAGGTGCATAACATCAATAAGTAGTCACTGACCTTTCCAACGATATCTCACATGAGGGGTCTTGGCTATATTTGGAAAAGTGTCCCCCGGGGGGGGTGAAAGTGGGGGGACGGCCACCGGAAGTGCATAACATCAATAAGTAGTCACAAACCTTTCCAACGATATGTCACACGAGGGGTCTTGACTAAATTTAGAAAAGTGTCCTGAAATTTCATATATTATAAATAATATTTATCGGAGGGTTCCATAAAAAAAATCCGATCTAAAATGATTAAAACGGAAAAAACTACCTCCCGCGGTGGGGGCCAAATTGGGAAGGGGAGGAAGAAAGTCTCATAATATGAAAGAGTCATTCGAGAGCTTTCCGATAACATATCACATCATGGGTCGAAAAAAAGTTTGAAAATTGATTCCCCTCCCTCCCCCCACTTGTGTCCACTCTTTCGCCCCGGAATTTACGCAGCTCCCACTTTAAAATTTTTATGTTCAATAAATAATATTTACCGGAAGACTGCAAAAAAACCCACATCGAAAATTATATTTAAATTTATTATAGAAATCGGCTACGGTTTTAAAAATTTGTTCGCCCCCTCCCCACCCCCCCGAATTTCACCTTCAGGGGAAGAAAGGTTCATAATATGAAAGAGTTGTCAAAGGACTTTTCGATAATATGTCACAAGAAGAGTTCGGTAAATTTTTTTTAATTGCTCCCCGCCCACTCTCACGTCCTCTGAATTCAACCGACCCACCTTCCTCTTTGAAATTTTTATATTTAATAAATAATATTTATTGAAGGGCTCCGGGTATGTGACAGCTTAGTAGGGCTAAAATAAGAAAAACATTGAAAATTAAAGCTTCATTTCACAGCTCATTGTCATGCCTGTCAGCTCTGTCCAGCTCGCCCCTCAATATCTCATCTCGGCCCTTCTTGGCCGAGCGTGAAATGACAATCATCGAGAGTAACATTTCGAGGAAGGACGAAAACTGATTTCTTATTCTCGACAATGTCATATGAAATGTTGAACAGTGACCGAGAGCGAGAAACGAGAATGGCAATGGGAAGCAATGAGTTACAATCAATGAGATATCTCGAAGTAAGCGAGAGGTTTGCCCTCGGTTTTGCCATCTCCTCGAGATAAACGAGCAGTTTGCAGCAGCAGAAAATATATCTCGAAATGCGAGAGAGAGGACGAGAGAAAGGAAGCTTTCAGAAGAGTCAAACTTACCGCGCTTCTGGTGTAAGTCATGATTTCCCAAAGGAGTACATGTTCTTTTCCATTCGCTTTTGTTATTAACCGATATGGGTTAGGAGGCATAGTGGTTTAAGTTATCAGTTCGGGTTTCTGTTGTTGATATAGAAGTTTTCTAGTGAATTTGGCGGCGCCAGTTTGTCTTGATTTTCAATGTTTCTCTTATTTTAGCCCTCATAGCTGTCCCATATCTCTTAATATTAGAATGCTATTGTTAAAACAAAACTGCACTGCAAATTATGTGTTTTCAAGATTTTAAGTGTCGCCTCAGGAAACAGGATTTTTCAAAATTATTTTCCCCCACTCATGTAATATATTAAAATAAGGGTAATCTCATAACCTTTCTAAATCTACCTTTCTTTAGTCAATCCACCGTTAATTGTAGGCCCCTGGGCTTAAAATACTCTAAAGGAATATACTTAGCGGCGGTTTTTTTCGTACTCTGGTACGGTATCTTGCACTCATAGGAAAATTATAAGACTAACATCAAATTGTGTCTAAAATCGAATAAAAAATATGGACATATGTTTCTTAATTTTAACTCCCTTCTTCGCCTCAAGAGGGCGCTTTAAAGTTTTGTTTCTTCAAACCTTTAGTATACTGTTTGTCCAAAAATTATAAAATTCACAAAATAAAGTCTTTTCACTCTCCCCTATCTTCTCGTATCAATTTTATTTTTACTACCACCAGGGGACGCCGCCCAGTGAAACATTTTACTTTTAGCCTCAGGCTATTGGTATTTTTCATCTGTTTTTCATAATGTTTTGTCTCATTGTTTTTCTTCATTGTAGATACCTATTGTACCTATTGTATATGTAGATACATTGTTTTTCTTCATTGTAGATTTCTTCATTGTCTCCAAGTTCTTGACCCATTCTGACTACTTGGGCACTCATTCTGGACCAGCTGTGGCCCATCGGGCCCCTCTTCATTTGTCCGGCTCTAATCACACGCTTCATTTGTTCTTTTACCATTTTTCTTTTTCTTCAATTTTTTTCTTATTCAATGGTTTAGTTTTTTTATCATTCTCAACTTCCCCATGTCCTCTCTTACATGAAGTTAACTTTCATCCTTGGTCTGCCCTACTGTCAATTTGGGGCCTAATGCCCCCTTTTTTTTTGGGGGGGGGTGGCGTTTCTTCTACCTTTTCCAGACCCATCATCTAATACCACGTTGGTAAGGATTGGAAAATTAAAATTATCCAAAATACCAAAAATGAAGTCCATTGAAGTTTTATTTTAGTTATAGAATTCCCTATTAGCGGATATATTTGTCTGCTTACTTTTCTATTTTACGATAACACTCCTTTGTTTTCGATAAACGGAGAAATTCAACAGCATTAGATACATTTTAGACATTTAAGGAACTTTAACTTGTATCAAACCTTCTGCCTTTATCGAAAAGAAGAAAATGCTAATCGATTCTAGCTAATGCGCCTAAAATAAAAAATGAGCTAGTAAATGTGTCAGAAACTAGCTACTTTGGATTTCGATACAGACTTGAAGAATCATGTTGGAATCGCTAGGCACTGGAAAACAATTTCCGTGTTAGGCAGGTTCCCTCTCAGTAGTTATATATGTCTGGTTATCCTTACGTTTTTCGATAAAGATGTCTTGTTTTCGATAAACGGAGAGATTCCACAGCATTTGATACACTTTAGACATTTAGGGAACTTTAATTTGTATCAAACCTTTTTCCTTTATCGAAAAGAGGGAAATGCTAATCGATTCTAGCTAATGGGCCTAAAATAAAAAATGAGTTTTTAAATGTGTCATAAAGTAGCTACTTTGGATTTCGATACAGACTTAAAGAGTCATGTTGGAATCGCTAGGTACTGGAAAACAGTTTCCGTGTTAGGCAGGTTCTTTCTTGGCAGGTATCTTTATCTTACTATCCTTACGTTTTTCGAAAGAAACTTTTGTTTTCGATCAATGGAGAAATTCTACAGTATTTGACATTTAGGGGAACTTTAAACTGTATCAAACTTTTTGGAGTTATCTAAAAAGTAGAAAGGTTATTTGATTCATCAAATGCGCCATAGTTACGCGATTTGGACATGGCAGTTTCATAAAGAAGAAAGGGGAATTTATTCCAATGCAAAGAAAATCATTTTAAAATACTGAAATTCAAATGAGATATCTTTATAAATTTCTTCCATAAGATTAGCATTAGCGAGCAGGTCTTTTCACTTGACTGAAGTAACCCCTTAAGCCTAAATCAGGAGAAAATAATTGCGATAGCAGAATTATCGAGCAAACCCTATAGCTACTATGAAAGTTTCGGCCAGAATAATAGCTAAGTTTTCCAACAATTGTTTTTAGCTTCTCTCGTTATAATCGATTGTAAAACCTCTCGATTGTACATTCTAGGAATTAATCGATGGCTGTATCGATTGTTATTTTTTACGATGACGATTTTTCTCGATTGTCGAATTTTCGAGAATCGCCCATCACTAGAGCACCCCTCCCTCTAAATATCTTAAAATAAATTGCTATAATTACAAATATCAAGCGACCTGACCGACGACAGAAAGAAATCTAGGTAGCGGCAATATTTTTGAACAGATGTACTTCTGATACACAGCCTAATCCAGAGGGTAGTTCCTTCGAAGGAAAATTCTTATATTTTCTTTATCTTAGTACTTAATTCTTCTAATACCACTTGGAAAGAATAAATTTTCTCATTTTTTAAAAAAAATAATCTGAAATAGAGAAAATTTGGTTAATTAAATTTTAAAATCTAGGGAAGGGGCATCGGCATCTGCCGGAGTCCCCCCTATTGTCTGCGCCTACATTAAATTTCGTAACTATAAGTACGCCCTTCTCCCTATACCCACCCTAACAAAAATCATGCATACGCCGATGATTGCTTCTTCATAAATAAATAAAGTTACAACTTTAAGCTAAAGCTTGTTGAGTAACTCTCGCTGACATTACTCGAAATTTCATCTCAAGCTTTTGTTACGATTTCTTTCAGGATCCAAAACACAAGAAAAAAACAGATGAAAGGAAAGCCGCTCGTCATTGCGAACAAAAAGACCTCTGACAACACTTGGCGGAAATGAAGGCCGAGTAATAAAAACCTACTGAAACTTGGAAGAAAAGAAAAAGACAACACATGATGAAAGGATGAAAAAAGGAATATTTCTTATTGCAAGAACAATGACAGTTGAGAAACATATTCCTTGTATAGCAAGTGAATAAAAACCAAACAACAAATTGAAAATAAAGATTTCTTTCCTATTGATTGTTATTTTTTCTCTTTCATCGAAAATTTGTAGTAAAACATTCTTAGGCTAATGTCAGACGGACATCTTTTTGCACGCTTTTTTACTTACGTATTAGGCGGCATTGTGTAGGATAATACGTAAGTAAAAAAGCGTGCAAAAAGACGTCCGTCTGACATTAGCCTTATCCCTACCCCTACACAATGCCGCTAGGTTAATGTTAGACGGACGTCTTTAGGGGTAGTAGGGACGTTTAGGAATAATACGTACGTAAAAAAGCGTGCAAAAAGACGTCCGTCTGACATTAGCCTTATCCCTACCCCTACACAATGCCGCTAGGTTAATGTTAGACGGACGTCTTTAGGGATAGTAGGGACGTTTAGGAATAATACATAAGTAAAAAAGCGTGCAAAAAGACGTCCGTCTGACATTAGCCTTATCCCTACCCCTACACAATGCCGCTAGATTAATGTTAGACGGACGTCCTTAGGGATAGTACGGACGTTTAGGAATAATACGTAAGTAAAAAAGCGTGCAAAAAGACGTCCGTCTGACATTAACCTTGCGGCATTGCGTAGGGATAAGGCTAATGCCAGACGGACGTCTTTTTGCACGCTTTTTTTACTTACATATTATCCTTACACAATGCCGCTAGCATTGTGTAAGGATAATACGTAAGTAAGAAAGTGCGCGCAAAGACGCCCGTCTGACATTAGCCTTAGGATGCTCTCAAATTAATATATTTTCCCACAAACCTTTCTGATACAATTACGAACTGATTTTTAAAAGTAAAAACATGGCACCTTACATTTGCAGGCATGACTATCCATTATCCAAGTGATTTGGAATCTAACAGTATTTTTCCTTTTCTAAAATACGAATTACATCTTAAGTTATAAGTAATTGTTGGCCTCATAATGACATTTCTCGAAATATCGCGTTCGTAAATTCGGTTCAAAATGACAACTTCGACAGTTATTTCTGAAGTTATGCTCTGCTCTTATCGAAAATGGAAAAAAAAATAATCTAGGACTGGGCGATGTAGAAATTTCTTAAATCGATTTATCTCCCATCTAACATCGCGATTTAGTGCTAAATCGCGATTTAACACCGATTTTACATTTTAGAATCTGGAAGCCTATTTTTTAATTTTTAGTAACAAAATACGGTCTTTATGTGCCCCCCCCCCTTCCTGTATTATTTAGTACACTTAGCTTTTATTTTTTCAAATAATTTTGAAAAGAAGTACATTTTACACATAAAAAAACTTTGAATGTCCCAAAACACTAGTTTTTTTTTCCATTTTAAAAATTAGTGACCTATTGTAATACATTTTATAAACTCATTCTATAAGTAGTAATATAAAAAAAAGGATTTTTTTTTTTTTTTTTGTCTGACTTGTTATGCCTGCTACAATCTAAATTCCTTAAGGGGGGTGGGGACATCCCCTAGTCCACCCAAATAGCACTTCATTGCTAACAACCAACATATACTTTTTTTTTTTTTTTTTTTTTTTTTTACAGACACAGATTAAAAAAGTTATTGAGATAAAACAGAAGCATATTAAAAGAATTCAATGATGAATTTAATTATTCATTTATCATGATGAGAAAAGTAGTAAAAAAAAAAGAGGGGGGGGGGAGGAAGATATGAGAAATAAGGTACAATTATATATCTTTTTAACTTTTAGATTATAATAAGATTTGTTTAACATAAATGCTGACATTTATATAGTGGATGGAGAAGGATTGAAAGTGTGAGCTTTGGAGCACATTACTGAAATTGCTGATTTTTTTCGCGGCCGTTGCCGTCCATTAAGATTAGTAATAAAATATAATCTTAAAATATATCTCTTTTTAATGATAACAAAATGTCAAAAAAGCAGAAAATCGCAGATCTGCAGAAAAATCTAATGAATGCCTCCTCCAGCCTTCCCTCATTCTGCTGTAAAAATAAAGTTACTTGACTCATTACAGAACTTTATTAAAGTATTTTTAATTAATTACAAAATAATAATAAATTAAAACTAAAATATTCCCATAATACCCTTACATATAATAATTAATTTTTCATGAAAATAATGCAAAAAAATATAAACTAAAAATGGATGAATTTGGATATAAATAGTGAATCAATTTCAGCAAGATACTCAATCCATGTGACTGGCATTGAAATCAGATGCAAACCTGATGCATGACTATTTTAAAATATTTTAATTAATTACAGAATAATAGAAAATAAAGAATATGTATTAAAATATTACCCAAACATGTGAAAAATGAATGTTTCATTAAAAGAATGCATAAAAATAAAAACTGAAATTCGATGAATTTGGATTTCAAATATGAAACTTTATTCTTTTTTTCCAACCATAAATACTCAATCAATTTCAGGAAAAAAATATTATTAGTAAAAGAAAAATATTTCATGTGGATCATGGCCAAATAGTGATACACAAAACAATGCATGACTATACTTTAAATAATTCCATTAATTACAAAATAATAGAAAATATAAAAAATAAATGTTAAAATATTACTAAAACATTTCAAAAATGAATTTTTCATCATAAGAATGCATAAAAGTATAAACTGCAAGTCGATGAGTTTGGATTTTAAATATAAAACTTTATTATTATTTTTAATCATATAAATGCTGAATGAATTTCAGGAAAACAATCTTTTGAAACAATGCAGGATTCTACTTTAAAACATTTTAATTAATTATAGAATATTGGAAAATAAAAAATACATATTGCAATATTATTCAAATATGTGAAAACTTAATTTATCATCAAAAGATTGCATTAGCACATAAATTAAAATTCGATGAATTTGGATTTTAAGATTTAAACATTACTTTTTCCTTTCAACTTTCCACTATATAAGTTCTTAATTTCTGAAAAATACACATTCCAACCTCGTAAACTCTGAATTTTGTTTACAAAATAAATAAATAAATATCAATTCTTACTTAAATCATTGTTTTCTTAAATCGCTTTTTTCTTGAATCGGAGATGTTCTTTTAAATCGGATCCTGCTAAATCGATTTAACACCAGCTTGCCTTGTTTTCCTTAAATCGGAAAGCATGGAGGATTGCGATGTTTGCTTAAATCGGGTCGTCCTAAATCGATTTAACACCAGCTTGCCTTGTTTTTCTTAAATCGGAAAGCATTGAGGCTTGTGATGTTTGCTTAAATCGGATCCTCCTAAATCGATTTAACACCAGCTTGTCATGTAAGTAGTAGATACATCAAAGTAGATAAATCGTTTTTCCGATGTTAGCTCTGAATCAGTAATTTGTTTTAAATCGATTTAAAGCCAATGGCTAAATCGCGATTTAAGACAATGGCTAAATCGCGATTTAAGACATTGGCTAAATCGCGATTTGACATTAGCTAAATCGCGATTTCCGATTTTAGCTTAAATCGATTTAAGACCAATGGTTAAATCGGATTTCCGATGTAAGCTTTAAATCGATTTAAGGCCCAGGCCTAATAATAACTATTTGATTTCAGAGTTTTTAAATAAGAGCATATGGCCAACTTACGAATAAATAGGAATTCAAGAACATGTCAGAAACATGGAACTATTAATAAAGAGGAACTGACATATCCTTAAAATAGTGAAGTTTCAACTGTAACCGCTATCACAGGAGTTGTTTATCGACGGTGGAAACTCCCACCAGTAGGTTTATATAGATATTTTCAACTTATTTAAACGCCTTATTATTACTAAATTTCAGTCATAAATAATGGTATAGAATCAAATTTTCATTTTTACTGGTAGGAGTTTTCTTTGGTGGTAGTTAGGCTCTGCGTTTCCGCCATATTGTGGCAACTATGGAAACAAACTGACAGTTTTATAAGGCATACTGACACCAGTAAAAACAAATAGAAATTTTTAGGACATTTTTGAAAAAAAATTCCATGAATAAGACGCTTATTTAAGACGGAATCTTCTATTCAATTTCACTGGTGGGATTTTGACCTATCGGTAATCAGAAACTGAAGAACCGATTTTAAAAAAGTAGCCGCCATCTTGTGACAACCTCCTCAGTTACTTCATTCCCAACTGGTAGAAAATACACTATATGTCTCCTCCTTTTTATTGATAACTCCATTGTCAGAAAGTGGCCAGGATTTTTTGAGAACAGCATCTGCTATAGTTAGACGCAATGCCGTAAATTGCGGTACAAGAAGATGAACAAGTCTGAAATTTAATAATAAACACACATACTACAATACATATTAAAACACACATTCACACATAAATAACGCCTGCATTCAACAGTTATAGGTATATATAAATATTTTACAGACATACATACAATAAATACAATAAACTCAACTGGTGGTTGAATGTTGAATGCAGGCGTTATTTATGTGTGAATGTGTGTTTTAATATATATTGTAGTATGTGTGTTTATTATATTTATCGTAGAACGATGTAATAGTAAAATCTATTCATCGTTGTCCGGTCATTCAAGGCTGTCGTATAGATGGCTGGTGACTTCCCCAACGTGGTTTATTAGTGAGAAATTGCAGACTCAGGTATCGGCCGGAGTAGCTCAGTGGTTAGAGCATCAGTCTTGCACACTGTAGTCCCGGGTTCAATTCCTGGCTCTGGCTAATTCTTCACTCCAGTTTTGGGTTTGTTGTATTTATTGTATATATGTCTGTAAAATATTTATATATACCTATAAGTCTGAAATTGTACGTCAAACGTGCCAAATGATAGACGAGTGCGTACTATAACTAGATTTATAAATTTCAGATCTTGGAGCAATAACTGTTCCACTCTTATGCAAAAATGCATGAATACGAAATTTATTGCGATTATATATATTAAATTCAGTAATACGGAAATAAGAGGACTCCATCTTAAATAGGGCGTCAGCACCATGGCAACCTATAATTACCTATCGTGAGATATCATTGAATTAATTATGTAAGATAGGATTTAATAGAATTAAGAAAACTTTTATTAATATCTTTTTAATTTTTGATTCGATTATCATAAAATTTGAAAGGACTCAACAAAATTCTGCAACGATTATATCCTATATATTAAATTTTAAATCATTCAGTTGGGTAGATTGTTGCGCTGTTATATGCAGACAGACATACCAGACAAATGATGACTATAGGTATGTTCGTAATTATATAAATGCGTAGCAACGTATTTATGTAATTACGAACGCACCTAAAAAAGCGGGACGACCACTTTTCAATCGGGACAACATAAAACAAACTAAAGATAACAGTTTTCTTTTGCTACAATTAATTTAAGTGAAAGAAATAAAAAATCTACTTATTTTCTTTGCAGAGATTTAGAATTATGATTTTCCTTAACCCTTAAATGCCTGGTGTTGCTTTTCGGCAACATACCCAATTTAGGCTCTAAAATACTATTAGAATAATATTGAAGCTATAATGCCTAATGTTGTCAATACAATGGCGGATCTAAGGGGGGGGCGAGGGGGCGATCGCCCCCCCCTTGGGCAAATAAAAGGTTTGGAAAACTGCATTATTCATCCTCACGGGAAATGACTTGGGGTGAAGCTAGAGTCCGGCGCGACCCGGGTCGGGTCGCGCCAGTTTAAATCCAATAGACTCGGCCCTGGTAAGGTCTTCTCTCTCTTAGAACCGTGCCCTGATCTTAAAATTTTCTGAAAATTTGGGTCGGGCCAGACTTTTTTTTCTTCCAGATCGAACCAGGCCTGTACTTCATTCTTACTAGAGGTCTGCACTGCACTGGTCAAAATTTCCAGGTCGGGGCTCGTCCCGGAATAAAAGCTAAATGTTCTGTCCAAGTCAGCCCATATGATAAGCAGTATTGGCCCGATCGTGACGCGTGCACTTCTCTAAATTCTTCTCCCCGAGCCAATGTTCGTCTGTCATCTTACTTATTTGTTATTCGTAAAAATAATATTTATGCAGTGCATTTGTTTAGCGAAATCTTTAAAAATTTAATAAGTTACAGAGTGGTAGGGGTGGTGGAGCTTCCCTTCTGTTTAGGTCTAGAATGAATATGCTATGTTTTCCCCCTCGTACTAGGTGAGCGTTAGGAAATATGTATAGATTTATAGTAAAAAAAACACGATTTTTTGCATACCATAACAATATCTCAAAACAGCGAAATCTGTCAAAAACATTGTCAATACAAATGTTGTAGAGCTTAAAGTTCTGAGTAAAATGAGTACCTACACTTAATATTTTTGTTGAACATTAAGGTGACAATTCCAGTTTAAAATTTTTAGATCTGTGATCAGGGGTTGAACTCAGAATTAATTAGGAGTAAACTGGAAATTGTTTTAATCCCTTCAGTTTAGGTCTAAAATGAACGTACTATGCTTTCTTCTTAGTACTTGGGTGAATGTTAGAAAATATGTACATATTTATTTTCGAAAAACACATTTTTTTTAATTAACTTAACAATATCTCAAAACAGCTAACTCTATAAAAAACATTGTCAATACAAATGTTGTAGAGCTTAAAATTCTGAATAAAATGATTCATCATTAATATTTTTGTTCAACATTAAGGTCGCAATTCTATTTCAAAATTTTTCAAATCAAGAGCTTGAAGCTAGGCGAGACCAAATTAATTTAAAATATCTCAAAACTGCGGCCTTAATATCGAACAAAAATATTAAATGTAGGTACTCATTTTACTCAGAATTTTAGGCTCTACAACTTTTGTACTGACAATGTTTTTGATAGAGTTAGCTGTTCTGAGATATTGTTAAGTTAACTTTGTTTCTCCTGGCTTCAAGCTCTTGATTAGCGATTAAGACAATTTTTTGAAATAGAATTGCGACCTTAACGTTGAACAAAAATATTCATGATGTACTCATTTTATTCAGAATTTTAAGCCCTGCAACATTTGTATTGACAATGTTTTATATAGAGTTAGCTGTTTTGAGATATTGTTAAGGTAATTAAAAAAAACGTGCTTTTCGAAAATAAATAGGTACATATTTTCTAACATTCACCCAAGTACGAGGAAGAAAACATAGTACGTTCATTTTAGACCTAAACTGAAGGGATTAAAACAATTTCCAGTTTACTCATAATTAATTCTGAGTTCAACCCCCTGACCACGGGTCTAAAATTTTAAACTGGAATTGCGACCTTAATGTTCAACAAAAATATTACATGTAGGTACTCATTTTACTCAGAATTTTAAGCTCTACAACATTTTTATTGACAATGTTTTTGACAGAGTTAGCTGTTTGGAGATACTGTTATGGTATGCAAAAAAACGTTTTTTTACTATAAATCTATACATATTTCCTAACGTTCACGTAGTACGAGGAGGAAAACATAGCATATTCATTCCAGACCTAAACTGGAGGGATTAAAACAATTTCCAGCTTTATTAGATATAAATTTCCAACTGGGCGAAAAATGTCCGGACCAGGATTCGAACCCGGGACCTCCCTGGCTGAAGCCGCCAGTGCTTTGCCATCTGAGCTATCCCGGACGATTCTGGTCGAACTTTTTCACCCAGCTAACCTTGAAGATTACAGCATCTGGTCTGAAACCTGGTTCAGCTCAACAGAATAAATCTCAGGTAATGGAACTCCAGAAATCGCTGGATACGAAATTACACTAGATTAATATCAACACAATTATTCCAATTGGTAAACAAATCATATTAGATGTAAATTTCCAACTGGGCGAAAAATGTCCGGACCAGGATTCGAACCCGGGACCTCCCTGGCTGAAGCCGCCAGTGCTCTGCCATCTGAGCTATCCCGGACGATTCTGGTCGAACTTTTTCACCCAGCTAACCTTGAAGATTACAGCATCTGGTCTGAAACCTGGTTCAGCTCAACAGAATAAATCTCAGGTAATGGAACTCCAGAAATCGCTGGATACGAAATTACACTAGATTAATATCAACACAATTATTCCAATTGGTAAACAAATCATATTAGATGTAAATTTCCAACTGGGCGAAAAATGTCCGGACCAGGAAAAAATTCGACCAGAATCGTCCGGGATAGCTCAGATGGCAGAGCACTGGCGGCTTCAGCCAGGGAGGTCCCGGGTTCGAATCCTGGTCCGGACATTTTTCGCCCAGTTGGAAATTTACATCTAATATGATTTGTTTACCAATTGGAATAATTGTGTTGATATTAATCTAGTGTAATTTCCAGCTTTCCCCTAATTAATTCCGAATTCAACCCCCTAACCACTGGGCTAAGATGCATTTTTAAAAATCTACTTTTTACTTTCTTCTATCTATAGAAGAAAGCATTGTAATCGAAATTTTTTTGACTTCCGGTTTTCGACGGTTTTTCACGTTTTAGGGGTCAGAGATCCCCAAAAACATGTTTATAGAAAATGTCTGTTTGTCCGTCTGTGCGTCTGTCTGTCGCCATTGTACCATCAAAAAGTGTATGAAGTTATACATAGAATTGAACCAAATTTTTATTTTAAGTTTTTGGCTATGGCAAGAAGGTCGTTCCTGAATTTGGAAAAAAATCGCCGGTAGGGGGCGCTGTAATAGCGATTTTTGTGCGACTGTTGTGCCACTTTGATTATTGTACCATCGATAAGTGTATGAGGTTATGCATAGAATCGAACCAAATTTTTTGTGTTTGTTTTTGGTCATGGCACCAAGATCCTCCCTGAATTTGGAAAAATTCTGCCGGTAGGAGGCGCTGTAATTGCTATGTCTGTACGATTTTCATTATTGTACCATCGAAAAGCGTATGAAGTTATGCATATAATTCAACCAAATTTTTTGTGCATGTTTCTGGCTGTGGCAAGCAAGTCCTCCCTGAATTTGAAAAAAATCTGCCTGAAGGGGGCGCTGTAATAGCGATGCTTGTCCCATTTTCATTATCGTACCATCGAAAAGTGTATAAAATTATGCATACAATTGAACCAAATTTTTTGTGCATAATTTTGGATATGGTCAACAGGTCCTCCTTGAATTTGGAAATATTTCGCGGTAAAGGGGCTCTGGGATAGCAATTTTTGTATACTTTTCTTGATTTTTCGTAGTTCTATTGTCCATCGGCGGCTCGTGCAGTGGCGGGAACTCGCTTTCTGCTAAGCCGGCTATTCGCAAACAGCTGATAACAACAGAATAAGAAAAAACTATTAATTTTAACAAATATCATGATATAGATTAACTCGTTTTTAGCCGTTTAATTGACTGGAGCAGAAATTTAAGAAGAAAAGGAAAGTTGGTATAGTATTGAACTAATAATATTGAAGTATTAACATGTGTAACTGCTTTTTGAAATATTAAGATGTATAAGATAGAAGAAAGTTTGGGATTGGCACATCCAACTAGCTTTCTTTGTAGTGCTTTAAAATTGTGATTTTCTTTTATCATCCGTTTCTTTCATTCTAAGCTGATTTTCTGACTGGATTTTCATACTGGAATGTATTTGTCTAAGTAATGATGTTTACGTAGTGTTTATGTACATAATTGCCTAAATAGTTATTTATATTAATGTTTTTCTGTATTCATGAATTTTGAACATAATCTAAAATAAAATATGAGCATAAGTAAGTGTGCTTTATGAATAAATTTAATTGCAAAAGGCAGGCTGAGCTGGAGTCGATTTTTTAGCTTTTATACCGGGCCGGGCCAATATTTTTTTTTTTTTTTTTTTTTTTTTTTTTTTTTTTTGTGGGTTGGACCTGGAAATTCCAGGCCGGGTAAACCTCTAACTGACATATCGAAGCCAGCTTTATTTTTTTTATGCTTCTTTCAGCCATCATCTCATAGCTACTGAATATACCGTGTGTCCTAAAATGGACTGACTGATTTTAAATACAATTCAATAACGTGCAAATGGTGACAGCTATTAAAAAAATATGCTTGAAGGAGGGTTATGTAAGATCTCAGGAGCAGGTGTGATTCCGTTCCGAATTTTCCGAAAATTTAACCCTATCGCTGCGCACCCTGCGATTTCCACGACCAACGTATAAGTGACAAAATGTGCGCAACCCGCAATTTCCGCAGCAGCAAATCCTTTTTTTTATGACCTAATTCTAGTTAAAAAAGAAACTCTTTCATAAAGATTTTGGACATATTTGAACTCTAAAATATATGCAGATTTGAAATATGTAATAAAATAAAGGCTCAATTTTTTAACCTATTTTCATAAATGTATATATATATATATACCCAGCGAGAGGGTTAAGGCATTCGGTTCGGAAAATAAAAAAAATTCATCAATTCGAAAATTCGGACATAAAAATAGTCGCGAATTTTGACAAATGGTCGCCATAAAAAATCTATTTCGTCAATCGTTCGCAGAAAGTAACTTCAATTTCGCCAAAGATTCGTGGAAAAAACGCGAATTTGGTCTAAGGGCCATGGAAAATACACGAAATTCTTCATATAATCGCGGAAACGCGAATTTCTTCAAAGGATCGGGAGAAAAATGCGAATTTTGTCAAATAACCGCGAAAAACGCAAATTTCGTCACAGGATCGCAAAAATAATGCAAATTTTATCAAAGAATCGCAAAAGCAACGCGAATTACATCAAAGTGTCGCAAAAGAAACGCGAATTTCGTCAAAAGGTTGCGAAAAAAAACTTAAATTTTGTCAAAGGATCGCGAGAAAACGCGAATTTATTCAAAGAATCGCAGAAAAAAGTTAATTTCTTAAAAAAATCGCGGAAAAAGTTAATTTCATCGAAGAATCGCTTAAAAAATGCGAATTTCGTCAAAGGATTGCTGAAAAAATCCGATTTTCGTCAAAGGATTGCGGAGAAAACGAGAATTTTGTTAATGGATCGTGGGGGGAAAAACGCAAATTTTATCAAAGGGCTGCAAAATTATACTAATTTCGCCAAAGCCTTGCAGAAGAAACTTAAGTTTCGTCAAAGGGCAATGAAGGAAATGTGAATTTCATCAAACGGCTATGAAAAAAACGCGAATTTTATCAAAGGGTTGCCAAAACATGTGAATTTCGTCAATGAGTTGCGGAAAAACGCGAATTTCGTGAAAGAGTCGTGGAACAAATGCGAATTTTATCAAAGAATCGTGGAAAAAATACAATGGTCTCTTTAGAAAATAGAACACATACATACACCTATGTTTATTATAGGTAAAGTTTTTAATCTGAAATAATATGCTGAACTAACTTTTGAAGAAAACGGGTTAAACCAAACCCAGCTTGCAGGAATCTGCACTCAGCCTGAAATTGACTCGAATCGAAAACATCTAACCCGACCTGCAACAAAAATAATTAGTGCCAGGAAGGAATTTTTTTTTTTTTTTTTTTTTTTTTTTACTGAATCCCTGATCATGAGTTTTTTTTTTTACTGAGATTTTTAATTTCAGTTTAAAATAGAAATGACAGATGACGCTGCAAGCAATAGGTGCAAAATCGGTGCCTGACTTAACGACTATTGTTTGCAGCGTCATCTATCGCTGCAATGTAAAGGCGAGAATCGCAGTAAAAAAATCTCCTGACATCTTACATAACCCTCCTGCAAGATTTTAAATTGCTGTCACCATTCGCAAGTTACTGAATTTTAAAATCAGTCAGTCCCTTTTAGGACGCCCAGTACGTTTTTTAATAAGTTTCAAAGCATTCTTTACTGAATTACAATTCATCTTAGATATAAAGAGATAAGCACCAAATTAGTATTTTTTACATAATCCTAAAGATTAAAAAGTATTGTTAAACAATTGTTTGGGCGTGCTCGTTATGCAGCTTTTAATGTACATAGTTTTTATCTACAAAAGTATTTAGACTTTCTTTTCAAAATTTGGGTTGGCCCGAACCCTTCTCGCAAGAGTGAAAGCCCAATCCGAAACTGACCAAAACCCGAAATTATGTATGTCAATCTGCCCCAAACCGAACTCGCTAGGACGCAGCTAATAAGTACAAGTCAACCCGATCCGCAGCAGAAAAGTAGAAATAAACCGGAGCCAGGCGCGACCCACAGCAAAAAAGTATAGTAAACCGGACCCAAACCCGACCTGCAGCAAAAAGTGGAAGTAACACGACCCGCAGTGAAAAAAATTAGCCCCGACCCGCGTATCATATTGAAGTCTCCAAATTTCTAAAATCGCCCCCCCCTTGAGGACTCTCCAGATCCGCCGTTGTGTCAATAAAATGCATTCTGAAAACATTACTAAATTGATTTTCAACATGTAGATGGCAACACATGTGCTGTTTAAGAATAAAGATAGATTTATTTTTTCAATTGTTGCTACTTGTTCTTTTTGTTTTGTTTGGGAGTTTGCCAAATACCCTATTTTGACCTGCAGTGAGCAAGTGAAATTTATTTCTTATTATAGTTCTTAAAATTCTTGTTTGTTTAATATTATAGAATTTTATCAAGGGAAATTATTTTTTCAATTAAACACCAGTATTGCCGATTAGTAACAAACTGTTTTTTAGCCGTAAACTATACTTAAAACAAAATATGATTTTTTAAAGTATTTTTTCCATGATTTATTTAAAAAATAAAAGCCGAAAAACATTATTACAATGATTTTTGAAAAAATCAGGCATTTAAGGGTTAAGCATCCCGTTCTTTCATTCTAAACTACATTGATTTTCTTGCTGAACCTTCATTTGAATGTAATTGCCTAAGCCATTTTTTTTAAATAAGAGTTTATGTATGCTATTGTCTAAGTGGTTAGGGGCTATGCATATATAACGTTATCAACTTTTTGGAAATTTTGGACCCTCCCCCCCCGTACGATATCATACGTTACCATTCCTTGACCCCCTCCCCCCGGTAATGATATCGTTATCAATATAATTTTTGGAATTTTTTTTTTTTTTTTTTTTTTTTTTTTTGCTTGGAATAATATACAAATATGGTTGCTTTTTTTTCCGCATACTTTATTGGTCCAAACGAAGAGAAGTCAATAAAATGTCGCTTTATATATGAAATAACTATTTATCAAATAACACTTAAACGAAATAGTTACTATTTAAAAGTATTCAATAATATCTTTTTGTTACACAATGCATTCAACGTAATAACGTCTTCTTGCAACTTTCCCGCAGGAGATGGGGCAGACAGGAATTTTTATCAACAAAACAGGCGGACAACATTCTTTCTATTTTATTTAATAGTAAACATAAGTACCATTTCAAACATACTTCGCATACAGTTTGTCGAACAGCGGATTATATATACATACAGAAGAATAGGAATTCCAAAGGTTTGGGTTTTCCATATTTTTGAATTAAATAATTTTATAATCATTTAATGATTTTGGTAATAATTTTGTATTTTCATAAAAGTGGATAACAGACTAAAAATAGATAATTGTAACATGTGTTTATGACAATTGTAAAAGATAATCGTAATGGACATATTATTTTGATGTAAAGACCAAGTTACAAATAAAAAGAGAAAATTTTGGTTGGATCAGAAATGATAACGATATCAAAAGTCAAACACCCCCTCCCCTTGCAGATATCTTACGATATCATGGGCCAGACCCCCCCCCCTCCCTCCTAAAATGATAACGTTATATATGCATAGCCCCTTATTAATATTATTGTCGTTTCGTAATCCCATAAATTATAGGTGCAGATTCACGGTCGCCAGTCACCACGTGGGAACTAAATTTATTGCTTTGGCGACTAACTTTTGGCGTTTAAGTCGCCATGCTTCTTATAGGGATACCCCTTTTTCGCAGAATGATTTTCGGAACTTTTTTTTTTCTTATCAATCTCGGGATTATGTCTCCATAACCACGAGATATTTACCGCTTTTCTTTTTTCTTATTGTCCATAATTAAAAAATATGATTAAAAATGGACGCCACATTTCCGCGGAATTGTAAATTTATTATTTTCCTCTAAAAAACGGGCGATATCCGCGGGATCGTGAAAAAAAAAAAAAAAACGTTTGATGTGCGTCGCGAATTATTTCAACAGCAGTGGTATACCACAGTTAGCATGCAATGCATAAAAAAATCGAGTCGAGAAAAGAATACGTTTGGGCCGCACTCATTAAATTTGTAGCTCTAGAATTATTCACACTCAGATAAGTTCTTACAGTTAGACTCTAGATATCAGCATCTACGAATGAGCAGAATTCCTGGAATTATTTATTTATTTATTTAGCAGATTTCTGCAAAATCGGTCAATCGGTCATGAAAAGAAATCGGGAATTTCCTTGATTAGTTATGAACTTTGTAAAAATCCTTCTGGAAAAAATCCGGCAAATTTCGTCGATCGCTGCTAGCCAAATAAAACCATGAATTTCAGCAATCGTTCATGAAGTAAAACTGCAAATTTCATCAATCTCACATGAAATAAACCGTCATTTTCGTCCATCGGTCGATAGAAAAAAACACGATTTTCGTCAATTGGTTGAATATAATCTGGTAGTCCATGAATTTCACGTTATCATATTCTGGGGGAAAGTAAATCGAAATGTTCTATTTTTGTGTTCTTTATTTGTAAATAATCACCAACAAGAAATCCTTTAGAACATATTATTGACAATCCAATTATATACAGAATTTACATTATTTACATATTTATAGATGAAACACATTTATTTACTTTGTTCCTTCTAGAACTCATGATTCTAAAAACAATTAAAATTTCAGCAACTATTTTCTTCGATTACAAAGCCAAGAAACAATAGCATGATTTCATATTCGATTTCCTGATCCAGATAAATTTCCTTTTTAAAAGACCAAGAGAAGAAATGCAGTCTACTTTGCGTTCAATTTTTACATTACTACTATAAAACTAAAAGAACGGGAAAAATGCTTTTAATATCAATTCTCTAGTCAGATCATGTGATCTGACGCCTCCCGTCTGGTCGAAAGGAGGCCCGCTCAGGGGGTTTGCGAAATATTCCACATTGGTTGATAGAAAAAAAACGCGAATTTTGTCAATCGGTCAAAGAAAAACTGCACAAGCTGGTCAAAGCTGCACATAGTTTAAAATTTATATTACACTTAATTTATACTCAAATTAAAAGAATTTTGTATTAAATTAAATGTACGCATTTGCTATATTTAATCTATGTTTTGTTGTACATGCATATACATTAAACAAATTATTTCTTACTTTGAATGCCTGAATTTTCCCCATATAAAGGTTATTGCTTTTATGCAATTTTTTCACAATGTGGCGACTGGATTTTTTTGGGTTTAAGAGCCACTGGTTCCTTAAAATTGTTGGAAATCTGCATCTACACTATAAATTACAGACATATAATCTGAAGATAAAATCTATGCACGAGAAAGTGCTTTTTGAAGGATTTTAGTTTTAGGATAATATTGCTTCAGAAAAACAGGCATGAACCGTAGAAATTAAGTCGGGGCGGGCCTGGCCCGGGTCGAATTTTTAGATTTCATAACAAGTCGATCCGAGCTTAGGCAAAACTTTCAGCTTTTTATTACCGGGTTTAGTCAATAAAGTTTTTGTACGTGTCGGCCTGCAAATTTCGACCCCTGTAATTCTTTACTGCAGACACTGCTATGCTTTAATATGATTAACAATTATTTTTATGTCAATCAGTGTTCACAAATGAAACTTATGTAATATTAATTTTTTAAATATCATCGTGGTAGTTGCAATTCAGCAGAAAGTCAACATTCTATACAGGGTGTCCACTCTCAACGGTGTCGAATGGCTAATTCCTAAACCGTTAGTCATAGACATATAGTTCCAATTACAAAAATGTTCTAAATGAGGTAAAGAAGTATATTAAAAGCGATTTAGGTCAAGAAAATCAATTCTTAAAAAATTACGAAATTTAAATTTTTATTCGGTACTCTGGTCCTATAAATTATATTTAGTAAAATTTTCCTGTTACACTGACAAGTAAGACAAAAAAAGTCCCGTTATTCTACGATTAAAAGCTGCTTAAAATTAAAGCATTTTTTTTTTTTTTTTTTTTTTTTTTTTGCTGCAAATTAGGGTCATTCACAAATTTCGTAGAAATATAATTCCGTCAGATATAATAAAAAAATGGTTGAGAGTAAAATTAACATTACAATATAAATTTGAAATCTTTAATCATTCTGACATATTAATGCAAAATATACAATTTGTAATAAACATATAAGAAGAAGAAAAAGAGATAGAATATTAGATTGTCATCGGATTTACGTCAGTATGTAAAATTTAATCTCGATCGGATATTTAAAAGGGAGCTAAAGTACCAGTACAAATTTTGAACTGGAAAAACATACATACGATTGTTGAAGTTAAATAAAAATTTGTAAAAATAACATAATTTTGGTTAAAAGAAATCATGAAGAAAAATAGCCTCAAACCCTTAAAAACTAAAACAAAGATACAATTATTTTAGCCAATCTGAAACTTAATAAAAGTTTACTAAACCGTAATATTTGTATGATTTTTTTCAAAGCGCAGATACACATAAAATAAGTTCTTCGAATACTTTAAGCACTTGGTATATGACCCCTCAAAGCATGCCCGAACTCATTTGCGTTCAGAGGCAGAAAAGTGGTACATGTCATGCATTTGTAAAGTTTCATAACTCGGACAATTTTAGTGTTATATGAACGGGACTTTTTTGTTTGTCTTACTTGTCAGTGTACCAGGGAAATTTTACTAAATATAACTTATAGGAGCAGGGGGCCGTATAAAAAAATTAATTTCGTAATTTTTTAAGAAATGTTTTATTGATCTAAATCGCTTTTAAAATATTTCTTTACCTCATTTAAAACATTTTTGTAATTGGAACTATATGTCTATAACTAACGATTTAGGAATTAGCCATTGGACACCGTTGACAGTGGACATCCTGTATAAATATTGTACAATCAAATAGGATTTTCGGTATTTTAGTTTCATTTATTCATTAACTTCTTTGAAAATGTAATCATATAGGGAGTGGTGTAGCCGAAAAAAAAAAAAGAAAAAAAAAAAAAAGAAAAAAACAGTGTATATCCTGTGGGTATAGTGATGCTTTAGAGCAGACATGTCAAACACGTGACCCGCAAAGCCTTTGAATTGTTCCTATGTTTGAATCAGTACTTGATTGATGCAGAAAATACACTTTGCACGAACACACTTGCAAACGTTGCAGTGTTGCCAAATTGGAGAATCTTTTTATTCGAAATATCTACCACTATTTCAGAATATATTTGCTATATTTACAGAATAGCAAAAGATTGGAAGCATTAAAATTGATGCGTTTTTACTTAATAAATATTTTAAATACTTTCTGGTACATGTTTTTAATTTTCGAATAAGCTGCTTTAAAATTTTGCATGTTAATATTTTTTATTTAACTAGATTGTCTATTTAATGTACAGATTTCATTTTGTGCGATAGTAATAAAATTGATCCCTTTATTGTTTTTTGGTAATGTGGACCGCGGCTTCGTATACAGTGTTTAATTTGTACCCCGCCCCGGTGGTAAACGAGTTTGGCATACCTGCTTTAGAGAATATACACTATACCCAGGACTTAATTTCTAACAAAAAAAGTACCGGAGCCTTAATATTCTGCGGTACCGGTATTAACAACGTACCGTCCACCCCCCCCCCCCCTCTCTCTGTCACTCCAGTCATCATATTTATATTTTGTACATAATTTACAAAGTTTAAAGCATTTTTTTTCTTTAGCAAAATAAAATTTTTAAATATATCTATCAGCATATACTTCTGTCAACTATTCCACTTTTTAGTTATCATTCCTTCCGAATAGTAACCTTTGCCTAATTTTAATGTTAATTAGATACAGAACTCTGCGATTGAATATGGTGAGGATTATGATTCGGAAATAGTGGTAACACTAAAAAGTGATAGTTCACAGGTATGCATTTTTATTTACACAAATTCATATTTATATGTTGAAGAATGGAGCAATGTTTTTCAATTTCCTATAAAAGGTGCATATCTTAAACTATAATCGATTCCTTCCGCATAAAAATCTTTTGTGGTGAGTCCCTGAAAATCAGATTAAATTAAAAATTGGACAGCGTTATCGGAAAGATTCGATGCTTTTATAGATAAGGGTGAAATACTGCTCGATTGTTTTCTATCAGAATAACAATACATGGCAATTATATCTACTTCCAAATGAAAGTGACTTCGTAAATGTGCAGAGCAGAGCCTTAGCATGGGCAGCATTCATGATACAAAATAAATAGAAAAATCACTAACGAGATTTTATACTTGTACGCAATAGAAGACAAAAAACCTCTAACAAAACGTCAATCTGACGATCGTTGGCTAAAATCAGAAAATATTCTTTTCAGGTAAATTGATTATAGCTTTGGCTTTACGATTTTTATTAGTAAAATCATCAGTGACGAGATTTGGGAGTTCATTTATGATTAGATCGTAGAGATCTTCCTTTAGGAAATAATTCTCTACTCGAAATTTCCATACATCATAATTGCTTACGTTCAGTTTTAGGTAACTTTCATTACAAAAAGCTACCTTTTGCAGCCGTTCGGAGGAAAGCGATTTCAAAAAATTTTGGTATATTTTCATCGATCATGACCCCCAGACCCCGAAACCACCCTCCGTTCAAAATTGATATACATACATATATATATATATATATATATATATATATATATATATATATATATATATCTGACCTATGTCACACTGTAACTCTCGTAATTATGAACCGATTTCTATGTAATTCGGTGTATACATAGTACATACCAATGTCTCGACCGCGTTCGTTGGCCAGCTTCATCCGCCGTTTTGTTTCAAAATGGCGGCCATTTAAAATTTTTAAAAATTTTTTTAATTTAAAATATGGTACCAAAAAAATCAAAAATGGAAACATATTTTTTTCTTATGTATTTGACCTTTATACAAGGATTCCGGAGCAGTTTTTGTTTCGTCTACATCTTAAAAAATGGCTGAGTTATAGCATTTTGAATTCTAGCGTGGCTGACATTTTGAAACGTCCTGAATTTTGTCACGCGATAAAAGGCGTATTTATGAACCGATTTCGATGCAATTCAGTGTGTACATAGTACATACCAATGTCTCGACCGAGTTCATTGGCTAGCTTCATCCGCCAATTTGTTTCAACATGGCGGCCATTTAAAATTTTTAGAAAAATTTAAAATTTGAAATGTGGTGCCAAAAAATTGAAAATGGAAAAATATTTTTTTATTATTTGACCTTTATACAAAGATTTCGGATCAGTTTTTGTTTCGTCCATATCTTAAAAAATGGCTGAGTTGCAGCATTTTGAATTTCTAGCGCGGCTGACATTTTGAAACGTTCTGAATTTTGTCACGCGATAAAAGGCGTATTTATGAACCGATTTGGATGTAACTTCGTTTATACATAGTACATACCAATGTCTAGACCGGGTTCGTTGGCCAGCTTCATCCGCCATCTTGTTTAAAAATGGCGGTCATTTAAATTTTTAAGAAAAATTTAATTTTGAAATGTGGTACCAAAAAATTGAAAATTGAAAAAATATTTTCTTCTTATGTGTTTGACCTTGATAAAAAGATTCGGGAGCAGTTTTTGTTTCGTCTATATCTTAAGAAATGGCTGAGTTTTGAATTTCTTGCGTGGCTGACATTTTGAAACGTCCTGATTTTTGTCACGTAATAACACGCGTATTTATGAACCGATTTGGATGTACCTTGGTGTGTACATAGTACATACAAATATCTCGACCGAGTTCGTTGGCCAGATTCATCCGCCATCTTGTTTCAAAATGGCGGCCATTTAAAAAAATTTAAAAAATAAAAAAATTAAAATGAGATGCCAAAAAATTGGAAAATGAAAAAGATTTTTTTCGTATGTGTTTGACCTTAATGCAAAAATTCCGGAACAGTTTTTGTTTCGTCTATATCTAAAAAAATGGCTGAGTAATAGCATTTTCAATTTCTATTGTGGTTGACATTTTAAAACGACCTGATTTTTGTCACGCGATAACAGGCGTATTTATGAACCGATTTGGATGTAACTTGGTCTGTACATAGTACATACCAATGTCTCGATCGAGTTCATTGGCCAGCTTCATTCACCATCTTGTTTCAAAAGGGTTGCCATTTAAAAAAAATTAAATTTAAAATTTAAAATGAGGTATTAAAAAATTGGAAAATAAAAAAAAATTTTTTTATGTTTTTGGCCTTGATACAAAGATTCCGGAGCAGTTTTTGTTTCTAAAAACTTGTTCTTTTGTTTATATCTTAAAAAATGGTTGAATTATAGTACTTTGAATTTCTAGCATGGCTAACATTTTGAAACGATCTTGTATTTGTCACGCGATAACACACGTATTCGCCTATTTCGATGTAAGAAGGCATGTGGATAGTATACATCAATACCTCGACCAAGTTCGCTGGCCAGATTCATCAGCCATCTTGTTTCAAAATGGCGGCCATTAAATTAAAATATATATATATATTTAAAGTGAGGTGCAAAAAAATTAGAAATTGAAAAAGGTTTCTTTCTTAAGTATTTGACCTTGATATAAGGATTCAGGAGCATTTTTTGTTTGTCTTTACCTTAAAAAAATGGCTCAGATATAGCAGTTTCAATATCTATTGTGGGTGACATTTTGAAAAATCTGATTTTTTGCATGCGACAGCACTCGTATATATCAACCGATTCCGATGTGAGTGAGCATGTGCACAGCAATTACTTTGGTCTCGACCAAGTTCACTGGTTAGCCTCATCCACCATGTTGTCTTAAAATGGCAGGCACTTTAAGAAATCGCCGAATTTGGCAGCCAAATATAAGTTACTTTAAAGAAAAGCAGCTTGGATAAAGCTAACTAATTTCGCGAAATTCTCATTCATTATATTGATAAAAATTATTATTGAATCTCGTATATTCGGTTTCCACTAAATTGAGCTTCGTGTGTTTGAATGATATAAGTTGACTTTTTTAAAATAAGGAATATGAAAGCTACCTCTTCCTCCCGGCATTGGCCGGAAGGACTTTTTCAATTACAGTATCTTTGAGAATACTCATTTTTTTTTCTTTATTTTTCTAATATTTTTCAAATTTATATAGATTGCAAAATAATCTTATATAACTTGCGTTTCGATAATGCAATGGGTACTATAATATTAACTTGTAAAATAATTCAATATAATAATTATATAGCATTCAAATAATTGAATATGCTTACACTAATAAGAAAATTCTCTTACCTGTTTTCTCGGTAATGCTACCCCGATACCGTCACCCGTATATACGTCGATATCTTCCTTCACACAGTCACTGGGCATCTTCACAAAATGAAAATTAGGCTAAAGTGTGTATAAAAAGAAAATAGATTTTTCATTATATTAGGTGTATGTATTTTATGTGAATTATTGTTGAATTGATCATTCCTTTTGATTGCATATCCGTTTAATAAAGATTCTTGATTAAAATAAATTGAACACGGAGGGATAATATTTCCCGCACATCTTCACAAAAACAACTACATGATACAGCGACTAAAAGGAGACTGATACAATATATTAAAAGAGTTAAAAGAAAGGAGTTCAAAGTCTTAAATCCGTGACGTCAAAATAACTTCAACACGTGCAGTGTAGATGTACGGAAAAGAAGGCGAGGCAACCGCAAGCATTCACATCTTGTTGAAGCTGAGAAAGTTTTAGATCTTGAATAATAGAAAATAATTTCTGGTTTTTCACTTTCAGGGGTTACATAGTCCAACACCTCCCTTTAACCACTGAAGCATTGTATCAAATGTTCATAATTGTTTTTCTATGAAAACCAAACTTAAGTTTGGGAAGGGGTTTGATGAGAAGATCAGCAGTCATTAAGTCAGTGTTAATGTAGCGGAGCTTTATTATTTCTTTGTCCACTAAGTGTCTTAAGTGATGATAACGAAGATCAATGTGCTTCGTTTTGTGGTGAAATTTATCGGATTCCGCAAGTTTTATTGCGGACTGATTATCATCCATTAAACTTATCGGGCACTGCTGTGGCATGTCCAGTTCTATTAGTAAATTTATTAACCAGGAAATTTCTTGCCCAGCACTGGAAGCAGATATAAATTCAGACTCAGCTGAAGACATTGCTAGACACTTTTGACGTCTTGATCTCCATAAGATTGGGTTGGACCCCAAGAAAAATAAATTACCTGACACAGATTTCCGATCTTGCGGGTCGTTTGCCCAATCAGAGTCGGCATATGCCCTCAAGACAGGTTCTTCGAAATTGGTATACGTTAACTTTAAATCGATAGTAGTTTTTAAATATCCAATAGTTCTTTTAACGGCTTCTCAATCTTTAGTTCTGGGACGTTCATTTCTACGACATAGAATTTTAACGGCTGCACTAATATCTGGTCGGGAAACGGTTGAAATGTATAGTAGTGCGCCGACCGCCTGTCTATAGTTTACATTATCCGGTAAAAGATTTTCATCATCATTTACCTTAACATAGCCCGGTTCCATAGGAGTATCGGTTGGTTTTGAATTTTCCAAGCCAAATTTAATTACTAGTTCATGAATTTTGTTAATCTGATCTAGGGTCATTGTATTTTGATCAGGCCGATTAATGTTGATACCTAAATAATACTTAGCATCGCCTAAATCCATCACAGGGTATTCTTTCTTTAACTGACGTATTAGTTTATCAATGTTATTATCTTCCCCGCGATGAGGAGATTGTCAACGTAAGCTATTATATAAATTGTTTCATTATTTATGGTTCGTTTGTATAGACACTTGTCAATCGAACTTTGGTTAAACCCTAGTTTTGTTAACGAATCATGTATTTTCATATTCCAAGCTCTCGCTGCTTGCTTTAACCCGTATATCGCTTTCTTAAGTTTACAAACCTTGTGTTCAGATCCGGTGACTACATATCCTCCAGGTTGACGCATGTAAACTTCCTCCTTTAACTCCCCATCTAGGAAGGCCGTCTTAATGTCGATGTGTCTAAGGCGTAAGTTTTTATACAAAGCCATTGCTAAAAAGCTTCTTATAGTAGTGTGAGACGCAACGGGTGCGAAAGTCTCATCGTAGTCAATCCCGTATTTCTGGGAGAAACCCTTAGCCACTAGCCTTGCCTTGTATTTTTCTATTTTACCTTGATTGTTGTACTTCGATTTAAATGCCTATTTGCTACCGATTACCTTTGTCCCTGGCGGGACCTCAACTAATTCCCAAGTACAATTTTCTTTGAGTGAATTTATCTCGTCCAAGGTAGCATCTGTCCATTTTTGCCTTTCCAGGAGATTTTCTATTTTCAGCATATCATCCCAGCACTTTGGCTCATTTATCCTTACATCATTTATTAAAAACGCGAATCTGTCAGGGGGAACCCCTCTATTAGATCTGTTAGACCTGCGTGGTAAAATCTGTGGGGTGCCTGATACATTTGTGTTCGCATCCTGATTTTGCTTATCATTTTCGGTGCTATTCTCTTCCTCGTCAATTAGTTGTAATTTTGGTTGCGGATTTTTATCGCTAAGTATTTCTTTATTTTCATTTGACGCATTATTTTTAACTAAGTCATAATTATCATCCTCTAAAAATTTTACTGTCCGATTTATAATTATTTTCCTTCCGTCCAAACCGTTACTTCTATTGTCCTATCCGACAAATATACTTTCTTGCGCGGTGTCGTCCTGCTTTTTCCTATTTGGTTTTTGAATATATGCATGTGCGCGGCAACCAAAAGTTCTGATGTTAGAAAGGTCTGGTTTACGACCGGTCCATTTTTCATACGGAGTCCGATGGCAGGATGAAGTTGGGAGCCTATTTTGAATGTACGTCGCTGTAGGGGAAGACGGGGTACAATGAAACAAAATTTACTAATTTTTTTTTTCCTATCCACAATTTTACATGTACAAAAATATAATTAATGCATATTTTTAATCTTGTATTTTCCCCATCTAAATAAATTTTTATTAGGTTCTAAACAATATCTTTATGCTTGAAAAATAACAAAAAATAAATGTATTGCAGTGTTTCATTGTACCCCGTATGCCGGGGTACAATGAAACACATACTGGGGTACAATGAAACACTCCAAATGATGGAAGTAATTTTCACCCAGTATAGTTTATTTTATGAAAAATGAGGTAAATACAAAAACAAAACTTGATTAATAAGAAACTTGATAAAAATATTATAGTCTAAGATGAAAAATGAGAAAATTCTATTAATTTAAGAAATACCTTTCATTTTATATTAAATTGGCTCAAGTCAGTTTCAAAAATTGGCATTTCTGCTTGTATTTCAGTTGCTCCTGAAGGAATATGGGTTGGTAGTTTCAACACAATGAGCTTTTTTTAAATGTAAGTTTCTAAAAAAAATTAAATAAATAAATAAATAAAACTAGGTTGGAATCTTTTTATATCAAGTACTTCACATTTGACTTCATTTAAATATATGATTTCTCCAACGATATATATTTCCTTATGTTTCCATTTATACGGATTCTGCTTGTGCCATACATGTTGTGTGTGGATATCTCATTCTTAGTACCTCAATGACCAGCTGTGCCTGGAAAAAAAAAAATCTGGATCATCATCAGAGTCTGTAGCAGGCAGAGTTACCAATCCATTCTTAGCTTTTTTTTATTTTTCTATTTTTTAATTGCTTAACAAGAGACTTATTTCGACGACCCAACCTTACGCGCCACTTATGTAAGCAATTTTTTTTTTCACAGTGATTTATCATATTTACACGTTGAATTGAATCGGATTTCAAATTACTTTCATATAAATTATTATTTATGTAACCCTCAAGGTATCTTACGCCTTCGTGAGTTATTTTGCACTTTTTATCTTCGAATATAGCTATGCAACCATTTTCGGTAGCTTGTTTGATGGAAATTAGATTTGTTTCTACCTCCGGAACATATAAAACATTTTTTAATGTTATGGCTTTACTTGTATTATCTGACATAACAGTGTTTAATATCACAGATCCGTAACCGTCAGAATGTAATTCTTGACCGTTTGCTATAGTGACATTCGATATATCATAATTGAAGTCATGAAATTTATTTTTATCGTTGCAAATGTGCGTTGAAGACCCTGAATCTACGACCCAGAGATCTTTCGAACCATTACCAATGAAAAATGTTAAGTTTTTATCCGCGCGTTTTTCCTTATCGAAATTTTTGGTTTTAGGCCTACGTTGTCTTGAAAGCATACTGCTGACTTGTTAGGCATATTGTTATTTTTATTTCCGAAATTTTTCGGCTTAGATTTTCCATTGTTATTATTCTTTAATTTTCAACACTCATCAATGTTATGCGAACTCTTCTTGCAGTATCTGCAGAATTTATTACTTATATGTGGTGAGTATTTCACCTCACGATAAATTACCCTACTTAAAAAAAAATTAAATTTAAAATCTTTTTAAAAAAAATTATGAGAAGTTTTATCATTGGATTTGGTTTACAAATGATATGGTTAACATATCACAAAAAATTTCAAAATTTTAACTGAATAAATAAAAGTTATTTTAAAATGTGTACCGGACCCTCTTAAGGGCATTGGTTAGTGGCATCTCAAATGCCCCTCCAGAATGTTAAGCCTATGGGCAGGGCTCGAAATGTAACGGAGCAAACCGGAACGATGTTCCGGTTCTTGAAATTGTGCCAAATATTGTTCCGGTTCGTGAAAGTACGGAAAATATTGTTCCGGTTCGTGAAAGTATGGAAAATATTGTTCTGATTCGTGGAATTATAAAAAAAATATTATTACAGTTTCATCATAGATATAGCTTACTATGCTTTCTGTAACGTTTTTTTCTAATTATTTAGAATCTTGAATGCGTTTTTTTTAAATTGGTTTTTCTACAGTTAAATATAAATTTGCTAATACAGTAAAGTCCCGATTATCCGAATTAATATGGACCAAGCTCACGTCGGATTAGCAAAAAACTCGTACAAACCGGATCTACACAAATCATCACCTACCTAAGGAGATGAAATATAAATTTTCACTTAATTCATTCATTTTTATGATACTAGTAGCATTACTTTGATGTACATTTCCGTCACTTTTAAGAAATTCGGGGAATGAAATTGTTTACTTGAAAAAGCCCTTGATAGTTTTTTGTTTGTTGAATTTCAATTTTGCTGCATTATTTTTTTCCTGCAGTATTACTCTACGACATAGGTACCAGGTTCTATGATTTTTTTCTTACCTCTAAAACTAACCAGAAAATTTTGCCTAATTCAATCGCCGAAATCTAACAATTGTGAACGATTAAATATGACAAAAATTTGTATTCAATTTTAGAAGCAACAAAACAGTACAAATTGGCAGCTATGTGATTCTATTAGTATCATGAAAATTGCAGGTGTAGCCTCCTCTTTCTGCTCAAAGTATTAAATACATAGTTTTTTTCGATCGAACTTATACCTTTGGAATGGATCATTTTCTTCTGATGGACTGATGGCTTCCCTTATTATGAAACAGCCATTATAAATAAATGAAGTGTTAGGTGAAGATGAAAGAGAAATTGTAAAAAGTTAGAACTCTGGTTTTCTGGTCAGAATGCGGGGGGGGGGGGGGGGGTTATGGCCATTTTTCTTCCCCATTCTCACCAGAAAATCAGAGTTATAACTTTGTACGACTTCTTTTTCATCTTCACCTAATACTTCATTTATAATGGCTGTTTCATAATAAGGGAAGCCATCAGTCCATCAGAAGAAAATAACTCGGTTAAACGGGACTCGGATAATCAAAACTTTACTGTACTTAAAAAAAAAAAAAAATTAGTCGACAATAATTTTGAAATAGCGTTCCGGTTCGCGGATTTTTCCATTTCGAGCCCTGCCTATGGGCATTTAATGCAATCGTACTTTTAAAATATGTCCCCCAGGAAATTAATATTTTAAACTTCTTTTTTCTGTGTTCCCTTCTTAAAGGATGTCTTTTTTTCATAGTCGACAAAATATTTTTAAAATATGCACTTAATTTTATCTCAAGTGATAAAATCTTGCTCTCAGCTCACGAGCTTCTTTAAAATTTTGACACATAAATTATTAAGTTAAGGGGGTCCGAGACACATTAAAAAGATATATATTTATTGAGTTAGAAATTTGAATTTTTGGTAGTTAACCATATAACTTGTAAAGAAAATCATATCACAAAACTTCTCAAAAAGTTTAAAAAAAAAGTAATTATAATTTTTTTTCAAAAAGTGGTGTAATTTAAAATCGTTATAACTCTAAATATTATTTGTTAAATTTCAAACCTTTTTCATTTAGTTAAACATAAATATATAAATTTTAATTTTGATTCAGAATTTAAAAAAATAATTTAAAAAGAAATTAAAAATATTTAAAGTAAAAAAAAAAAAGATGTAACTTATTTTTTTTTTTAAATCACATTTTCAAAAGTAAATATTTTTTTCAAATTTGCTAAATCCAAATTAAAGTAAAACAATTGAAAAAGACATGTTCGTGTTTGAACTATTTATCTTTAACGGTTCATGATTTATAACAATTTAAATACGAGAAATGGCTTTAAAAAAAGGGGAAAAAAATGCATTTTCAAAAGAAGTCGTCTTCATGAACCATTGCTTGAAACCTAGATTTTGAAAACAAACCAAAACAAAAAAATTATTATCTCATGTTCTAATTAAGATAGAAACGTGATTTAACAGTCATTTTAAGCGTAAAAAACTGTTTTAATGCAATAAAATATTTTTCGAAAATTTGACGAATTTTATGTCCCGGGACCCCTTAAGGGGGTTGGCCACTCAGCTTTGGAATTCTCTTCCGTAATGTTAAGTGTATAGACTTTTGATCCTTTCGTATATTTAAAATATCTTCTGGACTAATTCATATTTTTAAAATCTTTTTCCTGTATACTCTTCTTAAAGGAAGTCTCTTTTTTTCTTTGTTTTCAAAATATTTCTAAAATCTGTGCTGAAATTAATATTTTATGTGTTAAAAGCGGGCGAACTGTGGGTAAGATTTTAACACTTCATATAAAATTAAGTCTGTCAGGTTCTGAGAAACATCTGCTATTGGAACTGGGGTTATATATTATTCTTTTTACTTGTATATTGTATTCATGTCGCTTGATCTGTGTACTGAGAATTGCAAAGTAACATTATTTTCTTATCTAAAACTTAATCCAGGCTGGTGAGGTAGACAGAGCGGGTGAAGGGAAGTAGTTATAATAGAAAGGGGTTTGCCCTGCTATTCAGGTGCCTGCCTGAGATAAGGAGACAAGGGTTTCACCAGAGAGGGAAAGAGCTGACATTGAGGTCAGAGTGAAAAACCCCGTTTTATGTTGTGGGAAGAGGAACGATTGAGTTAAGGCACAGAGTTGCTGGTGAGTAGTCGCTCTCTCGCAGAGGGTAGTTGAAGTCTGTCACGCAAAGTGTAATGTTGTTCCTGTGTATAGCTCTTAGATAGAGCGTAGGGTTGAGTGAAGCTCGCCGAGCTTACAGCCCTTGTGTTGGGATATTAAGAGTAATCTCCGGTAACGCTAATTTAACGAGTGTAGAGTGAGAGTGATATAACGTAGTTTAACAGTACACATTTACTGTATTTAATTTAATGTTGAACCGGATCACCTACATCCGAGTTTTTAAGGGTAGATAGTGTTTTGTGATTTGTAAATAGTGTGTAACTAAACTGTTAATTTAGTTAATTGAACGAGTTGGTTTTCATTTAAACAATCCTCTCAGAGCGTGACCGATATCACGTAATCATATCGGTGGTGGCAGAATATAAATAGCAAAGGATTTTCTTCAAAGTTGTGCGGACTAAGAGGAAACTCCGACAAAGTCTATACTTTAGAAATATTTTGAGAACAAAGAAAAAAAGAGACATCTTTTAGGAAGTGTACACAAAAAATAGAAGTTAAAAACCGATTAATTAATTTACCGAGAAGATATTTTAAATATACGAATGCTTAAAATGCCCATAGACTAAATTAGGGGGGGGGGGATCGGAAGCTGAGTGACCAGCCCCCTTAAGCATGTATTTTAGAAATATTTTGCCGACTAAAAAAGAAACAGATATCCTTGAAGAAGAGACGCTAAAAATTATATTAATTACCTGAAGAGAAATTTAAAAAATACGAATGCATTCCACGCTCTCAACGATTTACGTTAGCGAATGGGATTTGAGATCTTACTGGCCGACATCCTTAATTTTATATTTCAAGCCTTAAATATTATTCACAGTTTGACAGCTTCACTGTAATTACAATAGCTTGGGTCAAAAAATAGAATAAGTATCATTCATTTGAAAGTTTTATTTACTAAACTTTAGAAAGGTTGATTCATTGCATTGACAATGGGTGTAGTTTCTTCTTCTTTCGTTTGTCTTCTTTTCTAAAAAAAAAAAAAAAAAAAGGTTATTGATTTTCTTGGTTTTTTTTCTTTATTGATGCATAAATTCAAAATTAAAATAATATAAACTTCTACTTTAAATCTTAATGACCGAGCCTGCTTTCAACTAAAAAATCGTCGTAGGCTTGTTGACTCACAATTTTAGAAGATTGTTTTTTTATAAGAGGATTTTCATAAATTTATCTTTAAATTAAATACAAATTCTTTACATACATTTGTTTCTGAACTGTTAGAGGCTATCATTGTATCCTATTTTAAGAACGTATAATAACGTGTAATGTAGCAGTTTAAGTGAAACTGTTAAGTACTACCGTTAATTTACATGTTTTACTTATTAGATAAAAAAAAAAAAAAAAAGAATGGTTGTTTGCGTTTTAATAGGTTAGGTTTTTTTCTTCATTGTTGCATAAGTACGCAATAGAAAAGCATAAACTTCTACTAATAAATAAGATGTATACGCTAAAAACACATAAACTTGCTCAATGGTACATATAAATAAGGACTTTTATATTAACTTGTACAAATAAAATTAATGATAAAGCATACAGTCGTGGGAAAAAAAGTAAACACCCCGTACTAACTCCTCAACAAATTATCGTAGACGAACGTTACGGGTACCGAACGATTGGAAATAAAGTCTACTTTTAAATGATGTATATAAAATTTGCTTAGGGGGCCATCTACATATTAAAACGAATCCAAACTTCATTTTTTTCAATGGCAATACCCAATTTTAACGAGATATTTCAAATCTTCGGTTGAAACTATGCCTAGACACGAAATTTCAAATCATTTGAATGATAAGCTATTGAATTATAAACATTCAAAATTTAGAGCAATGTTAAATTACATTTTCATACTTTTATTTATATCTCCTGAAATTATGCTCCTAATGTGCTAATTTTTTGTGTAGCAATAATACTAATGTACCCAAACATAAATACGTTGAATTTTTAATTTTTATAATTTTATGATATAAATTATGAAATTAATATTAAAAAAAATTATGAATTGCAACCTACAATTTTTTTTTATGGATTCAGATTTATTAAGTCCTGCTTTATGGAAATCCAAAATTTCACATTTTTCTTCCAAGTAGTTTTCAAATTATGCTTAAAAAACGGCAAAATGATGGTTTAAGGGGCCGTCTATGATAGAAGTGACTAAATATTTTGAAATTTCTTATGCTATCCTGTAATCTAACAGGCTTAATTGACTGCTTAGGGTGCCTTGACCAAGAAAGGAGCTCTCTCGGTTAACAATCGAGTACCGAACTTCAATTTGGATACAGCCCTTAAAATACTCTCGTTTTAAAATAATTTCTCGGAAACTTATGGTACGAATTGCATAAAAATTTGTTTTTAGACTAATTGAAGGGTATAGAGTTCATTTATGCTGTCAGAATTGTGTACTGCTATTAAAAAAAACAAAGTTATGGCTCGTTTTAATATCTAGATAGCCCCCCAAGCAAATTTTATATACAACATTTAAAAGTAGACTTTATTTCCAATCGTTCGGTACCAGTAACTTCCTTCTAGGATAATTTGTTGAGGAGTTAGTAGGGGGTGTTTACTTTTTTTTCCACGACTGTACAAATAAATTAATGATAAAGCATAATATCGACGTTTCGAACTGCTTCTGTAGTCGTCTTCACGATAAAAATTGATCAAGACTCTTCCGGAAGCTTTCGTCTATAGGCTTTTCAGCATTTGAACATCATATTAATCCTGAAGACAACTGCAGAAGCAGTTCGAAACGTCGATATTATGCTTTATCATTAATTTTATTTGTACAAGTTAATATAAAATTCCTTGTTTATGTGTACCATTGAGCAAGTTTATGCTTTTTTAAAGTATACATCTTATTTATTATATTTTATGGTGCAATTATCCTACTTATGTTAATAAACTTCTACTTCAACCTTAAGGCTCCGCTCAACTGAAACTCCCCGATCGCGAAATCCCATGTTAACCTATGGGGAAAACTTTGAAGCGCGGTTATTCATTACCTAATATAATTATTAAAATACCGTTTTCACCATCAGAAAGTAGACGTCAGATCTTGATGATGTGTGCTTTTAAAAATTATCATAAAAAATCCCTATAAATTTTGAAATTTCCATTTGATTAAATTTTATCATCTACTTAAAATTTACGTAAACGATTTTTAAAAACGCACATCATCGGCATCTGAAGCCTACTTTTTGGTGGTGAAAACGGTATTTTAATAATCATATTAGGTATTGAGTAATCGCACTTCAAAGTTTTCCCATAGGCTAACGTGGGGTTTTGCGATCGAGGAGTTTTAGGGCAGTGGAGCCTTCTCGTCTTTCCAATGCAAAATCGTTACAGGTTTGTTTCAGAAAATCTTGTCTTTTATAAGCAGGTTTTTATAACAATTTTTTATTAAATGCAAATACTTTATGTATATCTTCTCTGAACGACTAGGTTGTGACTGTTGCATCGTATTTTAGTAAGTTAATAACGTGTAATTACAATGGCCTAAGAGGTCAAATAATATAATAAGTTACTGTTTTACAACATGGCTTACTTACTACACTTTAAGAAGAAAGATTGATTGCTTTCTAATGGCAATAGGTGTTTTTTTCCGACCTATCTTTTATTTATTTATTCATTTATTGCATAAATCGATAACAGAAAAAAAAAAAAAAAACTTCTATTTCAGCTCAATGATAGAGCCTTTTTTTCAATGAAAAATTACAAAAATCCTACCAACAAAATTAGTTATGAAATTAATGATGTTTAGGAAATTAATATTTTAAATAACATGATTTAAGAACGTCCCATGGTCAAGATATTCATGATAGATCGAAGTTAATTTGTGTCAATGATAAAAAATACGTGATTCGAATGGCTGCTTCAGATCTTGTAAAAAGAGTTGTTGCGCAACTTGATGCGTGTTTTTATTGGTTGGGCTAGCATGTTTAATTGACCTGATCAAGATTTGTCAGATTAAATGCAAGATATAAAATGTATGGGGGATTATAACAATTCCTGTCATTAATAACCCGAAGTACTGACGAATTAGTGATATTCCGTCTATTTGCATAGTTGTTAGATCGAAATATCAATCCGTAATTAAAAGTGTATGCCGGAAAAATATCATTTATTATTTTTAACACTTTCCAACAGAGGTTGCAAAGTGTTTATGAATTCCGTTTGTCTGCCTGTTTGCCCGTGCTCTAACTCGCGCAAATATAGTAGGATTGCTATGATATTGATATATGTTATTGACGTTTACGGCAGCACGCTCGGTATTGAAAATGTCTGTCTACTATAAACGGTTCATTTACAGAGACAATCAAAAGAATTCCGTTACATTATGGTCTATGGGGAAAAATCGTTTGTGGTGTATTTTAACGATATTAGACTATTTTAAAAATATTGAAATTTATATATATTACTGAGGTTTACTACAAAAAACTTAATGTAAAAGCTGGTGCGCATATGATTTATCGTTCATTTACAAGGACACGCTAAAGTATTGGGCTAAAGTTCTGCCTATGAAGAATAGGTGCTGGAAATGCGTTTTCAGTTATAATACGCGTTTTAAAATTTAACTACGTTTTAATATATTACTTCGTTTGTATACATTCTATAGATCATATACAGGGTTACACAAAAGATCTCAAGTGCATGTCCGTTTATTATCGGAAATTGCTGAACGGGAAATTTCAACTCTGCCGTGCATTTAATTGAATTGATTTTTAGCATACTATGTAATATACATGTGAATCGATAGATCACATACAGGGTTTCACAAAAAATTTCGGGTATTTTTCATATATCGTTTCATTTGCAAAAAAATGACTCGAAGGCATATATAAGATTTAATTGTTAAAATGCAAAAGCCGTTTTTTTTTTTTTAATAGCTCTAAAATTAAATTGAAGTTAACATAATTTTAGCATCGGAATTTTTACTAATGTATCTTGGGTTAGAGACATAAACAATCAATACCGTGCCAAAATTATTCTTTCGCGTGCCAATGGTGGCACTCGTGCCATAGGTTCGCCATTCCTGTACTAGGGGGTTCTGCCTCCTACGAGCTACGCTCGCCAACCCCCCTTCAGACACCGTAGACTTTAAAAACACGCTAACTTGATCGGCTTTAAAAAGATCACAAAAGGTTGAATTATAATAATAAAAAAACAGTGGCGATCTCCCAGTAAAAGGGGTTTCCATTCATTTCCCTTTAATTGGGGAATTGAATGGCAAAGTCAGTTGCTGTTAAGACATCTAAAGGCTGTTTTCGTGTTTGGTTAAGTAAGATCAGTTAAACATTTGAAAAGAAGCTCTTATAAAGTGCACTAAGTAAACAGAGTCTTTGCCTCCAGGTATTTTTTAATAACACTATAAGAAAATTGTTTTAAATAAGACATCTTAAATGTATCGTTTTAAATCTGACGTAATTTTCACCAAAGTTTTCTTTCTCTTTTTAATATTCGCGTGAAAATACGTTTGTTGTTAGAAAGGAAATATTATTATTTGCGCAGTCTTAGAATTGACAACAATAGTTAAAAAAATCTTTTCGAAATATGAAATAATGTTTCGTATAAATATATTTTTAAATTAATCTGTTTGGTAATGTTATTATTTGACCATTTTAAATGTGACGCAATTTCCCCCATTTACTGCTTTTAACGAATATTAATGAATTTGTTATTTTAATGTTTTCTTTCTTTTTTAATATTCATGCGTAAATACAATTTTTATGATAATATTTTCCTGCTTGTAACACATAATCATTTAAATCTAATTGGAAAAAAAATCTGTTTTTAATATTCACGTGTAAATATTTTTTTTTTAATTTAAAGCAAATATTATTATTTGCGCTGTTTTTACAATTGGCAACAATTTTAAATAATAACCTTTTCTAAAATACGAAAAAAATATGTCTTGAAATGATGAGAATTTGAACAAAAAATTTAAAAGACCCCTCAAAAAATGCGGCAAATAAAAAAAATAAGTGCAGTCTGCACACTGCAAGCTTATAATGTATTATATTCTTAGAAAAAACGATTAAATTCCTATGTATAGATTTTGCTCCACTAAAATTTTTTTATTGGAACGATTTTGACCAAATTTAACATTAAATAGCTCAGAAAATAATTATTCGATTTAAAAACTGTCTACTTCAGCGTGTTGTTCAAACATTTCTCTATAATACTACCCATTTTCATATTTTTGGTAGTTTTCTTAATATTAGCGAAGAAAAAAATTATTTATGGCAGCAGCGGTGACAGGACAGCGTCAGTTACTTTTTTTTTTAGAATAGAGAGATGCATGTTAAAGATTTGTTAAATGCGAGTACACCAGAGAAAACACATGCTAGGTAACTTTTAATGCACTTGTTTAAATTTTATTCATGGGTGTGTAGTTAAAATTAGTCTTGGCGCTCCCTTCTTACTACAAAATTAATAACAAAAGGCGTTGTGCAATGTCTGTAAAATATACAAGAAAGAAATGTGGATTTTCCTTCTTCCTATACATTCTTTGTCTTGATGCATAGTTTTGTTTTAAGTAAATTGTTTAAGAGTTTTCATGGGTGTGATATAGCTCTAGTCTGCTTAAAAAATTTTTTTTTGATGTTAAGGAAATATTGTAATTACTGAAACTGAATAATAAACTATTTTGTAACTAGTTTAGTAATGACTAATCCGTTATGTGATAAACATATGTAATCTATCTATATCATAGACAAACGTGTTCGTGCGTAACGCTGACGTCATTTTGACGGTGGCAACAACAGATGATTAAATTAAACTTTTATTAACTTTTATTGCAATTTTTTTAACTTCCGCCTTTTAAACTTCTTTTTTAAATACCGCCCATTTTCAACTTTTACACCGTCGAATAGAGAAAAAATGTACTTTCATATGCAACTTGTTTGAAAACTGTATTGCAATTTACTCAATTTTTATTGTTTTTAAATTAATTTTCAAGCACAAATTCCTTTCAAATCTACCTCTGTTGCGTGCAGATGATTACGAAAGATAAATCCGTTTGAATTTAAATTAATATAAATAGCTCATTACTTGATTCCAGCTTATATTCCATAACGAAATTAAAACATTCGTCAATCAATAAATAAAATAATAAAATATAAATAAAACACAAATTCAAGACATGTAATCTAATTTCGCGCTCAATTCACTGAAATGAACAGAATCGAAAAGGCTGATTGTAAATAGCGATCTTTGGAGATTTCTCCGGCTGACAATATGAAAATATCGATTTTAATACTTTTTAAAACTTTATTTGAACGCATTATTACTATTTTTCCTATAAATATGATTTTTAGTATTGCTTGCTAATAGGCATTTTTCAAAAATGTATTAAATGTAAAAAATCTATTAGAGTTATCAATGACAAAAGAAAGAAAAAAAACAGAAGATCCCTTTCTCAACGCGATCTTTGAGATTATTTGCTGATACATTTTTTAAAATTAATTTTTGATTAACTGCAATTCTTTTTTTTTTTAATAACATGTTATAACTATACATAAGTATACTATGTCAAAATCCGCTTGCAGATACTTTAAAAAAATATCTCATTCATCGCTGTGCTTTAGCATGCGAAGAAACAAAAAACTAGTTGGATGTGCCAATCCCAAAACTTTCTTCTATCTCATATAGTTTAATATTTCAAAATGTTGTTACAAATGTCAATATTTCATTTTTATTAGTTCAATACTATATCAAGTTTGACTTTCATCTTTCATTCCTGCTTCAGTCAATTAATCGAAGTAAAAACGACTTAATCTCGATCAAATTAAAATCATTAGTTTTCCGTTACTCTGTTGCATTTCAGCTGTTCGTGAATCATCGGCTTATCAGGATGGGAAGTTTCCGTCGCTTCATCAGCCGCCGGTGTGCAATAGAACTACGAAAAATCAATAAAATTACACAAAAATCGCTATTGTAGTGCAGAATATTTCCAAATTGAGAGAGGACCTTCTTGCGATGGCCAAAAACATAGAGAAAAAATGTGGTTCAATTCTATGGATAACTTCATACTCTTTTCAATGGTACAATATTGAAAATGGCACAAAGCACTATTGGCACTATTACAACACCCCCTTCCGGCGGAATTTTTCCAAATTCAGGGAGGACCTTCTTCCCATGACCAAAAACCTACACAAAAAATTTGTTCAATTCTATGCATAACTTCATACACTTTTCAATGGTTTTGTGAAAACCGAAAAACCCCCATAACTTCTTAATTTTTGTACATATCAAATCTGTTTAAAGTTTTCATTACTTCTAAAAATAGGGCCAAAAGTTTATGTATCACAGATTTTTTATGTTAAATTTAGTGAAAAATTAAAAATGAGTTCAAGGGGCGTAAAAAATGGGGTTTTTGGGAGAAAAAAAATCATAACTTCGTCAAATCTCAAGATATCAAATCCAGTTAATTTTATTATAAATCTCCTTAATATTATCTACAATTTTTATATTCACAAGTTTTGGGTAGGACCAATTCGTACCGCAAAAAAAATTAAAAACGAAAACAAAAAAAAGGGGGGGTGTTGAAGAAGAAAAAAATCTATAACTCCGTCAATTCACAAGATATATAATCCCCATGAATTTATCACATATCTTCTTAATATTGTCTACAACATTTATACAGACAAGTTTTTGATAGGGCCAATTTTTACAGCAAAAACAAATAAAAAATACATAGCAATTGAAGAAAAAAATCATCTTATTAAGGGTGCATTTAAATCCAAACTGCTTATTTTCTGACTCATTTTTAAATTTATTTTTGCTCTCAAACGCATCCAATTGGTAGATTCTCTTATTCAGAAATTATATAATGTAGCGTAATGATCGATTTTTTGATAGAGGCAGAATATCTTTTAAAAAATAATGTCAAAGTGCGCATTTTAAACCGAATTTCCAGAAGCGATTGTGTTAGAAACGAAAAATATTGTCCTACTGAGAAAATAATTGTTTATAAATCAAGTTTCAATTAATTGAGCGAAAAATAAAAACACAGGTTGCTTATAAATCTCTTCAAAAATCACGTCAGCAAGTTTCATATTTTTCTATTAAAAATGAAGCCGAAAATCTGCCAGAAAATTTCAAGTTGTTGAGCATGGAAAAGTATTTTTTTTTTAATACTTCCTTAACATGATTCTGATAAAACCAACCATTATATAAAAATGAAATAAAAACTCGTCAAAAGCGACCAGATAAAATTGTTAAAGTGGGTTTATCTCTAATTATGATTTAGTTTTCGTTGCTGAAATTAGCATACTTAACTTCGAAATCTACCCCCGCCTGTAAGCCGGGCCGGCAGGGATTTTTCATTTCTTATAATAGAAAAAATGCAACTGTGAAACTGTTAAATATAACGGAAAATGTATATTTTAATACAAGTAGAGGTTACTTTCGCCTTAGGGACATAAGTCTGTCATTTTCACCTATATTTTGTATAACCCTTGAAGCTTTTGTGGAGTATTTTGACGCCCATTCTGAGATTTGTTGTTCATTTCTTATAAAAGAGAAAATGCAACCGTGAAACTGTTAAATATAACGGAATATGGATATTTTAATATAAGCAAAGGTTACTTTCGCCTTATGATTTTTTAAAAATGTATTGCTGTTAGAATTTTGCCAAATTGGCATGTGAGCAAAACGTTCGAGTTCTTTTTGCTGACTTTTGATGTTAAATTTGGTAAATGTGTGGGTGTAAGCATACCTACGAGTACATACACGGCAAGTGTTGGCAAATTTCCGTAATTGGGTCCAATTGACATATTTTAGTGAGTGTATATAACAGTCGTGTATAACAATTTGTCTGTACAATTTGTTGCTCTCCACAAGGTAGAAGAATAGATGAAGACTAAGTACTACTTCCATCCATAATGAAAAAAATATGTCTGACCCTAGCCACGCCGCCTACTATCGTGTCAAATAATGGGATACCCGTTTGTGTACCAGTGCTAACCAAAGCCCATACACTCACAAGATCTCTTACGTAAGAATACAACCTTAATGATATGACTAATAAGTGAACCGCACTCTAAAAAATAAATGCGTAAATTAATAAAATTACACTTTTGTCATTTTATTTACACTCTTGTCGTAAAACTTCACCTCTATTTATGTGTGTTTACCGGCTTAATGGAAGTGTCTAATTTGTTATCCGTTCAAAAACTCAAACAAGTGTGTAAACGTAGAAAATTGTACGGATTTAGCCGAATTGGTGTGTTAATGTAGATTTATAAATTTTGCATATTACACAAATATCTGTGCATTTTGCATATTATACCGAAATATGTGTAAGAATCTTACATAGATATATGCGTAAGAACGGAATATACAGAAATATGTGTACGGATTTTATGCAGCTACATGTGTAAGAATAGAATATTACACATGATTATGTGTAAAATTTCTACAGAGACATATGTATAAGAACAGAATATTACACAGAAATCTGTGTTTACATGAATACAATAAATCTCAATGCTACAAAACTTGGATTGTGTAATAGTAGCTGAATGGTCAAGGTGGTGCTCTGAAAAGTTGCAGTTCCTCAGTTCGTATCCCGTTTCGGTAAGAATTGCTTGTTTACTGTAGATTGAATTAAACAGAGCATTTTTCCTCTTGATGTAGATGTATCTTTGAAAACTTGCGACTGAAATTTATAGAAGAAAAAAAATCCAACAAAATAAGGAAACAGTAATGGTGTTACAATTTCTTTATTTTTACGAAATTTTATTTCACAGTGTATTTATTTAGATTATACAGGTTCTGTGCATATATTGGGTATACGATTTTAGGACTTCAGAACAACTCTGTTAGAGTTGTTCTGTATGCAGTAAATATAATTTCAGACGATCCTGTTTCTTATAAATTAAGATTACACTATTTTGTGGTCTTGAAACTAATCTACTAGAAAGAGAGAACAAAACCAAGCACATGAGTTTGTTCTTCATGTAAATTTGTTTTGCGACCATAAAAATATTTATCTCAAAATTTACATATCAAAATATAAGGTTATGTATTATGTACACAAATTCATCGTTTTTGTATATTACTCAGATATATGTGTACTCATGTGTAATTTACACGTTAAACTGTGTATTTCAGTTATCTGCTGACTTTTTACACACTTAAGCCACTTAATGTGTTATTATCAAAATACACAGAACAATGTGTATTTTGAAATTGACACACCAAGCGTGTACTTGGCAACTTACACACCACTTTACACATATAGACAGATCATTTTTGTATCATCAGTATATTTGTTTTAAAGTGTAAATTTATGCATTTATTTTTAGAGATTGATCCTTTTTTTTTTTTATCCCTAGCAGCGGTGACGATTCAGCTGACCAGCCGACTGATGCATATGGGACAAATATGCACCTCCGGTCTATCTGATGCAGAGGCCAAAGCAACGTGCTGGTTTCTCTTCACTACCAGGATCCCTCTTTCCAGGGACACGGGTCAATATGCAAGGCAAACACGTGCCTGGTTTACGAATCTCCATAAGTAGATATATACAGATTGATATCGCCTTATGGAAAATTGCCTTCACCTCCGAAGAGGAAATCATAAGGAGAGTGAAAAAATGAGGACAAGAATAAACAACAGGACAAAGAGGATGAAGAAAAAAGAGAAAGATCGCTCGGGATCCCGGAGTTGCGAAACCTGTGAATACTTAAAGAAGGTAATCACTGGAGGGAACAAAATTTAAGAAAGATTTCCTTTCGTAAATGCTATATTTACTACAATTTTATACAGCAAAACCTATGAAAACGGAAGTTGTCTATAACGGAATTCAGTCTTAAAAGGAAAAAAAAAATCTTGATTCCGGCGGAAGGAATTCTAAACAAATGTGCCTGCTGAGATGAAAACCTGTCTACAGCGGCATTTTTTCCCAGTAAACCTGGGGATTACCTTTTTTACAGGTTTTACTTAATGAACATTTTTGCATAAAATTAATAATAAAAAAATACAAAAAAATAATGCAATTTAACAAATTACAACGACCATTTGGAAAATGATTTTTTCAAAGACTAAAATTTAAGACATAAAAAATCGCACGGAGTTGATCATACATTACGTACGCTATGGATTACATTTTTCGGTACTGTAAATTTTTAAACGTCTACTGAGCTGGTCATTCATTACGTACGCCATGGATTAAACATTAATATTACTGGACCAATTTTAAATGAAATTTCATTCTTAAACTTCTAAACATCCCACAATATTACTTTTTACACCGTCGTATAGAGAAAAAAATGTACTTTTAAATGCAATTTGTTTGAAAGCTGTATCTCAATTTGTTTCTGAGTTATTAATTTTTTTTTTGGTAGTTTTTAATACTTTTTTGTCATAGTGACAACAGAAGTATCCATTTCTGTCGAAAGTAAAGGGAAAATACAGATTACTGTATAGACCAATCAGAAAACGAATAAAATGCGGATTCAACCAATAAAACGCTTCAGATATGTTTTTGATTTCCTACCCTGACAGAGGACAATAACCATTTTCCCAAATGGTTAAAAAATAGTAAATAAATAAATAAAAAAGACGATTAAAAGACCCTACCCACTTTGTGACATCATAATTCTTATATCAAAAATCATCTCGCCTCAAAAAACATTAACGAAAAGAATTCCTGTTTTTACATTTAGACCATTTCTCTTCAAAGGCATGTTTAAAAAATAATTCTTCAAGATTTAAAACTTTACAAAGAAAGATGTCACAGAAATATGTAAAATAAGTAACTAAAAAATTAAATGTTAATACCTATATTTCGAGCCTTTTAATACATTATACATATCCTTAAAATATAAAACATATACCTGCATGTAAAGGTGTTATTGCAATAGCTATCAAATTGGGAGAAATGGCAAAAGTGTTCTTTTAGTCTTAGATTAAATCCTTTTACATCTCATTTCTCTACTGGGAAAATGATTATTAATACTAGTATTTCAAATGTTCGCAGAGCGTAGCTTTTATTTTTTTGGGTTATGGTCTCGATTTTATTGAATATAATGACCCCTTTTCTCGGAAAAGACGAAAGAGTATTTGATGACCAAGCATGTATTTTTATAGTCACGCGGCTTTTGGATCAGAAAGATAGTATGAAAAAGACGAGTTCCACGCAAGTAAGGTTGAACCCGACCACTATCGAACAAAACTACCATAGTCATTAGATACCAAATTTAGGAAAGATTCACTTAAGAGAAAAAAAGGTTGTTATACATGATAAAAGATATAATTTTGTAAAGAAGAAAATGATAAGGAAATCTTCGTTGTCCGTGATTGCATCCAATTTGTCTAACATATCAGCCTGTTTACACTGTAAAAACAAAACAAAATCCAGGAATGTTCTTGGGAAATAACGAGCAGATGGGTTGGCTATTATTTTCAAGAATTTTTTCTTTAAAATTGCTGAAACTTTACTGCATAATTTTAAAATGCTCTACAAAAATGCAAGTAAGCTTTTTATGAAACATCAGAAATGATTTTGTTGACAACAGAAAAGTTCTAGTGTCTGTAGACTTTCAGTCAAATATGAGGAATGTTACTCATGACAAAAACACTCTTGATATTTCACAGGAAGGTTACCGATAGTTTAGTGGAACATTTCAGAATTATTCAGTGAAATTTTTATCAATTTATAGATTTCTTGAAAAAATTGGGCAACCCAACTGCCCATGATTACCCTGAAACGTTCCTGGAGTTTTTTTTCTTTTTCTTCTTTTTTTCTATTTTGGAAAGAAATGTTTTTCTTTCACTCAAGCTTAAAACTCTTTTATATTTCATCATGATTTTATGAAATATACAAAGTACGCTAATAGCAAGCAGCAAAGAAATAACACATACAATAATTGTAACGCAATGAAGGCAATAACATTATGTATAGGAAACCGCCAAAAATTATTAACCCTATCATCGAGTGTACAAGCGTATTGTATAGTTAACTCAAGGAAGAAAAAGGGAAAAGTTCTAGTCGTTAAAAAGGGTACAACTGAAGAAGAAATGTTGAATTCGGGGGATTGACATTTCTTCCTGGATTAATGATATGTACCCCCCGGAAGATTTGGTGCTTTCAATGGTCAAAAAGTGCAATTTCCCTCCCGGAAAAAAGTCTCTAAATTCAACAATGAGAAGAAAAAAATGTACTAACTAGCTCAGTAGAAAAGCATTCATTCAAGAGAAAGGGTATTATTGTAGTAACAAAAAGAAAAACATGTCATTTTTAAGATGATAAATAAAGAAACATTAATTTCAAATGATTTTATTAATTATAAATGAAAAAATGCAATTAAATAACAACATTTGATATTCTCCTTTGTTTTTCCTAAAAGAAAGAAGGGAGTGCTATAATTTTTTTGCAATCGGATAAACAGATTTAGAATTACAGTGCTACTGGTTTTTACAAGACATATCTAGGAAAACTAAAAATGCATTTCACTATTTTTAAACAGGGCAGGATACCTTTTGCCGATTTAAAAAGGACAGGCTACATTTTCCTGATTTAAATAGGACAGGGTTCTGCACTCTTAAAAAATGGCTTAGAAAGGGACACTAAATATACAGAAAAACAGTAGCAATAATTTAAAAACTATGTAAACAAACACAATTGCTTTCCTAAAATGATCCCAAACGCATCGATCTGAAACACCGAATTGGAGTTGGTCTAAAATCATTCCAAATTCATCTATTGGTCTAGGAAAGTCACCCTTGGAAGCCGAGTTGAATTGCAGGGTCCAGCTGACTTAGGCCGAGCTGAAAAGGGCTGGAGAGTATCCGCAGAGCTTGATGAACATCTTACCAAGTCTATGTTTATTGTATCAATACTAACATGTCTCTGAAAAACTACATGAAAGTGGAAAAAAAGTAATGCTTAACCTTTCCACTTAACTGTAGTGCAAAATATTCGCCTGGAGGATTTTGAATTCTCTATTATATAAATGGTACAGAATTCCCCTAAACCCTGTGGAACACTGAGTTTGAAAATATTGGTTGCCAGTAGACAAGGGGGGGGGGGATACATATTTCTATAATACACCTCTCTACTATAATACATTTAATTCTTAATAAAATGATTAAAACTTTCAAAAAATACATAAGTGGAAAGAAATACGTACATTTATAATAAAAAAGTCTTTTAATTACAATATACACTGCTACACATGTTATTGTAACCAGAAATACCAATGTAAATACAGAATTTTATAATTGATTTCTAAATAAGGTTTTGGTGGATGCATAAAGCAGATGTGATACAACATATAGCAGAAATTATATGTGAATGTACACAAAGTTATGTTAACATCTCATCGTATTTTAATTTATGAACAATATATATACAGGAAGCACACAGTATATGCTATATACAGTTGTACCACTAATCCGCAAACCTGTAATTCACAAATGTCTTTAATTCACACTGTATGTATGAATGTAAATAAAAAAAAAATTAATTCTTAAAAAATAATTTACCAATGGCAAAATTTATTTCATTTTTTCATTTATTTTTAATTTTCTTACTGATATATATTACCATATATCATTTTATGCTCTTTTTTATAGTTTAAAATAATAAAACATTATTATATATACATTATTTAACCATTCACATGTTGAAAAAAATCCTTTAAAAATATCCCTATTAAGAAAATAATTTCTTAGAAAGAATAATTTTTTCAAAAGAAATATTTCCCCCCTATTACGGTTATTTTGAAAATACATTTAATCTCTCATCTAGAGATAATTGCAATTTATAAAATTAGAAGTAAAACCAATAGGGGTCAATGCAAGTTTTTTTTCTTTCTTTTGGCCCATTTTTGAAAAGTAAAAGTTATTTTTAAGAAAATCATTATATTTTATGAGAAATAACAGAATATGAAAAATTTTGTAGCGAAAGATGTAATACAGTTACTCAAATTCGAACCAAGCATTTATTATAAAAATTTCTTTTAAAGTCCTTATGCTAAAATTTCCCTTTTTGATGGTTTTGTTTTGTTTGCAAATTACACATTTTAAAACCTAACAAAATAAAAATAATTAATGAAGTGTATGTTTTTATGGAATAGAATTTTGCAAAGGGACAAACTTCATTAAAAGGATTTTTGTAAAGAAGACTATTTTATTAAAAGATTTTTGTGAAAGAGGCCTGTTTTATCAAGAGGAATTTTGTGAAGATTTTGTACAGATCTGTTTTATTAAATGCTTTTTGTGAAAGGACTCTAAATAGACCAAATATTTTGCCTGGATCGACTTGGAAAACAATTTGTTCCGAAATCAAGCAATTAATCCCTAAAATTAGTGTTTAATAAATATAAAAATCAATACATTTTTATTTTAATCCTGACACTTGTATTTACTATATATGCATTGAAGTAGAAAAGCAGGTCAATTTGAAGAAATATCAATTGTTTCAGTTAAAGCTTGCTCCAATTAAAATTCATTTAAAAAAGTTATAAGAATGTGTTGAAAACACATAAGCAAGTTTGGTGATAGTTAACAATATATTAAAAAACAAAAATCCCTATTTTCAATCCTTCTTTTTAGTAACATTATTTACATTACAATTTTAGAGAGATGTGCAAATTTTCAGTTCATTTATGCAAATTGTAAAATTCAGTAAAATTACAAATGCCAAACACTAGTATTATTTATAGTAACAACTGAAACTTATATATACTAGTTGCAATATATTTAATATACAACAAAAAGGAATTATTCTTACCACAGGGTGCGGCATAAATTTATTGAATAAATGGTGGGGGCCATTTTATTGAATAATACGCAATAAGCATTGCCTCAAATATGAATAAAATGTAAATAAAATAAATTAGTTTTGCATTATATGAGAAAATCAGTTTCCCAAACTAATGTTAACACTTATTTGTATTTAAAATTTATTCAGCTTTTATTATGGTAAAATGCGTTGACGAATGAAAAGATCCAATCTAAAACAAAATTACGTTTTGCTCTTAAAATGGAATAATTAAAATAAAATCCTGCGAAACAACACTGTCGGACAATCTAACTGTAATCATACAAAAACTAGTTGTATGACAATCACAGATATTTCTGTTTACACATCCTCGAAGTCCTCTTTTTTATTCAAACTTTTATAAAAAATTTCCACTATCAGTTTACGTATAGGGAGTTACATTTAAAATTCATACTAAATAATTACAACTAATCGGTATTTATACTCATTAAAAGAAAATGAAAAAAAAAAAAACATACCTATTTTTATCTGTCTCTGTTTTTTGTTTGTTTTTTTTCCCCAAAGAAGAAACAGCAAGTCACCGCTTCATCAAATTGTCAAACAAATGGCGTGATCGGCGCTTTCGTGTCGATTCACATATTGATGTTGCCAACTTTGAACAGGAATGTTTCAAAAATGAAAACCAGAATTTACTAGGAAAACATTTAATTATTTTTAAAAATACATGAAATGGGAAACGTTTATGGAATATACGTGGAACGTTACCATTTTTTTACACTGAAAGGTGCAGTGGTGTAAATATCTAATTTTGAAAATTGGTGCAAATACATGAGAAGCATCCAAACATATCAGATCAGCGATCGGTTTAGGGCGAATTTGGATTCTTTGAAGAACCTTTCACACAATGTTATCGCTTAAAAACTGTTGTACTTTCACAAAACTTTTCCATCTTTAAACTGTACCCTTCACAAACTTAACTCGTTAAAATAAAATTGGACCTTTAAGAAAACATCCGAAATCACGAAAGAGTCTATTATCTAGCCATAAAAAAATAAAATAACACAGATTGGTTCTTTAAGACTGTTTTTCCTCAAATAACTAATGAACCGAATTAGCTACATACATGAACGCGGTTAGGTATGGCGTTTTGAAAGTGTACGCGACCATGGTACTCTGCGTTACGATGCGAAGAAACCAACTCGATACGTGGAGCGGGCCGGAACAGGTCCGGTTTTGCAGTTAGGCCGTCACATCATAGATAACCTTTCGTGGAACATCATAGAACCACTTCTGGAGACAGTCAGGTCCCCCGCCACTTTACCACCGGCCGGAATTGAGGATACCCTATTGTCAGGCTAACTCTATTATTCAAGCCAGCGACAAAACAATATAAAATATTAGTAAAATAAATAAAAATATAAAAAAAAAAAACCCAAAAAACCCAGAAAAATTAGTCCACCGCATCGTGCGTACTCAGGGTAACTACTCCTGAGATTTCAGGGCTACTGGGTAGAAATAGAAAGAAAAAAGGTGGTCCAACTGGATCCTGTGGTACCGTCTGCTCTCCGTGTGCTCAGCTGCTACCAGGGCAACACCCTGCTTTCAACCGCACGAGGGAAATTTCGCCTCACAGCCCCCCAAGTACCGGGGTGGCTAGTAGAAGGCTACACGATACTACCCCAAATGACGGAATCTGCAGCTCACGTGCTCTGGAAACGTAGTCTACAGCGGTAACCTGCACCCATCAGTAGAGTTGCAAAGGGTGGAAAAAACCTGGTTTATTCCCGGGAATAAACCGGGTTTTTTGGGAAGGAAATTTTAAAAATTCCCGGGAGTTTTCAGAAAGTCTTAGGCATGGAAATTTTTAATGTATTATTTGTAATTATTTTTTAACGATCTTAATTTTTGTCGATGTGAACTTTTTTTTTTTTTTTTTTTTTTTTTTTTTTTACAAATGTTAACAATATAAATAACATAAATATAGAAAAATAACACAATTTGCCTGAGAACTAACGAAATACATGGTTAAGTTTCAGAAATATTAAATAAGAGAATTTAAGGTATCGTAAGTAATTTTATATTTTAATCGTCGTAAGTAAAATGTGATAAAGGCAGATGATCGATTCCTCTTGTCTGCTCTCTGAATCAGCAAATCTAAAGAACAACAACAACAAAAAAAAATTATATAATTAAAAGAAATCAAGCAAAAAATACCAACTCGCTAGAATATAAGAGTCGCTCTATATATTAATATAGAGTACGTCTGAAAAGAAGATATGCTAGCTAACATAAATTAAACAATTTTAATTTCTAAAGAAACATTCAAATCCTCACCAATTCACAGTCGCCATTGTCGTAAAATTAACGAGTTTTAATAAATTATAAAAACTTAGAGCGCGAAATCATAAGATTTGTGAATTTATAAAGAAAAACTACCTTAAACTTTTCAGAAGAGTATTTGACATTTCTTAAAAATAAAATTTTAAATTAAAAAGTAGCTGATTCTGTTTACCTTCAAAACTCCTTCAAAATTTCCAATATTCCCCAAAATTCCGGGTTTATTCCCCAAAATTCCCGGGTTTATTCCCGTCTCCCCAAAACTGCGGGTTTTTTGCAACTCTACCCATCAGAGACCTCGCTTTAGCCTTCTTCCGAAACTGGAAGGGAGAGCCCCGGCGTCCTCGGCCGAGCTCACGGCCATCCTCCTGCGTCGAAGCTAGGTTGATTTAGGACCACTGCGAAGTCCACGTACCCTAAATTAGGCATAGTAAAACGGACATGCGTTTCAAAATGAGATTGAGATCCTTACATATGAGTCGGATTTGACATTGACGAAATGTCCGCATTTTTTCTTAAAAACAGATGGACCGCCATAGAATGCAATACATTTTCATAAGCATCTAACAGTTGTTACTCTTATTAAACTTCTAGAAAACTCATTTTATATTCTTTGTCTTGCAGAACATAAATATGAGTGTATTTTAACTTTAGTGAATAAGAATTAAGAGTTAGACGCTTATGAATGTGTATTGTGTTCTACGGGGATCCATCTGTTTTTGAACAAAAATGGTTGACATTTTGTCAATGTCCAATCTCTCCCTTATGTAGGATCTCTACAAAGTGATACCGCACAGCGTACCTAGCGGCAAACTGTGAAGTTAGAATTCTTATCTCGAAAACAGCGATACGTGGGAAAAAAGTCAGTTGTAGAGTGTCTTTCATTTAGTATGAGGTGATGTCTTACATGTAAAAATAACTTTATTAGAAGACCTGAAAAGTAATTTTTTTATAGCCACTCATCAGCACAAATACGCCACTATTTACAAGCAGACACGTGTCATTATAACTAAGACGCACATTTACTAATTAACTAACACACGTAAGCATGGCACAACTTATTTTAACAAGAAAACCAAGTTTAGTATGTTCAAGGTATCCACCATCGACCTGAAAAGTTTTGTTCATACTTCTTTTATTCAATTACGATTAATTGCAATCTTATAGTAGATACCAATAAAATCCATATTCTTTAGTTACAAGAGAGATAATGTACAGATGCAAAATCGTAAATTTATTTCAAGAGACCATTTATTATCCGACTGAAAAGAAGGGTTATGTGTTTCACGCGTATCTGGGTATGTGGATTTCTTTATGCCTTCGAAACATCCCAACGGCTGGATGGATTTTAATGAATGAGGTCTCTATCAATTCGTCTTAACGGCCCAATGGTTATAGGATAGGTTTTGTTTTTATAAATTGAAAATGGTGGCCGTAAAATACAAAATGGCGGTAGAGACGAAAAAAAAAATTTACGCACCCTATTGAGTGGAATATCATTGGATAGGTCTTTCAAAATGAAGACGATGTTTTATTGACTATTTTACAGTCAGAAGCCCCGTTAAAATATTATACAACCTGGAAGTAGTGTATGCATTGTGGATCTCTAGCTTTACTGCAACTCTAACCATCATAGATGTCTATAGACCTCATCAAAATAGTTTTTATAGATAGGAACTAACAATTAAACACAACTTAAAAGTCATCAATACAAGTAAATAAAAAATATGTAAGTAATATAAAGAAGTAATATAAAAAAATGTTTTAAGTCAATTCCTATTTAGGCCTATAAGAGAATTTTTTTTTCCCATTCTTCTTTCATCTTGAGTACCGTTTAAAATGCCTTGAGCAAGAAGAGGGCTCTCTCGATTATTGAAAATTAATTAATTTAATTTAATTAATGAATTAATATTTGAAAAAACTGGATTAACATCAAGTGTCATCCACTACAAGTCTAAAAAAATTATTTGAGCTTGATTGGATGAATAATATTTTATTAACGATTGAAAATTTGAACAAGATATATATAGCGAGAGTGTGAGCTAATAGTAGGAATTGAAAAAAAAATAGTTTCACATTGATGAGAAATAATTAATTAGTTCGCTTTTCACGCAGTCGGGTTTTTTGATTTTTTAAATTTAATTGTTTATTTTCTGTTGATGTTTTTTCTGACATTACAGAACCCATAACTTACGGAAAAAATCCTGAATACTAGACAGTATAGTGACGTTGAAGTGGTAATAACTCTCAGATACTTGAAATCCTCCTCAACCTCTTAAAAATCCACTTGAGCCTCGAATTCCATATATACGAAACTACAAGGGGCCAAAAAAGATAATTGTGCTGACATTGTCCGAGAGAATAGAGTAGATGGGACTCTACCTCTGTACGGCAATATCCACTGAGACGATGGTTTACCAGGAACGAATCCTGACATTCTGACGAGCGTTTAACATAACTTTCCAAACTGTATGCTGTGTGTGTACTTAATGCATTTGTAACTCCATGTGCTGTGCTTGTACCAGTGGCGTTTCTAAACTTATCATTCCAGAGGGGGCTCAGATATAATAAAAGTTTCTAAGAGGAAATCACAATAAACGGAGAAAATTTCACTTTAAACAGGTTTTTATCATAGCATGTAACGCATCTATTATGCAATTAAACCTGCTAAGATGAAATCGCATAGGAGAGTGAAAATGTTCGTTTCAGGCGGATTTTCGTCTTGAGAAATATAACTTCAATTGTTATACCACATTTTTAAAAACGGAATACTGAAAACTATCTACTAAAAGGTATCTCAATAAATAGCAAATAAAACCGAAGTAAACATCAAATTTAAAATTATTTAACAGCGTTCTCACTCTACCCCCCCCCCCCTACCTCCTTTAATACATTCTAAGACTCATTTTGAAGCATACATGCATGGCATTTGTAATACTTTAATACTGAATAGCGTTTTCCATTTTCTCATAAATGGGATGTATTTGGAATAACAGCTCCCTGATGATAACTTTTCTTAGACTACCACGGCTCGAAAATCGGTTTAAACTGCCAAATTTGATAGTATTTTCTGAATTATTTTTAATCATAAATTGTGGTTGATAGGAAGCTTTTTTTTTTGTATTCCAGATACAGAATAGCTCAGTTATATTTATGATGTATTTTAAATGTAAATAAAGCTTATTTCTAGTCAAAAAAGTTACACAACCATAGAAAAAACATTTTTGTCAATATTTTGTAATCCTATGGAAATAAAATGACAAATTAGAGCGCTGTAACGAGTTCAATAACAAGACTATAACGTAACAAGCATTTACATAAATAAATTTTAAAAAAAGGTTTAAGGCTTTGCAGTTCATACTGAGAAGTCTCAATCTGTGCATTACCTTAAATCACATATTTTCAACTGATAAATAGCAAAAGTAAGCCTTTGTTTTTTAAAAACTAATTAAAATTAATAGTGTACTTTTAATCACCATATGCCACGTTTTACACAATAAAACACGTGTAAAGAGAGCTTGCGTATAACGGAAGCTTGGCTGAAATAGCTATATCGTAGTCTCTGCAAAATACCATGCTTTCTAAGATGAAATCCTGTCTAAAATGGAATATTTTTCTGCTTCCTTTTAAATTTTATCTTAGCAGGTTTCATTAAATTTTGTAAAACTTTCGTTTGATATTTTTTACAAATTTCGGAGGGGGCTGGAGCCCCATCAGCCCTCCCCCTGAATACTCTACTGGCTTGTAACATGAATAAATATATGCTGATGTTTAGTGTACAAGTGATTTTTATTTTAAAGTTAAGTGCGGTACAGGACGCATGCAGAATGCATGCTGCCGAAGGTGGGCAGCGTTTCTAGTAAATCCTTATAAGAAAATTAGTGGCACACCATTATGACTTTAACTACTTCATGAATGTTAAATTTTACTTTAAATCAAGATTTTTCTCAACTCAGGATAAAAAAGTCATTATCTCGAAATATTTTTTTTCATATGTCTCCTTTTAATAGACTCTTGTAAAAAGTTTAGAGTATTTTCAGACAGTTTTATTAAATATATACCCGTACTAAGAGAGAATATAGAAAAAAAAAAATACATTAATAATATTAATTATTATTATTCCTAAAATATGTTACTGCCATTGTTAATAATATTATTAATTAATAGAATAGTTTATTAATATTACTATTATTACATTATAATTAAGGATTTGTTAAAAAAACTGGACGAAAAACTTCCTAAATGCACCATGAAGTAGGAGGCAGTTCAACGCATTTTGAAAGAAATTACCCTTAAACGCATAGTGTAAGTCAGGAGTTACATGATTTTTTTTTCCATTTGTCGCTTTCTATTGGTGAACTTTTATGTGTTACGTGTAATAACATGCATTTAAGGTCGTGAAGTATGTTTTTGTTCTGATTTGTTGTCACTAGGAGATTATAATATCTTTTGTTGATACTGCTTGCAATGTGCTCGACTGGCGTTTTTTCTCTATCTCTATAAGGTAGTCATTATTAATTCTGGAAAGTATTAAAATCATCGTAAAAATTATTATACCGTTGAATAGTTGTGTGCAGTGTAAACTCTTTAAAGTAAGTGTATAATTTAAAATGATCATTTTTTGAGCAATTTTTTTTTTATGAAAGTCAGATGTGACCTTATAACATTATGTCCAACAGAAACATAAATAATTTTTTCACTAATTTTCTACTGGATAACTAACGAAAATAGACTCAAGTATAATGTTTTCCGAAAAAAAAAATCAAAATCATGCATTAAATGGCTGAAATTTTTGTTTCAGGAAGGAGGTACAGGTGGCAGAGAATAGCCAATTAAGAAAATGGAGCTAAAGGTAAAGCAAGGAGAGGAAGATATGAAGGATAGATATTGTCAGAAACGGAAGAAATAAATCGGAAATTTAAAAAGAAGGAGTAAAAAAGTCATGCGCCAAGCATAGACTATGAAACGTTTGATAAGTTGAAATAGGATGTCTAATTGAACCATTTGGAAACTCATAACATATTTGAAAATACAATTTCAGCTATTCCCATCTACAGACTGAAAATTATCCGAATTCTTTGAGCAGCCTTGTATATGATATATATTTTTTTATCTATAAATTACATGCATCCAAAAATTTAGCTCAGTTAGGAAATACATACTACAGTTGAAAATTCCCATTCAGGATTTTCGGTTAATAAGGAGAATGGTAGGTGAATTCTTGTATGCAGCCCTGTATACGAGGTATAGAATTTATACACAACGAGTAACATGTAAAAAATTAGTTACATTTAAAAGCGCATACCGAAATTGAAAACGCACCTCAAGGAACTATTGCTTCAAAGGCAGTACTGTAACCGATTTCTTTCGTGTGTCCCAGTAAATGAACAAAAAATGCTATGAATATTCTACAGTATTCATCTTGTAGTTAAATCCAGGGATTTATATCAATTTCAATACATATGAAATAGCGCAATGTCATTAAAATATACTGCAAATGATTTCATCTTGATAATCATGATAATCATCTTGTAGTTAAATTCAGGGATTTATATCAATTTCAATACATATGAAATAGCGCAATGTCATTAAAATATACTGCAAATGATTTTTTCCCGTTAACCATAATGTAACGAAAGTCTCTTTGACTGCCTCTGTAAATGAACTATTAATGCTACTCACTTCATATTCAATACCGAACAGGTATAGTAAACATCATTAACATAGATCAATTGCATGAAACTCCGAATATATTTACGTGAGTTAGAGCGTGGACAGACGGACAGACAAACCGAATCCATAAACACTTTTCAACTATGTTGGAGAGTGTTAAAAGGAAAAATAAATAAAATTGAAATTCAAAAGTGCGAAAAAAAAGAACTGGATGAAAGGAAGTAAAGTGAACGTGCTTGAGATTAGAAAAGTGCTTTAGTTAAACTGGACATATTTTCCCAAGTATGCAGACAGTGTATTGGATTTTCATTGAAAATCACATGGCGATTCAGATAATAAATAAAGAAGAAATTCGGATTTAATCTAATTTTAGTTTTTTGAAAGATAAAACCTGGCCGGAATCCTAAGAATTTTTAGCAATAGATGACTTAGAAATTTCTTGATTTGAGACATTATGCAAGTGTTCTGTCAAATGTGTTTTGAGATTTCTCTGTCTGAGCTCATGGAGGAAAGAGGTAGATGGAGATGCAGTATGCCGTAAAAACGGTTTGCAATATGCATAGATTAACATGCAAGATGGGACATTTACGGCAAAATCTGTAATGGCAACAGTACTAGCGTCACTATCGACAAGGGGGAAGAATTAACAAGCCTCCGAAATTTACCTATGTTGAAGAAATATATTTACGCTCTATGTTTTGAATATCTATTCTTTCCTAAAATGAAGTAGAGGCAGCGAGAGGGGCAGACGATGTATTTATGCTCTATTTATTTAGGAGTTTTTTAGGGTTTCGTTCATCTGACGAAACCCTATTCGTCTCGCTCCTTTGTCTGTCTGTCCGTCTGTCACAGAACCCGTTCTCAGAAACTATACATGTTGGAGACATGAAATTTTGGGTACTTATAGCTGAACGCCTCACATCATACGACAAATCATAAAATTTTGAAAAAGTCCTGCATTTAACCCTTTGGGCTTCCGCATGTGTATTTTAAACAATTCTTTCTAAGTGAGCTCCTAATTAGTTTGGAGGCGTGAAATTTTGCATAATTAGAGCTGAACATCTCACATCAAACGGCAAATCATAAAATTTTGAAAATGTCGTACGTTTAACCCTTTGGGGTCCCACATGTGTATTTTAAACAATTCTTTCTAAGTGAGCCCCTAATTAAGTTGGAGGCGTGAAATTTTGCATACTTATAGCTGAACACCTCACATCAAACGACAAATCATAAAATTTTGAAAAAGTCGTACATTTAACACTTTGGGCTCCCGCATGTGTATTTTAAACAATTCTTTCTAAGTGAGCTCCTAATTAGTTTGGAGACGTGAAATTTTGCATACTTATAGCTGAACACCTCACATGAAACCACAATTTATAAAATTTTGAAAAAGTCGTACATTTAACCCTTTGGGCTTCCTCATGTGTATTTTAAACAATTCTTTCTAAGTGGGCTCCTAATTAGTTTGGAGGCGTGAAATTTTGCATACTTATAGCTGAACACCTTACATCAAACGACAAATCATAAAATTTTGAAAATGTCGTACGTTTAACCCTTTGGGGTAACACATGTGTATTTTAAACAATTTTTTCTAAGTGAGCCCCTAATTATGTTGGAGACATGAAGTTTTGGGTACTTATAGCTGAAAAGAAAACCTCACATCATACGACAAATGATAAAATTTTCAAAAAGTCGTACATTTAACCTTTTGTGCTCCCACATGTGTATTTTAAACAATTCTTTCTAAGTGAGCCCCTATTTAGGTTGGAGGCGTGAAATTTTGCATACTAATAGCTCACACGTCAAATAATAAATTTTGAAAAAGTTTTATGTTTAACCCTTTCAACTCCAGCTTGTATATTTTAAGCAATTCTTTCTAACAGAGCCCCTAATTAAATTGGAGATTTGAAATTTTGCATACTTATTGCAGAACACCTGAGGCCAGGCGACAAATCATAAAATCTTGAAAAAGTCTTACGTTTAACCCTTTGAGCTACCACATATGTATTTTAAGCAATTCTTTCTTAGAGAGCCCCTAATTAAGTTGGAGACATGAAATTTTGCATACGTACAGCTGAATGCCTCAGACCACACGACAAATCATAAAATTTTCAAAAAGTCTCTTACCCTTCTGAGCTCTAACTTGTGTATTTTAAACAATTTTTCTAACCTCCGCCCTTTTAACCTGGGAAGAAATTTTCCAACTTTAGCCGACACCCCTTTGACCATTCTTTCATATTATGCACCATAGCCTTACATATTTTAGTTCCATTTTTTTCCGCCAGGTGCGCCTACTTATCTTGGGTGCTATGGGCCCAATCCCCTTGACTAATATATCTACGGATAGTATGTAAAACGGATTTTCGTTCGGATACAGGTTTGTTTAGAATCAAGTGCGCCCCCTGGTTGTGAAATATGGAACTAACAGATTTTTCAAAAGGATAAAGTGTTTTGAAATGAATATTAAACGAAACCCTCTGTGCGATCTGTGATCACACTTACCCACTTGTTTATTAGTTGTTATCGCACCTGTATCATTCACCTTTACCTTACAAAATAATAATTACAGTAATAATATAAAAGAAAAACCCTAGAAAATTCTGTTAAGAATGTAAATATGTAAGTTTATGAGATTAAATTGTAAAAAATCAAATTCAGGTATTGTGTCAGTTTATTCATATCGAATAAAATTTTATTGAGTGTAATGTCAGTACCTCTATTTATTTTTAATTTTTAGAATATAATTCAAAATTTTTTTATATAATTCTAAAAATTTGTCGAAAGGAATTTTTCCCCATCTCTAATTTTATTATTATTATTTCTTATATGTTAATATTATAAATATTATTGAATTGATTGCACGTTATTTACATTTAAAACGATATTTTTATTTTATCCGCAAGAAAGTCAAAATGCGTAAATTAAAAAAAGATTATTGTAACGATTGTTATTGTACTATTATTATTAATAAACTTCATAAATTAATAAAACATCAGCTATAAAAATTTTCCTACCAAATGGGAATAATTATGAAATTTTCTGGGACTTGTAGAGTGCAATATTTCGCATATTTTTATATTACACCATTGCTTTTAATATATAGCATTCAAGACGAAATTTTTACCTTGTTTTTCGTTTCACTTAAATCGTTCACTCATTATGTAAAAAAAAAAAAAAAAAAAAAAAAAAGAATATATCCGTGGATGAACATAGAATAGATATTAGATATATAAAATAGAATATTTCTATAATAGAATAGTTCTATGTTCATGTATCCGTGTAAGATTCTATTGAAAACGTAAACATGCAACATTATTCTTTGACATCACCCGTGCATGTTTTCTCTAAATGAAAATGATTTGCTTATATTTAAGCATTCTAAAGTAGCATTTCATTGTATTATGAATTAATAACTGTATTACTAAAAGTTTTTTTCTTTTTTTGCGAAAGCACGTGGTTGTGTTTGGGCCGAATGTAGCGGTTTTTTGGTTTACATTTTTGGCGTCACCCCCCAGCCACCACACTTCATCTCTATTCTTTCTCTTTACTCTATGGTCTGACTTGCATATAGTGTTGCCAGATTCATTGTCTCAAAAAGCGGGACGAAAAGGGAAAGAACAAAAAATGGTACAGTGTTTCTAAATCGGGGCATAATAATAATAATAATAATAATAATAATAATATAAAGGAACTTGCCATTTTATTAAGTATATAAATACTAAACCAGTCCTAAATGTCTGGGCATGTACGGATTCAACAATACTAATCTTTGGATTGTTTAACAATATTTGTAAAGCAATCAGTGTTCATAAATGAAATTTAAACTATATTATTTTTAAATAAAATCAAAATACTACAATAAAACATTGCTGTGAAAGAACTTTCACCCTGACCCAGTATGAAAGCTAAAAACATATATTTATTTACCTAAAAGGTGATAAAGTATTAAAAATACATGTAAAGAATGTTAGGTTTACATAATATGTAAACACATTACATGTTATGTAAACCTAACATCTTTACACGTGTTTTTAATATTTTATCCCTTTTTAAATAAATAAATGCATGTTTTTAGCTTTTATATTATTTTTATGGACATACTACTCTAAGTGCATAACAGTATAACAAAAATTCATAGTTTCTACATGTACTTGACAAATCTTTCTTTAATGAAAAAGCAACTAAATAATTTTATATGAAATTGAAAAAGTAAAATGCGTTGAATTCTTAAAATACTCAAAATTTTAAGAAAAGTAAATAAGAATCTTTACTTTTTAAAGGCCTATGTCGTCTTAGTATGGAAGTTTTATAACTGATTGCTGATTAAGACTTATTCACTCTAACCTCTAACGAGATGTAAAAATAATTTATGTTTTGCACAACTCCACATAACATTTTCGTGCGACTTTTATTTTTATAAAGTTAATTGAATAAAATGTTTTCTCAGTGCATGTTATACTAGATACTAGAGTATAGATAAATATAAAAGATTGGACACTATCATTGAGTACAATGGTAATACGATGACGATCGCAGTGCCTGTAGTGACAAGGAGAAACAAACTTCGCATTCACAGAATATTTCAGCTCTTCATATGATATTTTTTTAATAAAATGTATATGTTTTCAACAAAACATTTTATTTTCCTCTTTGATTGTGTGCGTGTAAATAATGGGTTGGCATTATTGGTAAATAAATAAATATAAGCTAAAAATCGTACCTTTAAAAAATTGAATTTTTTTTTTACAGAAATGATAAAATATCTGTTTTTAATGCAATGTCTGTTTTTAGTATATAAAATTCTAACTTTTCTATTGCTACTCAAACAAAAACATTCAAATTTTGCAAGAAAATAAATAATATACTATATATAAATTAAACGAAGCCAATTCTTAGCCTCTTCATTAAGATTTCCACAGAAAAACAGCGAAACTTTGAAACATTATTTTCTGTTTCCTGATTGGTTTGATTAAAAGTGTCAACCATAATCCGGTTTTATAAAACATGCAAGGGGGAATTATATATAAAAAAAAATGATTAAAGCTAAATATTTATTGGTTATTTTTTTTTATGAACCAAAAACATCAAGGGGTGCCCATTACTGGCACATCTACCCTATGTATTGAGTTATCTTGATGAATAAGAGGCATTTATGATTCTTTTTACTCCCCCCCCCTCCTTTTTTAACTATAGTATCTTTGCTAATTTCCATTACCAATTTTTAATTGTATTATCTTAATGTATGTAAATTATCATGATTATACATATTATAAAAGTTGCACGCAAAAGTATCATGGATATTTTAATTTTTACAGGTCAAATACATAAATATTTAATTCGATATTTAATTTCTTCTCAGATTATTTTATTTAACTATATACCCACCAAACATGCATAAAACTCAATTAAAAGATACACAGATTATAATATTGCATTAATATAAAGCATGCAAGTAATATTCGGCGATGAAAATTAGCGAAGTACTCACAATTTTGTGTTATGCGTATTAATTGCGAAAAAAGAATATTTTGATTTCATAAGCAGACAATATTCTGTCGGATATATTTAAGTTTTGAAAAAAATTGTTATTTCTTTAATAATAAAAGACACTAAATTCCAACGACACATTCCGTCAATAAATTTCAAGAAAATCGTCTGCTTGGAAAAGAATACAATGGTTGGTTGGTTGTATGAGGTTTTATGGCGCAAAAAGGAATACAATGGAATCAAAGAATAGATGTTAAAAGTTTATAGAATAGAGCATAAAGAAATTTCATATACATAGGGGGTAAATTTCGGAAGCTTGTTAGTTGCATAGGTTAACATACAAGATGGGACATTTCCATAGAGCGTAATGGTAATGCGATTGCGATCGTAGCGCCTTTAGTGACAATGGGGAAGAAACTCCCCATCCATATAAAATTTTTATCATTGAGCATCTACCTTATTGTGATCTTTCTTTTTTTAATGTTTCATGCTTACGTTTTCAATAGAATCTTATACGGCTACCTGAACATAGAATATATATTCTATTTTATACACTGGTGTCCAAAATTAAGGACCAGTCACAAAAGGCTAATTTTTAAGAACGCGAATACTCAAAAGGAAAGAATATAATTCAAATAATTACTATCCCTACAGCACAGCTAGCCCATATAGCATCTCATTCATGTCACACATGGTCACAAGTGTCACAGTCACTACGGTGAAACAAAAAATAGGAAATTCCACACGTCTCATTATGAGTCTTAAATGATCACTATATGTGACTCCACTGAGACGTCAATATGACTGCTGCTTTGTGACGAGTCACCAGATGACTTTACAATGTAGTTAAATTGTGACTCTCATGTGACTGTCATTTTTAGACTCAATTTCAAAGTCATCATGAACGTTGTATTATAAGTCACCGAATAATATCACAGAATAGTCACAGGGTGACTTTTCACAAAAGAGCCCCATGGTGACTTCACAGTAGTCTCTCTGTCACCTGAAAGTCATCATGTGACTTTAATGTGACTTATGTTGTAACTTATCACAATGCAGCATTCACGATGACTTTGAAATTGAGTCTACAGATGACAGTCACATGAGAGTCACAATGTAACTACATTGTAAAGCCACATGGTGACTCGTCACAAAGCAGAATTTACAGTGGCGTCACAGTGGAGTCACATATAGTGATCATTTGAGACTCATAATGAGATCTATGGAATTTCCTATTTTTGTACTTCACCGTAGTAACTGTGACACTTGAAGAGCTGAGTGGAAGAACATGTTATGCCACATTTTCTTAAAAATGATTTTATTGTTTGGACGAAGGTGTTATCAGGTATTCTATCACATGGTAAAGCTAAAATACCAAAGTTCTATTTAGCCTTGAAGATTTAAGACATTATTCATTAATATTTAATATTCTAATATTTAATAATCCAAAAAATATTAATATTTTTTAATATTTAAAAATTACGTATGAATAAGTTTTATTTATATAATTTAGCACCACACCTGTTAATATTTTAAACACATGGTATCAAACAGAAAATAAATCATTAAAATTGAGAACAAAAACATTCACATCAAATTTCTTCAAATGTAATTTTTGTTACTTGACATGTTCTTCCACTTAGCTCTTCATTTGTGATCATGTGGGACATGAATGAGCTGCTATATGGACTAACTGTGATGTAGAGATAGTAATTATTCGAATTATATTATTTCCTTTTGAGTATTAGCGTACTTGAAAATTAGCATTTTGTGATTGCTCCTTAATTTTGGACACCAGTGTATATCTAATAGCCATTCTATGTTCATGCACGGATATATGCTTTTTTTTTTTTTTTTTTTTTTTTTTTTGTTTACATGATGAGTGAACGATATAAGTACAACGAAAAACAGGGTAAAAATTTCGTCTTGAATGCTATATATGAAGTAAATATAATATAATTGGATTTAAAGCTACATAAAGTAATGGTGTAATATAAAAATATACGAAGTATTGCACTCTACAAATCCCAGAAAATTTCCTAAATATTCTCATTCGGTAGGAAAATTTTTATAGCCGATATTTTACTAATTTATGAAGTTTAACGTATTAAACAATCGTTACAATAATCTTTTAAAATGTACGCATTTTCACTTTCTTACAGATAAAATAAAAATATTGTTTTTAATGTAAATAAAGTACAATCAATTCAATAATATTTATAATATTAACATATAAGAAATAATAATAAACTTACAGATGGGGAAAAATTCATTTCGACAATTTTTTAGAATTATATAAATCTAACAGTTAAAAATAAATAGAGGTACTGACATTACACTCAATAAAGTTTTATTCGATATGAATAAATTAACACAATACCTGAATTTAATTTTTTACAATTTAATCTCATAAACTTACATATTTGCGTTATTAACAGAATTCTCTAGGGTTTTTCTTTTACATTATTACTCTAATTATCATTTTAAGTTAAAGGTGACCAATACAAGTACGGTTAAAAAAAAAAAAAAAAGCAGCTAAATAAATAAAGCAACCATGAATAGAATATCGTCTGACACCTGCTTCGTTTTAGGAAAGAATAGATATTCAAAGCATAGAGGGTAAACATATTTCTTCAAACGCTAGTACTGTTACTATTACAGATTTTGCCGTAAATGTCCCATCTTGGTCCTTAATCTATGGTTAGTTGCCCCCCCTTGACACTAGTGACGCTAGTTAACGGTTTATTACAGATTTTGCCGTAACTGTTCTATCTTAAGAATTTGAATATTTCCAACTGAGCGAAAAAATGCCCAGGCTGGGAATCGAACCCAGATCCTTGGCTTACAAGGCCAATGCTTTTCCGTTTAAGCTAACTGGGCCGACAACCAGCCAGCATATTTCGCTCAGAAAACCTTATTGGTAGAACATCTGGTCTGTCATGTAGACAGCTCAACAGAATAAACCGCAGGTAAAGGAACTCCATATAAACGATGGATACGTAGATGAACTATTACTTTAACACAATCAAACTGATTGGTAAAGTTATCATACGAATTTGAATATTTCCAACTGAGCGAAAAAATGCCCAGGCTGGGAATCGAACCCAGATCCTTGGCTTACAAGGCCAATGCTTTTCCGTTTAAGCTAACTGGGCCGACAACCAGCCAGCATATTTCGCTCAGAAAACCTTATTGGTAGAACAGCTGGTCTGTCATGTAGACAGCTCAACAGAATAAACCGCAGGTAAAGGAACTCCATATAAACGATGGATACGTAGATGAACTATTATTTTAACACAATCAAACTGATTGGTAAAGTTATCATACGAATTTGAATATTTCCAACTGAGCGAAAAAATGCCCAGGCTGGGAATCGAACCCAGATCCTTGGCTTACAAGGCCAATGCTTTTCCGTTTAAGTTAACTGGGCCGACAACCAGCCAGCATATTTCGCTCAGAAAACCTTATTGGTAGAACATCTGGTCTGTCATGTAGACAGCTCAACAGAATAAACCGCAGGTAAAGGAACTCCATATAAACGATGGATACGTAGATGAACTATTATTTTAACACAATCAAACTGATTGGTAAAGTTATCATACGAATTTGAATATTTCCAACTGAGCGAAAAAATGCCCAGGCTGGGAATCGAACCCAGATCCTTGGCTTACAAGGTCAGTGCTTTTCCGTTTAAGCTAACTGGGCCGACAACCAGCCAGCATATTTCGCTCAGAAAACCTTATTGGTAGAACATCTGGTCTGTCATGTAGACAGCTCAACAGAATAAACCGCAGGTAAAGGAACTTCATATAAACGATGGATACGTAGATGAACTATTATTTTAACACAATCAAACTGATTGGTAAAGTTATCATACGAATTTGAATATTTCCAACTGAGCGAAAATATGCCCAGGCTGGGAATCGAACCCAGATCCTTGGCTTACAAGGCCAATGCTTTTCCGTTTAAGCTAACTGGGCCGACAACCAGCCAGCATATTTCGCTCAGAAAACCTTATTGGTAGAACATCTGGTCTGTCATGTAGACAGCTCAACAGAATAAACCGCAGCAGGGGCGTAACTACCGAGGAGCAGTTGGAGCAAACTGCTCCAGGCGCACGAATCCTAAGGGCGCAAAATTAGGAAGAGCGAAATAAAGATTTACAAAAATGCTTGAATATTTTTTACATTATCAGATATTATAGATGAATTTTGTTACAATCCGCATATTCTTACGATCCGATTACTTTGTGTTTAACCTCAACTATATCGATTTAAAGCATGTTTTTATACACAGTTAAGATAGAAAAGGGGACAGATCACCTTCAGCAGCTCGATATTGCTTGATTTTAACACAATATTAAAAAAATTTGGAACTGTCAATATTTTTTCAAATTAAGCAATTTTTTAAAAGTAAATTGTGCAGATTTTTGTTTATGTATTTCTTTAAATACTTCTAATGAAAAATAATTAGAATTTAGTTTAATTAAGACATACAAATTAAGGATTTTCAAAAAATGATTTAACATACATATGTTGTGCGCAGGATTATAAAAAATTATATTCCATATACCCGCTTAATTCTATCTTCATTCTATTATCCGATAATTAATTCTTAAAATGTTGTCCTTTAACTCCAATCTAAAATATTAATCGAGTTTCCAGATGAAAATATTTTTCAGGCAGATAAATTATAAAATACAAAATTCATGGTAAATTTTCCATAAATATTTAATAAATAAAAAAATATATTACAGGTACGTACTTAAAAATTGTTAGAGTTATAAAACTATGTAAAATACAATATAAAACAAAATATTAAGTTTTTACTTTCTTCTATCTTCAATAGAAGAAAGTATTGTAATCGAAATTTTTTTCGACTTCCGGTTTTCGACGGATTTGCATGTTTTAGGGGTCAGAGATTCCAAAAAACATGTTTATAGAAAATGTCTGTCTGTCTGTGTGTCCGTCTGTCCGTCTGTCCGTCCGTCCGTCTGTCCGTCTGTCCGTCTGTCTGTCGCCATTGTACCATCAAAAAGTGTATGAAGTTATGTATAGAATTAAACCAAAATTTTATTATAAGTTTTTGGCTATGGCAAGCAGGTCCTCCCGGAATTTGAAAAAAATTCGCCGGTAGGGGGCGCTGATATAACAATTTTTGTGCGATTTTGAATATTGTACCATCCAAAAGTGTATGGAGTTATGCATAGAATTGAACCAAATTTTTAGTTTAAGTTTTTGGCTATGGCAAGCAGGTCCTCCCTGAATTTGGAAAAAATTCGCCGGTAGGGGGCGCTGTAAATGCGTTTTTTGTGCGATTTTGAATATTGTACCATCGAAAAGTGTATGAAGTTATGCATAGAATTGAACCAAATTTTTATTTTAAGTTTTTGGCTATGGCAAGCAGGTCCTCTCTGAATTTGGAAAATATTCGCCGGTAGGAGGCGCTGTAATAGCGTTTTTTGTGCGATTTTGAATATTGTACCGTCCAAAAGTGTATGAAGTTATGCATAGAATTAAACCAAATTTTTATTTTAAGTTTTTGGCTATGGCAAGCAGGTCCTCCACGAATTTGCAAAAAATTCGCCGGTACGGGGCGCTGTAATAGCGATTTTTGTGCGATTTTGAATATTGCACCATCGAAAAGTGTATGAAGTTATGCATAGAATTGAACCAAAAAAAATTTTAAGTTCTTGGCTATGGCAAGGAGGTCCTCCCTTAATTTGTAAAAAAATCGCTCGTTTAGTTTTGGAAATATGATGCGCGCACTGCAAAAATATCTGGTTTGAGAAAAACGACTTTAAAGTTCAAATTTACCTTGAGTTAGATAGGTATCGCTCCATATATTTTATCATAAAACCGGCTCTAATTTGAGTATCGTCATTTTTTTTTTTGTAAGTTTGGTAACATGTTATTATTTAATAATAGACAAATTTTTTTTTTTTTTTTTTTTTTTTTTTTTTAGATTTTAAAAAGTTTTAAGGTGATCTTAAAAGAAATTACTTCTATTCGCGAAGTTTCGATTTTAATTCATACCATATTGCAGCCTCAAGCAACTTCTCCAATACCGTTTCAGCATGCCTGATTTTTTTTTCTGTAACTTTTCCGTAGATGACAGTTGAAGATTTTTGAATTTCAAAGTAATCAAAACTTATTTACAGGGCTCTCTCATAGATCAGTTTATTGGATACCACTTTTTTGAAACGATAAACTTCTTGGTACATTTTATTGTTGTATTTTATGAAAATGTTTTAGAAAATTATCATGCAGGACTTAATTTGCCCCGGAGCCCACTGAAGCTCAGCTCTGGTACTTCTCTGTTTTTAGTAAATATTTAAATATTGGTCGGAATTCATCGGAGCTCATAAATACAGGGTTCCGGAGCCCATCCAAAAAACTGAAGCCTAAATTACCTTTCCTTTCCCTCCCATTTTCAAGTTCCTGCATTCTATCAAAACACTTATATGTGACATTAGTGTGTCTCACACACGGGAAATGGAGAGGAAACGGCGCGTAAAATTTTCTGAAAATTTTTCTTATAAATGTTTTTGCTAGTTATTCATTAATTATACAGGGTGATTCATAAAAGATGGGCAGAACTTTAAGGGGTTATAGTACACTTAAAGACAAATAATATTAAATAGGAGACTAAGGGTCCCAGACGTATTCCCAAGGAGATAGGGGGCATTAAAGTTTAGGGTCCGAAATTTCAAATGATTATAAAACATGGAAAAATTGGTCGATTCGTTTGCGGTTTTTGCAAAAAATTTTCTTTATGCCAGTATTTTCTTGAAATAAAATTTTAAAGTTCAATTTCAAAAAATGCCGATAGGGGGCGCTTTAGACTTTGGAGTAACAAACAACTATTTTTTAACGTTATTTTTTGTATTTCTTTAAATGATTTCGAAAGCTTAGACTTAAACTTAAATTTTGATCTAAAAATCTGAGTCCTAACGAGTAGTTAAGTAGCGTAAACTGAAATTTGAAATTTGAAACCCTTCTCCCCCCAGAACAAAAATCAGTTATTCCCGATCTTTGTGTCGTAGATTAGGCTCTAACTACTGTCGCGTTTTGCTAAAATTATTCTTTATGTCAGTATTTTCTTGAAAATAAATTTTAAAGAAAATTTTCAAAAAATTCCGATAGTGGGCGCTTTAGACTTTGGAGTAACGAACAACTATTTTATACCGTTATTTTTTGTGTCTCATTAAATGCTTTCTAAAGCTTAGACTTAAATTTTCAGCCCAAAATCTGAATCGTTAGACGTGGTTAAGTTTCTGGGGAGAGGGGTTTGAAATTTCTACTCCTGAGCACAGTTCAGTTTACCATGTCCACACATTGTGTGCTGTGATACGAGGTAAAAAGACACAAATTAGGATTATGTTACCAAAGCATATTTATTAACATGTAATTACAATAAATGTTCAAAATTGTGACCACCAGAGGTTATGCACGCAGAACAACGGCGAAGAATGGAACGGCGAACATTCGCGAAAACATCAGGCTTTTCGAGCACTTCCCCTACAGCGGCGGAAAGTCTGGCGACCAGTTCCTCGGGGGATTCAATGGGTGTCTCATACATAAGAGCCTTCAATCGTCCCCAAAAAAAGAAATCGAGGGGTGAAAGATCTGGCGAGCGAGCAGGCCAAGCAACAGGACGACCTCGACCAATCCATCTGTTCGGAAATGTGATGTCCAGATAGTTGCGGACGTCTCGTACGTAATGGGCTGGCGCTCCATCGTGCTGGAACCACATGACCCGCCGGATGCGTGGAGGAACAACGTTTAACAGGTCTGGCAGCACATGTTGCAGAAATGTGAGGTATGTTTTACCGTTGAGGCGTTCAGGAAGAAGGTACGGTCCGATTAGGTGGTCTCCGAGGATTCCTGCCCAAACATTGATAGAAAAGCGTCTCTGATGAGCATGTGGATACGTAGCATGTGGATTGACATCCGCCCATACATGTGCATTGTGTGTGTTAAATGTACCTTCACGTGTGAAGGTACATTCATCGGTGAAAAGCACAGTTCGTCCAAAATGTGGATTTAGCGCGTTCTGCTGCAGAAACCAGTGGGCGAATTCAATACGATTTGGATAATCCCCTGGAGACAGTTTCTGGACTCGTTGCACATGAAACGGGAGCAAATGTTCATCCTTCAGTACCCTCCAAGTCATGGACTGTGAGGTATCCACCTGCCTAGCCACTGTTCGTGTACTTGTACTTGGCTGCGCCGCTACTACATCCAGAATGGCTTCTGCAACAACTACTGATTCGTCCTTTTTTGCACGACCTGCATTCGACCGGGAAGCGAGAAATGATCCCGTCTCACACAACTGTCTGTGCAAGCGCTCGAAAGTTTTGCGGTTAGGCAACCGCCTGTTGGGAAATCGCTCTCCGTACATTCGTTGTGCCTCTGCACCATTTCCATTAGCCGCTCCGTAAATTAAATGCATCTCAGCCTTTTCCTTATTCGTGAAGGGCACCATCTTCCGATTCATTACTACAGCGACTTACACTTGACTCACCGTTCAGTGGTTTTTATGCCTGAATCGTGTCGAAATTTTGCATACGTGTTCTTCTTCTTCCCCATTTGACATTTGCATACTTTCTGTTTCCTTCTTCACCCGGTGACTAGCGTCAGGAATGGAGCTTTAACGTTTGCATGAGCGACGTTTCCAACTGTGCCAGTGCCTTTATGAGTGAATTCCGACTATGCAGTCCTTGACGAAAGTTGTATTTTTGCCTCGTATCACAGCACAGAATCGTTGGGCATGGTTAAGTAGTGCAAACTGAACTATGTTCAGAAGTTGAAATTTGAACCCCCTCCCCTCGCTACTGAACCACGCTCAGCGATTCAGATTTTGAGCTGAAAATTTAAGTTTAAGTCTAAGCTTTAGAAAGCATTTAATGAGACACAAAAAATAACGGTATAAAATAGTTGTTCGTTACTCCAAAGTCTAAAGCGCCCTCTATCGGAATTTTTTGAAAATTTTCTTTAAAATTTATTTTCAAGAAAATACTGACATAAAGAATAATTTTAGCAAAACGCGGCAGTAGTTAGAGCCTAATCTACGACACAAAGATCGGGAATAACTGATTTTTGTTCTGGGTGGAGAAGGGTTTCAAATTTCAAATTTCAGTTTATGCTACTTAACTACTCGTTAGGACTCAGATTTTTAGATCAAAATTTAAGTTTAAGTCTAAGCTTTCGAAATCATTTAAAGAAATACAAAAAATAACGTTAAAAAATAGTTGTTTGTTACTCCAAAGTCTAAAGCGCCCCCTATCGGCATTTTTTGAAATTGAACTTTAAAATTTTATTTCAAGAAAATACTGGCATAAAGAAAATTTTTTGCAAAAACCGCAAACGAATCGACCAATTTTTCCATGTTTTATAATCATTTGAAATTTCGGACCCTAAACTTTAATGCCCCCTATCTCCTTGGGAATACGTCTGGGACCCTTAGTCTCCTATTTAATATTATTTGTCTTTAAGTGTACTATAACCCCTTAAAGTTCTGCCCATCTTTTATGAATCACCCTGTATATATATATATATATATATGCATAGCTGCGAACAATTCCTTTTTTGTGCTAACACTTTTTCCGAATCGTAATCCTTACCTTATTTAATTGCAGAATTCTGCAATGAATTAACATTAAAATTAGGCAAAGATTGCTATTCGGAAGGAGAGATAAACTAAAAAGTGGAACAATTGACGGTTAACTCTTTCGAGTGCGGTGTCCACAAAAAAAGACACCTAATTTTAATTCCAAAACTGACAAACGCGACCAAGAATATTTAATTAAAATTTTTCTTTTATAATGTACGTGAAAATAGGCCGGTTCATATTTTCTAATAAATTCGTTTATAAATTCTGGTGTCAGTCCATTATTTCGCCAGTTTATAAACAGAATTACTCGGCGCGGGAAAGGGTTAAGATATGCAGGTAGATATGGTTTAATTTTTTTATTTTACTAAAGAAAAAAAAGGTGCTTTAAATTTTGCAAGTAATGTATGAAATATAAATATGCAGATTTGAGTGATGGCGGGTAGAGGGGGAGGGGGACACGCTACGGTTTTAGTACTGCAGAATATTAGAAATCCGGTACTTTTTTGTTAGAAACTAAGCCTTGATCATGGGGACCATTGTACGGAAATAATGGTAACCAAAAAGTCACTACTGAGAAATCTATATTTACGATGCAACAGCGATGCTTTAGCTATTTATTTATTTTACGATTTGTATATAAAAAGAATAACAGTTTGACAAGTTGAAGAAAATGATTGACAATTGTACAAACAAAAAACCAAAAAAAAAAAAAAAAAAAAGAAACTTTTGAAGTTATTTTTGTTGTTGTTGTTGTTTTGTGAAAACTAAACATGTATCAATACAGATTACCAATCAGCAATGAGAGCCGGATTTAGACATACTCCACATCAGTCCACGGCGACAAAATTTAGAAAGGGGGGGGGGGTAAACTAAATTTTGTGCATATTGTTTTTGATATTTTGAATATATATCAAATCTCAAACGCAGAATTGATAAACAGTTTCCTTGAAAACGAGAGAAAAAGTTAAGCATCAAATTCAGTGTTCCGTAGGACCTGATTATCGCTTGTGCAAATTTACGCCACCTTATTTAATCTTTACAAATGTCTCATTTATATTTCAATATTTATATATATATATTACTTTCTTCTATCTTCAATAGAAGAAAGTATTGTAATCGAAATTTTTTTCGACTTCCGGTTTTCGACGGATTTGCATGTTTTAGGGGTCAGAGATTCCAAAAAACATGTTTATAGAAAATGTCTGTCTGTCCGTCTGTCCGTCTGTCCGTCTGTCCGTCCGTCCGTCTGTCCGTCTGTCCGTCTGTCCGTCTGTCCGTTTGTCTGTCGCCATTGTACCATCCAAAAGTGTATGAAGTTATGTATAGAATTAAACCAAAATTTTATTATAAGTTTTTGGCTATGGCAAGCAGGTCCTCCCGGAATTTGGAAAAAATTCGCCGGTAGGGGGCGCTGATATAACAATTTTTGTGCGATTTTGAATATTGTACCATCCAAAAGTGTATGGAGTTATGCATAGAATTGAACCAAATTTTTAGTTTAAGTTTTTGGATATGACAAGAAGGTCCTCCGTGAATTTGGAAAAAATTCGCCGGTAGGGGGCGCTGTAAATGTGTTTTTTGTGCGATTTTGAATATTGTACCATCGAAAAGTGTATGGAGTTATGCATAGAATTGAACCAAATTTTTATTTTAAGTTTTTGGCTATGGCAAGCAGGTCCTCCCTCAATTTGGAAAAAATTCGCCGGTAGGGGGCGCTGTAATAGCGATTTTTGTGCGATTTTAAATATTGTACCGTCCAAAAGTGCATGAAATTATGCATAGAATTAAACCAAATTTTTATTTTAAATTTTTGGCTATGGCAAGCAGGTCCTCCCTGAATTTGGAAACAATTTGCCGGTAGGGGGCGCTGTAATAGCTATTTTTACTGTCTTCTATCTTCATAAGAAGAAAGTATTGTAATCGAAATTTTTTTCGACTTCCAGTTTTCGACGAATTTGCATGTTTTAGGGGTCAGAGATTCCAAAAAACATGTTTAAAGAAAATGTCTGTCTGTCTGTGTGTCCGTCTGTCCGTCCGTCCGTCTGTCCGTCTGTCCCTCTGTCCGTCTGTCTGTCGCCATTGTACCATCAAAAAGTGTATGAAGTTATGTATAGAATTAAACCAAAATTATTTTTATAAGTTTTAGGCTATGGCAAGCAGGTCCTCCCGGAATTTGGAAAAAATTCGCCGGTAGGGGGCGCTGATATAACAATTTTTGTGCGATTTTGAATGTTGTACCATCCAAAAGTGTATGGAGTTATGCATAGAATTGAACCAAATTTTTAGTTTAAGTTTTTGGATATGACAAGCAGGTCCTCCCTGAATTTGGAAAAAATTCGCCGGTAGGGGGCGCTGTAAATGCGTTTTTTGTGCGATTTTGAATATTGTACCATCGAAAAGTGTATGAGGTTATGCATAGAATTGAACCAAATTTTTAGTTTAAGGTTTTGGCTATGGCAAGCAGGTCCTCTCTGAATTTGGAAAAAATTCGCCGGTAGGGGGCGCTGTAATAGCGATTTTTGTGCGATTTTGAATATTGTACCGTCCAAAAGTGTATGAAGTTATGCATAGAATTAAACCAAATTTTTATTTTAAGTTTTTGGATATGGCAAGCAGGTCCTCCATGAATTTGCAAAAAATTCGCCGTTAGGGGGCGCTGTAATAGCGATTTTTGTGCAATTTTTAATATTGCACCATTGAAAAGTGTATCAAGTTATGCATAGAATTGAACCAAAGAAAAATTTAAGTTCTTGGCTATGGCAAGGAGGTCCTCCCTTAATTTGTAAAAAAATCGCTCATAGAGGGCGCTGTAATAGCGATTTTTGTACAATTATTGTGCCATTTTGAATATTGTACCGCCGAAAAGTGTATGAAGTTATGCATAGAATTGAACCAAAAAAAAATTTAAGTTCTTGGCTATGGCAAGGAGGTCCTCCCTTAATTTGTAAAAAAATCGCTCATAGAGGGCGCTGTAATAGCGATTTTTGTACAATTATTGTGCCATTTTGAATATTGTACCGCCGAAAAGTGTATGAAGTTATGCATAGAATTGAACCAAATTTTATGTGTTTATTTTTGGTCATGTCACGAAGGTCCTCCCTGAATTTGGAAAAATTCTGCCGGAAGGGGGCACTATGATTGCGATGTCTGTACCATTTTCATTATTGTACCATCGAAAAGTGTATGGAGTTATCCATATAATTGAACCAAATTTTTTGTGCATGTTTCTGGCTATGGCAAACAAGTCCTCCCTGAACTTGAAAAAATTCCGAAAGAAGGGGGCGCTATAATTCCGATCTCTGTGCCATTTTCATTATTGTACCATCGAACAGCGTATAAAATTATGCATACAATTGAACCAAAATGTTTGTGCTTGTTTTTGGCTTTGACCAACAGGTTCTTCTTGAATTTGGAAATATTGTGCGGTAAAGGGGCTCCGTGCTAGCGATTTTTGTACACTTTTCTTGATTTTTCGTAGTTCTATTGTGCATCGGCGGTTCATGCAGCGGCGGGAACTCGCTTCCTGCTATGCCGGCTATTGGCAAACAGCTGATAACGACAGAATAAGGAAAAATTAATAATTTTAACAAATATCAGGATATAGATTAACTCGTTTTTAGTCCGTTTAATTGACTTGAGCAGAAATTTAAGATGAAAATCAAAGTTGGTATAGTATTGAACTAATAATATTGAAGTATTAACATGTGTAACTAGGTTTTGAAATATTGAGATGTATAAGATAGAAGAAAGTTTTGGGATTGGCACATCCAACTAGTTTTTTTTTACTTTCGGAATAGGATATATGAGGTCGATGTCTAAACTTTATACTGTTTCGATTTTTTTTTCTAAGGACACTTTCAATTTCGAATCCAGTTCCGAAATTGAAAGCATCCCCATAAAGAAAAAAAATGAAATGATAGTGGATGTTATTGGTTTCTATTAGCAAGATGGTATAATGAGTTTCTAAAATGTTGCGCCCTCCAAAAATCCAAGGTCTCAGTATTTGACAGTGACCAAGTCCAACCCTGCGTGCAGTAGCGGCTTTTCAGGTGTTCACAATCACCTTTCTACCAGAATATTGGTACATAAAATTTGATCTGTTTTAAATCGTGTGATTTTCTACGGTTAAACAAGGAGAAATTTTTTTCATGAAATCTATGGTAGTAGATTGTGAAATTATTTTCCAGCCTCCACTGTATGCGTGGGGAAACGTTGTTGTATAGATATATAAGATTAACGTGAACAATAAAAATAATTTAATTGAGATATAAGAGAAAATGTTCATCAGTTATCGTTACAGAATGTTTGAAAAATGGTTCAGATACCAAACTCGTCGGCTGAGTTCTTTTAAAATTAATACAATTCCTGTAACAGATTAATAAAATACCTGCCGACATCATCAAAAATACACCAAATCGTTCTCTGCTAATCTAAAAACGTGAGGAAATTAGAACATACACTCATACATGCACACATACAGGGATGACAGCCCCAGGAACTCAGCTTTCGCGTTAGAGTGTAAGTGCAATCCCGGGGGAGAGTACATGTACACGTACATATGGAATCATTCAAACATTCTGAGAATGGATTTATTTGAAAATTGAAAAATATACCATTATTTTCATTTATTTTTATTGTGGTTACAATGCTTTCCTGTTTCGTCCCTTATATTGTATGTATGGAAAGTAAAATCTATAATAGAACGGTATCAATCAGGGTTCTCGCTGCCGATCGCCACTGCGCCAAAATGTTTCATTTGGGGAGAAAACTAAAGATTGAAATCGCCAAATTGCAAGAGATGTTTTTTTTTTTTACTTTCAGCAACACTCTCAATGATGTTACTGTATGATTAAACCTTTCTGTGTAACTCATTTATTTGTGTCTTGATATTCTTAGTGCTTTATGACGAATTATTTGAACTTGGCTACTTTTTCCTTAGCGGTTAGCCAAATTGCTCAGATTAGTCAAAAACCAGTGATAATACCGGTGTCAACTTTTATCGTTGCCTATTGGCTAATTTTCTAAACCATTAGCTGTAGAAATATAGTTCCAATAGTAAAAAAGTTTCAAAGTTGTTCTTCATAATCTTAAAAGTACTTTACGTCAAAGTAGTTATTTTTTAAAAGTTACGACGTTCACATTTTTATTCTGTTTCTGGGGTCCATATGTTATATTTAGAAAAATCTTCTCCATATTTTAACAGGAAAAATAATAAAATTTTCTTTTTTGTACAACTAAACCTTACCGAGTTATGATACTTTGAATTTTATGGAATTCTAGTATTTTCTGGCACTAAAAATATGTTTCATCCATATGGGAGAGAAAAAAAAAGAAATCTTGACAATAGTGTTTTTATTATTATTATTATTATTATTAGTCTACAATGCTTCGAAACCCTTGAAAAGAAAAACAGATATTAAAGGCGGCAGATTGTACAGGCCCATTGCCGCATTTAAAACGAAAATCTCGCCCAATTCGTAGAAAACATTGTTAGGTACTCCGTACTTTAAGAAATATAATTCATTTCACCATTCGTTATTTATTTTTAATTATTTCTATTTAATAGGTTGTTCAAATACTTTAACTTTCAAATAAAAGTAAGATTTTAAATTGAATTAAGAATAGTATATAAATTTTAAACTTCAAAACAAAATTGCGCAGAACTTTTTCGGGTGACAAAAGGGCGCACAAACTTTACTTGCTCCAGGGCGCTGAATATGCAGCTACGCCACTGAACCGCAGGTAAAGGAACTCCATATAAACGATGGATACGTAGATGAACTATTATTTTAACACAATCAAACTGATTGGTAAAGTTATCATACGAATTTGAATATTTCCAACTGAGCGAAAAAATGCCCAGGATCTGGGTTCGATTCCCAGCCTGGGCATTTTTTCGCTCAGTTGGAAATATTCAAATTCGTATGATAACTTTACCAATCAGTTTGATTGCGTTAAAATAATAGTTCATCTACGTATCCATCGTTTATATGGAGTTCCTTTACCTGCGGTTTATTCTGTTGAGCTGTCTACATGACAGACCAGATGTTCTACCAATAAGGTTTTCTGAGCGAAATATGCTGGCTGGTTGTCGGCCCAGTTAGCTTAAACGGAAAAGCATTGGCCTTGTAAGCCAAGGATCTGGGTTCGATTCCCAGCCTGGGCATTTTTTCGCTCAGTTGGAAATATTCAAATTCGTATGATAACTTTACCAATCAGTTTGATTGTGTTAAAATAATAGTTCATCTACGTATCCATCGTTTATATGGAGTTCCTTTACCTGCGGTTTATTCTGTTGAGCTGTCTACATGACAGACCAGATGTTCTACCAATAAGGTTTTCTGAGCGAAATATGCTGGCTGGTTGTCGGCCCAGTTAGCTTAAACGGAAAAGCATTGGCCTTGTAAGCCAAGGATCTGGGTTCGATTCCCAGCCTGGGCATTTTTTCGCTCAGTTGGAAATATTCAAATTCGTATGATAACTTTACCAATCAGTTTGATTGTGTTAAAATAACTGTTCTATCTTGTCTATTTATCTATGTACTAGAGTAGGTAGAAAATTATTTAACAAGAAAAACTTTCAAATAACAGTTTACATTTTTGCTAATTTGTAATTACCAAAGTTGCTTTAAAAACAGTTGTAGATTACGTGTAATTGATAAACTTGATTGGTATAAAAATATTTTATAATTACTCCAGGGTAGCTAATAACTTTCTACTGTGTCCTTTAAGAGTTGTTTCATTGGCGTACAATGTTATTATAGAAAAATGAGTTATATTGGTAATATCGTGATACAGAACTTAATTTCTAACAAAAAAAAAAAAACAAAAAAAAAAGTAATATTCCGCCGTAATATCAAACTTAGTGTAATCTTCTATAATTTCCCTCCGCATATTTATGTTTCATACATTATTTACGAAATTTAAAGAAATTTCAGCAAAATAAATTTTTTTATGTATATCGACTGCATCTTCAATCATTTATCTATAATAAAATCTAACAAATAAACAGAGCAAAAATATTAAAATCAGGGGTTGGTGACTTTCAGAAAATCATACTTGTCAAGGATTTATTTCACCAACTAGCAAAACACAACACACAGCGCTATTCCCGCGAGCTCCGGCGTAAATTAGCACTGGTCGTGAATTAGAAGCAGTAGCCCTGTTTTTTACACCGCTTTGTCGCGCTTTTTGATGTTCTGAACCTTATAACTGGAATTCCCCATTTGCAACTGTGAAGATCCATGACAGTTTCCAAAGTTTCATCCCATTTGGAAATGTTTATTTTTAACGGAATGTAATAAATTGACGGATTATTTTTGTTGTTGCAAATGAACGTACGATTTGTATGTTTATTAACATGTTTTTTTTTTGTTGTTGTTGTTTTTTTTTTCTATTTCTGGAGCTTTGCATATACGTAGAAAGTTTTGACTCATTTTGAAATTATGAATCATGTTTTCACAAAGCAATCAAAATTAAATTTCATTGCAAAATAATTTCCAAAAAAAAAAAAAAAAAAAAAAAAAAAGAGTAATTAGTAAAAAAGTCTAATTGGAAATGCTGCCAAATAAGAAACAATTCAGCAGACGATTTTTATAGATCTCGTTTCATCTTCATAATCTATCAGCTCATCTTCATAAATAAAAACAAATTCATGAACCCTAAAACTGAGCCAATGACTCAAAATAGATTGAACGTGTTAGTCTGACTTTTCGTGAATGTAATACATTCAATCAATTAATATAACTGATTTAATTTGTACTTTTTGGAAAATGAAAACTAGAAAAGTATCGCATTATTACTGTTTAATTTCTCAATGCAAGTATAATTTTTCTATTTTAATTTTAAGGTTGTGTGTGCTGCAAATAACATGAATCAATAAATTACGTTCCTATTATTAATTCAGTTTTTCTCTTTTTTTTAATTTTTCGTTTGCAAAAATGAAAGGAATGCCTTTAAGGGCCTTGTATATCCTCGGGCTGACAATGGTAAAAAATAAAAATATCTGGATAATCAAATAAGTAAACGTTCTATTTGGATAAGTGCCAAATTTCTATCATATAATGAAAATTTCATTTTCAAGAAACTTAACTTCCAAAGTGCAGCAATTGAAAAAGCTCTGTTTCATTTTTAACCCTTTCCATTACATTTTTTTTTTTTTTTTTTTGTCTGTGTGTAGGTGTGAGATTACTTTTAAGTTTTACTGAAATTTAAAGAATGCGCCATAGTATAACCTAACGAATAGTATAGTTATTTAGCGTACGACTAATATGACACGATAAGAATGGGACATGGAAGCAATTTTGAAGACTTTTGAAAATGTATCAAACAAGATTAAATAGAAATAACAACTTTATAGATTTTTTTCCACATGTTTGAAAAAAAAATGTATCAGCAATGGTGTATAAAATTTTAAGCGAACTTTCATTTATTCTTTTTGTTACTAAATGCTACAATATAAATGAAGTGATAATAGTAAATGTAAAGACATATAGAAGAAGTTCGGATAATATGGAATTCTATTTCATTTTTATTTGTAAGTCAACATAAAAAAATTGAGATCCATTAAAAGTTAGTAAAGAACAAACTTTGACTATTTCTTAAAACGTTCTAATGCGTTTAAAGTGGAAGAAAAAAATAGCTATCAATGTTTAGCTTAAAAAAAAATTTCACTTTTTGCGTTGTGGCAACTACTCGGGTTTACTAGTAAGTTTACCATTGTGTTTTCCTGCTCCCAGTCCTCCATATTTTCATACCTTTGGGTGCAGGAAAACACAATGATAAACCTACCGATCAACCACTAAAATCGGGTCTGCAGCAAGATAAGACTTGGCAGACCAGTTGCAATTTAATATGCCAATCGAGTTCTTTCTAATCCTTTCAAACTGATTACGGCATTTAAGACGTAAAAGCACGTTCTTCCGTTTTTAACTATACTAAATAGTTTGGCCGTTCGAAGCTAAAAACGAACAACAATTCCCCTCACCCCCCTCAAATCGCAACATTCCGTTCTTCATCTTCGTTCAGCTGTGTAAATCGGGTTTTGGGCATGCGTCAGGGGCGGATCCACTGGGGGGGGGGGGGGCAAAAAAAGATATAAATCCACCGATTATCGCAAATTTCGACAAATGGTCACCGAAAAAAATCAATTTCGTCAATCGTTCACAAGTCAAAAGGATCGCAAAAGAAACGCGTATTTTGCCAAAGGATCGCGAAAAAAACGCCAATTTCGTCAAAGGATCGCAAAAAAAACGCAAATTTCGTCAAAGGATCGCAGGAAAAAAACACGAATTTCGTCAAAGGATCGCAGGAAAAAACGGGAATTTTGTCAAAGGATCGCAGGAAAAAAACGCGAATTTCGTCAAAGGATCGCAGAAGAAACGCGAAGTTCGCCAAACAATTACGGAAAACTAATTTCGTGAAAGAATCGCGCAAAAAACACTAATTTCATCAACAGATCTCTGAAAAAAGGCGAAATTCTTCAGAGAATCGCAAAAAAATACGCGAATGTCGCCAAAGAATCGCTGAAAAAACCCGAATTTCGTCAAAGGACCGCGGAAAAAACGCACAATTAGTACCGGGAGGAAATTCCCTAGGCGCGCATCCAATGGGGGCGAAGGGGGTCGATCGAGGCAAAGAAGGGAAGAACAAATTTACCAAGTTGGTTTTTAAGAAATGAACACACCATACTCACTTTAGCTTTTAACTGACTAGTATTAGGACATAATACTTTTTTGTTCATTCATCAAATACCCCTTGATTACCAATGTGGGTGGCAATAACAGTACATTTTTTACACATTAGTGGCTTTCTTCAGTGAACATTAAGATGCTTGAAATTTTCAAAGGACCTTTCTTTTTCTTGTTTCTTTCTTTCTTTGGAAATTGCTATGAATCCCATTCTTTTCTCAAACAATAAAGCACTCCTCAAAAATATCGATAATACAGAAATTAGAATTGCAGCTTCTTTGAAAGAACGAAAAAGTTTCATTAAAAGGATCCGCATAACGTTGTCAATTTCTGCTGTAGAGATTCAACAGAAGGTACACGAAGTGGTATCGTCCACAACTTCAACCCATAGTGTAAAAAATTATGGCGCCTTATGCCTTTGACAGGACATAATCCTTTCTCGTTCACTAATTGCCGAAACGTCAGAGAGGTTTACCATTGACACCCGAAAAGTGTTTGCTTGTCTGTCTGTTCCGCGAAAACTGCCATTAAAAGCGTTGGATTCATATCTTGGGGGGAGGGGGGGGTGACCGTCCCGATCGATCCCCCCGTGGGTGCGCGCCTAGGGGAATTTTGTCCTGGTGCTAATCGTGCGTTTTTTCCGCGGCCCTTTGATGAAATTCGCCTATTTTTTCGCGATTCTTTGACGAAATTCACATTTTTTCCAAGATCTGTTCACAAAAATCACATTTTTTGCGCGAAATTGGCGTTTTTTTCGCAAATGTTTGACGAAATTCGCGATTTTTTCGTGATCCTTTGACGAAATGCCTGATTTTTTGACGAAATTCACGTTTTTTTTCACGCTTCTTTGACGAAATTGGCATTTTTTGCGCGATCCTTTGACGAAATTCGCGTTTTTTGCGGTCCTCTGACCTGCGAATGATTGATGAAATTGATTTTATTCGGCGGCATTTGTCGAAATTCACGATAATCGGTGGATTTATATTTTTTGATCCAAAGGAGGGGGGCGATTTCCCCCTTTCCTTGGATCCGCGCCTGTGAAGAGAGACACACCACTTAGATGACACATTTTGTCTTTCAAGGATGTTAAGGCCCCTTCAGATTTCTGAAGGGGATTCTTTTACAGAGATCATTGTCTTTCAGAAATCTGATATTAAAAAATGGATGTGATGGTTATGTTTGTCAGCTTTCGATAGTTAGTTCTTGTATTTTTTAGTGTTGAATCAAAAAATGACCTTTATTTTTTACCATAGCATCACGTCAGAATTTTTCACAAATCGCTAATTTTTAAAAAGTCGAATTATTGGGAAAATTTGCTACTATAAAAGAGACGTAACTTTTTTTCATAATAATGTATTCATTTTTTTGCTTATACTATGCATTTTTACAGTTAAACATATAAAATATTGTGTATTTAAAATCCTTATAATTTTATTCCATGCTTGGAAGTTTCTTTGAACTGCCCATGCTCTGCTTCGCGCTTTTCATTTTATCTTCTTTATGGGGTTCATCTCGGTATTCTCTTTTATTTTGGCGGTTGATAAGGCTGGGAAATTTGTCGCAGATATGTTTAAAACATTTACCTTCTTTTGTTAAGGCTTTGACAAATTGCTTTGAGAGATTTTCGCTATTTTTTTTTACTTTTGAACATTGAAATTTATGATTTGCGAGAATCGTGACGTGATGGTTAAAAATGAAGGTCATTTTCGGATTCAGTGCTAAAAAATATATCAAAATCAATTATCAAAAGTTAAAAAACACAATCATCGCAGGCTTGTGTTATTAACGTTGTTAAAACTTCACTATAACTAGAAGAACAAAAAATAAGATAAATAATTACCACAGTACAAGAATAAAAAGAAAAAAATAATAAGTCATTCAATAAATAAATTTTGTTATAACGTTTTAATTTTTCAACCTAATAAGTAACAATAAACCATATTTTGAGGAGAGGGAGGGATTATATAATAAGAGTGTTGGATAACCGAGTGTTTCGGTTAATAGGACGTCGGATAATCGAGAGTCTAATATGTTCGAATCGCACTCATTATTTCATATTCATTTAATAATTAACTGCAAGGAATGATTTGAGCAGCAGAATTTATGACTACGTTGATTATATGTCACTCGGTATCTCCCCCCCCCCCCCCCCACACACACACACACACAAAAAAAACGATTCTCTGGATCCGCCCCTGGCATGCGCGAACGCTTTCGGCGACTTGGAATGAAATAAATGATTTGTTTATGAGAGTGCGTTGTGATTTTTTATTAATAATTCAGCTAATTATCAGAAATGTAAGATTCTGAGTCTCGGGTGCACCAGGAGAGGCCTTGGACTACCCTCACCCAAACTTCCAACATTGAACATGCGGTAGATTTTCCTAGCCATCGCACGCACACACACAGACAGAGTGAAACTTTCTTTTATTAGCATAGATTTGGTAGTCAGCTATTTAGGAAAACTTATATAAATAGTAAAGTCAAATATCGCAAAAATTCAAAAAGATAGGATATACAAGGTGGCTACTAAATACTGTTGCAAATATTCAGACATCTTATTTTACAAATCTACCCTATACATATAAAATCCTAATGAAACGAATTTATGAAACGGATATCTGAATCGACTGATTAAACAACTGATTATGTTTCAAGCGATTTCCCCTAAAATATGGAATACTTTGCGATGAAATTAACACCAAAAAGCAGCATTGATCCGCAGATCTCAAAACTGGTATTAGAATTTTTAAATTTAAATTAGTTTTCGAAAGATTAATTTTTTTCTAATTTTATATACATTTTTCTAATGATGGCAACTCAAATTTTAATCAAACAGATATTTTTTTTTTCATATTTCAGAAAAGGTTGACATGGTAACCCGGCTATTGTTGTTTATTTGATAATAAATGTTTATTTACTTTTATTTCTTTTTATAAAGTATATACATTATTTTGTTCTATAATTATTAATTATTTTTTTATATTTCCTTTAGAAAATAATAGAAAATAATTAAAAAATACGGTACTACTTAGTTATTCCGTCGACCAATTTCGCCAAATTATACAAATCGCCAAAACTCTCGCCAAATTATACAAATTGACATAATTTTTATTTTAAATAACGAAAACACAAATAAATTAGTATAACATTAATAAATATACAAATAAAAAGTCGAAATAAAATCACTTGATGACGTGAACACGTGTAGCTTGCTTAAAGTCAAGTGAATGTGACATTTACGATCAACCATTATTGTCATTTAATCTTATAGTTGGCGATAGATTTTTGGTCGACGGGATAACTAAGTAATACCAAAAATGCATATGTAACTGGCATTTGAAAACGAGGTTTTCGCCAAATTTTCGTAAAAAAAAATAAATAAATAAATAAAAAATAAAAATAATAATCACGCCAAACATGCTGTGCGTATATCTGGCCAAATATTACCACTCGAAAAAAAAAAAAAAATGCTAACTGGCGAGTTGAAAAAAAAGCTATTGGCGAGATTTGCATCCGGCTAGCGTAACAGTACCAATAATTCTTTGCAACCATGGAAATTTTATGTAGTTTTATTCGAAAAAATATTTTTGAATTTTTAATCTTAATGGAAAACTTACGGTCCTATATTAGCGCGATATTTTTCTGACACCAATGTCATGTACGGAACGGGCACTTAACTGGTGCCAAAGTATCGTTATTTTGCTTGATATGGTAAGCCGCATGTTGTTGTTTATGTTGTTGATGCGTTCCCCAAATTGGCGTCGTTAAAAAACGCGCCAACATGGGACGTATATGACATCTGTGCCAAACTTTCATATGAACGGCGAAGGGATCAGACCGTATTTGTTTATGGCAATTGATGACTTGAACTATTATAATATAGATGAAATGATGCGATAGAATAATATTTGGCAACTTATCACCTATGCCTGGCTAACATTAAAGCTCCAAAATGGCATCTAGAGTATAAAAAGCGAAGTGGTCCGCCTGGAATTGTTGATGATAGTCACATGACTTCGGCTATTGTTATAGAGATTGTTTTAAAATACCGGGAGACAAAGACTCTGTATACTTAATTTATTTTATTTTAGCTTCTTTTCAGATGTTTAACTGACCCTCTTTAATCAAAAACGAAAACAACCATTGGATATCTTAACAGCAACTGATTTGCCCTTAAAGTTTTGCAATCAAAGGGAATTGAATAGAAACCCATTTACAGGGAGATCCGCACAGCTTTTTTCAGTAAATTCAATCTTCTCTAATATTTTTAAAACCCATCAGATTAGCGTGTTTTTAGATTCTGCGGTGTCTGAACAGGGGTTGGCGAGCATAGCTTGCAGGGGGCAGAGTCCCCTAGTATAAAATATAAAATGATAAACACACTAATATGATGAACATCTGAGATGAAAGTTTAGCGGAAAATAATTTTATTCGAATCGACTGTCATCTTTATCGATTACCAAAGATAACCTCTTATGCCATTGTCCGACTGCGGCACGAGTCATTAGGTGCGTTCGTAATTATATAAATAAGTAGCACCTACAGTTGTCGTTCAGTCCGTCTGTCTGTCCGTTTGTCCGTCCGCATATAACAGAGCAAAAACTACCCAACCAAATGGTCTGAAATTTTAAATATATGATTATTGCAAAATTTTGTCGAGCGATTTAAAATTTTATGAAAATCGGATGCATACTTTAATTTCAGTGACAGTCAAAATTTTTCTTTACATTACGGCCAATGGGAAAAAAATATTGCAAGTGAATTTTAATGATGTTACAGCCTTCCGAATGGTCTGAAATTTTAAATATATAATTGTTGCAAAATTTTGTCGAGTCTTTGCCAATTTTATGAAAATCGGATGTATAGTTTAATTATAGGGACAGTCAAAAGTTTTCCGTTACATTACGGCCAATGGAAAATAAATATTGCAAGTGCATTTTAATGATGTTACAGCCTTCCGAATGGTCTGAAACTTTAAATATATAATTGTGGCAAAATTTTGTCGAGCCATTTCAAATTTTATGAAAATCGGATGTATAGTTTAACTACAGGGACAGTCAAAAGTTTTCCGTTACATTACAGGGAATGGGAAAAAAATTATTGCAAGCACGTTTTAATGATGTTACAGACTATGCACTTATGAAACGCAAAAAATATATATTCAGTACAATATGGGGTGCATAAAATAATTATAAAACTAATTTCAGTACGAACGCACCTCATTTGCCACGTTTGACGAGCAATTTCCAACTTGTTTTAAGAGGTAATCGGTCCCATTCACACAATATACAAGCTTTGGGAGAGCTCAAACTTCTGTGTTGTTTGCTATTTACTTTAGCCTCTAAAATCCCCCATACGTAATAATGTAAAGGATTTAGATCCAGTGAAGAAGATGACCAATCTTCTTGCATGATAAAGTTCGGACAATTGATATGGAGTCAAGACTGTCTTGATTTAGCTCAGTGCGAAAGTGCAGAATCTTGCTGAAATATCCAATTCTTTTTGGGATACAATCTGTCAGCCAGAGGCAATAAATGTGTAGCCAATATATGTCCTGTTTGTAATATTCCGCATTGATTTTTATTCCTTTATCGATGAATTTTAAAAGGAATTTTCCAGTATTTGACACTTGGAGCCCGAACCATAGCATAATTCTTGTTCTGAAAGCGTTTAATAGTTCGAAGGTTTTCAGGTATATCCTCGAAGGTTGCTGGATATACAACATCATTTTTAGCATTATAACACTGTTCAGTGCAAAATAGCTTCTCATCAGAAAATATTATTCTGTCAACACTTTTCCTACCATGCCGCTCAGCAATTTCTTATATCTTTCTAATCTTTTCATTCTTTGTGCAGCAGCCAAACCTTGAATTTTTCTTTTGCGATAAGTGCGAAAACCCAAGTCTGTATTTATAATAACTTGCATAATTCTGCCACTCACGTTCTCATCTGCAGCCATTTTATTTTCAGAACGTTGTGGATTTCTTTGTACCTATTCACGAGAATTCTTTTGATGCGCTCTTTTGTGCGAACTGAGCGTGGACGATTAGAACTAGGCCGATCTTTACAGCTATTAGTATCCAATAATCGATTTATAGTTTTATGTATATATAAATGTTCTATTAAAACCAAGGCATTTTAATTGCTTAAAGATTTTACCTGCGGAAAAATTGCGATCAAAGAGTTGGTTAATCATCATTCTTTTGGCTTCCATCTTTAAAATAATTTTAAATATTTGCTTTATACAGAAATCGTCTGCACTAATAGAAAATTGCCAAACACTGAAATAGAGAAATAAATTGTTTTACCAAACAATAAAAATTAACTCTATTTTTTTTGGAGAGCGTAACAGTGCTTAGTAGCCAACCTGTAGTGAGTTGCTTTCTAAAAGTAGCTTTATTATAAGGGATTTTCCACAATTTTTCAATCAGCTCACCGTATGATTTTTCTCAAGTGCATTCCAGTTAAACGAAAATAAAATCCATATGGAAATTACAAGTAAGTCAATAAAAACCTTATTCAAATCTTACAATGTGCCTTTATTTTGATCTCATTTTGAATACAGTAATATTTCCTTTGAAAGTACTGTGACACCGCAATGAGAAATCTCTGGTTGAAAGTACTGTGAGACTGAAATGAGAAATCTCTGGTTGAAAGTACTGTGATACCGCAATGAGAAATCGCTGATTGAAAGTACTGTGATACCGCAATGAGAAATCTCTGGTTGAAGGTACTGTGATACCGCAGTGAGAAATCTGTGGTTGAAAGTACTGTGATACCGCAGTGAGAAATCTTTGGTTGAATGTACTGTGATACCGCAGTGAGAAATCTCTGGTTGAAAGTACTGTGAACTGCAATGAGAACTCTCTGGTTGAGAGTACGGTGATACCGCAGTGCGAAATCTCTGTTTGAAAGTATTGTGTTACTGCAATGAGGAATCTCTGATTGAAAGTACTGTGATACCGCAATGAGAAATCTCTAATATACTGCGGAACGCCACAGCTCGTGTCACATGGGAATAAAAGTCACCTTAAAAGGCGTATTATTTTTATAAAAAAAATAATACGAGCTAAGTTTTCGAAAGTTACAAGTGATTTTCTTTATGCAAAAATCTAAATATTTCTAGATAAAAAAAAAAGGGAAGAAAGAAAAAGAAAAGAGCCATGAAATATTTTTACTTTTCAAGCCGAAAATCTCACATGCTTCTTCAAACCAACAGATAGGACTGATTTAATTGATACTTTTTCGAAAACAAAAACGGAGAAAATAGTATTTGTGGTTTCATTCTTCAATGCACGTAATTTTTCTATTTTAATTCTCAGGTTATATGTGCTGCAGATAACATGAATCAATAAATTACGTTACTATTATTAAATCCGATTTTGTCTTTTTTTAGTCATTCGTTTGCAAAAATGAAAGGAATGCCTGGGGGAGCCGCCGTACACCCTCGGCAAACAGTGGGTCGAAATAAAGAAACCTAGATTACTAAATAAGTAAATGCTCTACTTGGATGACTGCCAGTTTTCTGTAATAGAGATTTCAATTAAAGTTTTTTTTTTTTTTTTTTTTTTTTTTTTTTTTTTTTTTAACAGCGTAATTAGATCAATTGAAAGCGCTGCTTTTTTTTTTTTTTTTTTTCCTAAATAACAATTAATCAGAGTATTCCAAAATAGTTGAAACGCAATTTAATTTCTTACCTGTTTTAGATAATTAGGCAGTGTGAACTGCAAATAAGTAAGGAAATAAGTTTATGTTAATGAAAACCATTAATTTCCAAAGGTTACATTTTAACAATTTTTATACGACTCACTGACCCAAAAGTGGTCAATTACAGAAATATTTCATTTATCTGACACAGGATAATTGCGAAAAACTGCATATCGGTATCTTTGCAACTGAATGCGTTATATTTAGTTTAAAATTAACTATTATGAATGCACGGTAAAAAAAAAAAAAAAAAAAAAAAACTCTTGATTTTACAGTAAAAATCTGAAAGCTTGTAATAAATATAGACATTTTATTTGGGAGGAAATCTGTAAAGTGTTTATTTTAATAGCAGAATCTGTTAAAGTAACAGAAATTTCGTCATATTTATTTCGTAAAGTTTTTTACTGGCGTCCCTGCAGGCGGTCTTTTACTGTAAAATCAACAGATTTTTGCATAGTGTTCTGAGAAATAGAACATATATTTACTTTATTTTGACTCATAGAGAAAATTTGTAAATAATGCTTTACAAAATAAATCTAGCAGTCAGACAATTCCCCATAAATAATTTTTTAAGCGTTTCATATTCAATTATATTTAGAGTATTAACGTTCTGGCTGACAGTTTTTTTCTGAAAAAAAAAATTACAGTTTCCACATAATTTTACAAAATTCCACATAAATAATTTTCAAAACGTTTCATATTCAATTATATTCAGAGTACTGACGTCCTGGCTTACAGTTTTTTTTTCTTACAAATCAACAGATTTTTTTTACAGTTTCCACATAATTTTACAAAATTTCACATAAATAATTTTCAAAACGTTTCATATTCAATTGTATTTAGAGTATTGACGTCTTGGCTGACAGTTTTTTTTCTGAAAAATCAGCAGATGTTTTTTACAGTTTCTGCATAATTTTAGAAAATTCCACATAAATAATTTTTTAAACGTTTCATATTCACTGATATTTAGAGTATTGACATCAACAGATTCTTTTACAGTTTGGCGACCATGTATTAAGGGAACTTCTCCTTTTTTGACCTACAATTCACATAATTATTATTTTTTTTTTTCCGGTTAAGAAAAGTATAGGTGTATCACCTTCGAATTTTTGTATTATATTTAATAATATTCCACTGATATACAGTTGCACCTCGTTATAACGACACTCTAATGGCCAGAAAAAGTGTCGTCATAAGCGGAGTGTCGCGGTAACCGGAGTTGGAGAAATACGTGTTTATAAAAAGCTGTATTTTTAATTAATTTAAGACAATTTTAAATTCATACCTGTTCTTGCAATTTTAAGCAATAAAACGTTATTGTTAAGCAAAATAAACACAAAAACAAAATTGAAAAACATAAAAATCAGATTTATGATGACTTTTTTTTTTTTGGTTACATGAAATATTGATGAATTAAGGTTTGCTTATCCCTAGATGTGCTTCCTACAATTTTTTTTTCAATGTTATACAATGAATTGTAATCAATGTTAGTTGTTTCGGACATGGATGTTGGATAATTTCTGATCGTTTCAATGCAATGCAATGCTTCGTTTTTAGTCGGATGAAAAACGCCATGTAAGCACAAGAAAGCGTCGCCTGACCAGAACGAAAAAGACCTCGGGTAGACTGATGCGTCTATCTGGAGCTTAAATGAGTCATTGATTGTGTGTGAATTCATTTATTCAGGTAAAGGATTGAAGTAAAATTTCTCATTTATCTCAATGGATATTTTAGACACTTTTGTGAAAAGTTTGGCTAAGATATTTCGCATCGCTTAATTTCCGTGCTTATAAGATGGATTATGAAAAATGGACATTTTCCCTAAACCGTCGGTATATCCGAAGTGGTAAATTATTTAACGACGTAGAATACGGTGTTTATTTACATTAAAATCGTATACAGAAAATTGGGACTTTGAAAAACTGACGTGAAAAGCGGGGTGATGTGAAAACCGAGTGTCGGGATAACGAGGTCCGACTGTATTTAATTTTTCTGTGTAAAAAAAAAAGAAATACAGTTGGACCTCGTTATCCCAACACCCGGTTTTCATATCACTCCGCTTATCACGTCACTTTTTCAAAAGTCCCGATTTTCTGTATATGATTTTAATGTAAATAAACTCCGGATTTTACGTCGTTGAATAATTTTCAACTCCGGATATCCCGACGGTTTAGTAAAATTGTCCCTTTTTCATAATTCATCTTATTAAGAACTGAAATTAAGCGGTAAGAAATGTCTTAGCCATGCATTTCACAAAAGTGTCTAAAATACCCATTGAGATAAATGAGAAATTTTACTTCAATCCTTTACCTGAATAAATGAATTCACACACAATCAATGACTCATTTAAGCTCCAGATAGACGCATCAGTCTACCCGAGGTCTTTTTCGTTCTGGTCAGGCGACGCTTTCTTGTGCTTACATGGCGTTTTTCATCCGACTAAAAACGAAGCATTGCATTGCATTGAAACGATCAGAAATTATCCAACATCCATGACCGAAACAACTAACATTGATTACAATACATTGTATAACATTGAAAAAAGAATTGTAGGAAGCACATCTAGGGATAAGCAAACCTTAATTCATCAATTTTTCATGTAACAAAAAAAAAAAAAAAAAAAAAGAAAAGAAAAAGAAAAAAAAGTCATCATAAATCTGATTTTTATGTTTTTCAATTTTGTTTTTGTGTTTATTTTGCTTAACAATAACGTTTTATTGCTTAAAATTGCAAGAACAGGTATGAATTTAAAATTGTCTTAAATTAATTAAAAATACAGCTTTTTATAAGAATATTTTTCGTCAACTCCGGTTACTGCGACACTCCGCTTATGACGACACTTTTTTCTGGTCATTAGAGTGTCTGGATAACGAGGCTCAACTGTAATAATAATATGCCTTGTGCGACGGAGAGTATATCGGCAGGTGCGCGGCATGAACTTCCTAACGGGCAATCGTTTTTCTCCGGTAAGCATCTGAAACGGTTGTCAAATTATGAAAGGGCATTAAATTTCTGGAGCCTATACCAACATTTAGTGTATAGTGTACAGCAGCGGTCCCCAAACTTTATTGGCACAAGATCGTTAAGTAAAAAATATTTTCGCGACTCACCTAATATAAGGGTATCAGTATGGAAATTGTTGTATGACCTCTATAAGCTATCGGCTATCCTATCCTGCAAAAAGGCAAATTTTCGTACGAAGGATGCTTTATCAACAAAAACCAGAATTGATAATCCCAATGTGTGCAAGTGTAATAATAATTAAAACAACACACAAGCTATAAATATAATTCAAAATACTTTAAATTATTATCATAACATAACTTTATAGTCAGTGGGATTTCTGGCACTGGGGGTAAGGAGGACATCTACATCAGGATTAAAACTGCTCAACCCTTAAATGCACGATTTTTTATTTTGTTTCGAAAAAAATATATATTATTCTCTGAAAGGATTATTACACAGGAAAAATAATGAAAAAAATCAGAGATACATTTTTCATATAATACGTCAATCTTTTCTTCTGTTGCACATCTGCAATTCAAGTAAAAACTACTGTCGTGTGGCTGTTTCACGCTAAAATATTGCAAATTAGTAAATATTTTAATAAAAATGTCTCCAAATATCTTATTTTACATAATTATTTATTTTACAAAACTTAACATTTAACCCTTTTATTCCCATGATAGAATACATTCTAGAAATTACGTAGTTAAGAGAATCTGATTTAACACCCAAAAGTGTCAATGGTTAATTTCGCTTTAAGGAATGCATGTTATCAATTAAAGAAAATATTGCTGTTTTAATTTTCTGGTGTGAATTCGGTACATAAGAATAAAAAAATTCTATTAATTTCAAAACACTGTTGTTTGCATATATGCAAAGTTGCGCACTAAAAGTTTAATTTTAACGTTAAGTCACTTTCTACACGCATATTTTTACTGTATTTGTTTTTCAAAAACAGCAAAATAGAAAAAGCATGTTCACGCAAGTATGTCGTGTTGAACCCATCAAGGACCGCAAAGCTGGTTTAGTTATTTCTGGATATTCTGGACGTATATTCATCCAGAAGAAAATTAAGAATTTTCCCATGAAATATTATTTGCTGATGAAATAGTTATATTTTTTAAACAGATGAAATAAAAAATTTTTTGTTGTGACAAACCTCGATTTTCTGCAACTCACCAAAACACCCGCTGCAACCCATAGGTTGGGAACTGCTGGTGTACAGCATTTCCAATTTGAATTATGTTTAGTATACTAAGAGATATTTGTAGAACACAAATAAAATCTCATTATAGGGCCATGCAAAGAACTGGATGGCTGCCTAGGGATGTTAATTTCTGGAAATGTGATTTCAGTAGTTTAAAGCGTGTTTGAGCCTGAATTAAATTTTAGCTTAAAATGTGGCCTGTATAAAAATCTGTAGGTAATATACAGGGCTATATAGAAGAATTCAAGTATGTTCTATTGGTAGAAATTTCTGAAAGGGAATTTTCAACATATTATGTGTTTTATTACTAAGCATGCTATGTAGAATATATACAAATCTATAGATCAAATACAGGGCTGCACAAAAGCATTCGAGTACTTTTTTGGCTATAGACGTAATTGCTGAAATCTGGTTTTCAAATGTGTTATGTGTTTTATAAAATGTTTAAATGGGTATCTTATTTACATTATTAAACAGCGATGTTTTGTTAAAGTATTCTGGGAGTATTGGAAAGTGTTTCATAATCTATGCTTGTCGCGTGATTTTTTCTTTCTTAAAAAAAATGAAGGAAATCAGTCAAATGATCTTCAAGAAAAATAGTCGCCCAGTTTGAAAAACATATTTTAGAAACGGTTTCGACATGGTTTTTTAAAACATGTTTTCGACACGATTTAGAGACGCATTTTCGACATGTTTTTGAGGCGCAATAAACGTCCAGCGTAGAGCTGCGAGTAGAAATACGTTTTCTGGCTGATGCGACTCGACGTTAAGTCCAACGAGCAAAAAGACTGCAAGGAATTTGAATATCACAAAATCGCTTTAGGTCAACAATCTACACACCTGAGAAATGCAAAAAATGCAATTAAAAAAATCGAAAATTTTGACCCAAAGAATTAGTATATCCACTTAAATTAATAATATATATTTAAGAGATATATCAAGAAAGGGGAAACATGCATACGTGGACAGTTTTGCGAATTCTACATAGACTCACAATACATTCACGGATTCGTATGTACTTTGTACATTGAGACATGAACTTGAAAAAAAAAATAAGTGGGTAAGTATTATCACAGATCGCACAGAGCATTCCTTTCAAAACACTTCATCCTTTTGCAAAATCTGTTAGTTCCACATTTCGCAACCAGGGTGCGCACTCTGTTCTAAACTATTACAAAACACGACCTCCACGGACATTTTCTCCCGACCTCCCTGGACATTTTCCCTTCGAATGAGGACTATTTATTTTTGTCGTTTGGCAACAGAAACTTTTTGTTTTGTAGATCGAACGAAAGAACGATTTTGAGAGATGTGGGTTTTTTTTTTTCCCCCATCAAATATGTTTTTAACGAATTCGAGATTAATTCATCGTATGTATATAATGTAAATATTTTTTTTGTATAAGTGAGCCATATAAATAGTCTAAAATGAAAGAGATGTTTCTTCATTTCCGACTACTTGATGTGAATTATTTTTAATTGCCGAATCTATCCTGGAATGAATAAGTTCTGATTCTAAAGAAGGCGGCCTACCTTGGATCGGTAAGTATTTTTTACTTACCTTTATAGATTTATATCATATGTTTTATTGTGTATCTGATATTTACTGGCGCCCGAACAGGGACTGCCTAAAATATCTGAGTCAGAATAAGAATTTCGTTGAATTAGAATCTTTATTGAAGTGCTTTGTTTATATACGATAATTGCAACCATTTTTGTTTTTGATAAATTTTATTAGTTATAATATTGATTTAAGAGAATGGATGCAGTTAATAAAACAAAACGCACTACTGTTAGGTCTCAAACTACGAAATTAATTAATAGAATAGAAGCGGCAATTTCAGAAAATAGTGCCGATGAAGTTACATTAGAACAGTTTCTCGCTGAGTTAGATTTGAAAGAAAAAGAGCTTAATTATCTAGATACTGAAATTCAAAAATCTAGTAAATTAGATGAATTAGAAGCTGAAGTTTTGAAATGTGATGAGTATAATTCGAATTTGGTAATTTGGAAAACGAAAGTAAAAAGGGCTAAATTGAAATTAGAAACTAAATCTAATTCGAATGTTTCTACTACAACAATAAACAAATCCGACGAAACAGTTGTAATTCGGGGGTTAGAATCCATTCGCATAAATTTACCCAAGCTAATAATTGAAAAATTTGACGGCGATCCTTCGGATTGGCAAAGATTTTGGGACCAATTCGAATCTACAATTCATAAAAATGCAGAATTGTCTGAAGTAGAAAAATTCAATTATTTAAAGTCATATCTGACTTCAAATGCTGCTAACTGTATAAAAGGTTATAGTTTAACTAATAGTAACTATTTATCTGCAATAGAAACTCTAAAAGAACGTTTCGGTAAGAAACAATTGGTAATTAGCTCACACCTTCATAAACTTTTATCACTTAATTCAGTAAAGAAATCCAGTGACGTTTATGCACTCCGCAAATTGCTGGACACTTGCCAGACCGAAATCAGAAATCTGAAATCTCTCGGATTGGAGATTGAAAATTATTCAGCGTTACTCTCTCCCATTCTAATTAAATTATTACCTTTTGACATAGTGTTACAAATAACAAAAAAATGTGGTAACGATGAAGAATTAAAAGTTACGGAAATAATTGATTATTTGAAAATGGAAGTTATTTCCCGAGAAAGAACTGCTTTTTTAATTTCTAATCAAGAGTCTTCGAACGCAGACATTACGTCTGGGAGGCCAGTGCGCGACAAGCAGTCGCCGAAAATAATTCCTTCAGCATCTGGCTTAATAAATGAAACGGTATCATTTTCTAAACCAAGTAAATGCCCGGAATGTAAAGAAAAACATTTTTTGATCGAATGTGAGTTATTTAAAAATAAATCATTACAGGATAAAAAGGAAACTTTAAAGCAGTACGGTTACTGTTTTGTTTGTCTCAAAAATGCAGGGCACATAGCAAAATATTGTAAAAAATTTGTTAAATGCAGCAATTGTTTTAAACGGCATTATAAAATTTTATGTCCCGAAAAAGAAAATGCCAGATCACAAGAAAATAATGAAAGCACGACATTATCAAATAAAACTTGTAATCGCGCAGTATTAATGCAGACTTTAACTGTCCGTTTAGAATCAAAGGATCAAGATAAACACTTGTTAGTACGCTGTTTGATAGACACAGGTAGTCAACGTTCTTATCTGAGTAAAGATATTATTAATCGAATGGGATACGAAGCAATAGGAGAAGAAAAAATGATTCACGGTCTTTTTGGTGGTATTCAAGAAACACACTTTCATAAGCGATATAAAATATATTTAAGTAATTTAGAAGATACTTTTAAATGTAATTTTGATATCTATGATCAAGACAAAATATGTACTGAGGTTCCAAAAATAAAAAATGGGCCTTGGATAAAGGAAGCTAAAAAATATGGGATAAAATTTACAGATTACGATGCATATACAGGGAAGCAAAAAGTTACAAATGCACAAGAAATAAGTTTACTTATCGGAGCAGATATTTATGGAAAGTTATTAACGGGGAAAATTAAATCCTTGGATAGTAATTTAACTGCTATACAGACCAAATTGGGGTGGACATTGATGGGTAAAACTAATGAAAAAGATACAAACGATTCCACAAAAGTTGTTTTATCCTTACATGTAAATGAAGCAAAACTCACAGATTTATGGCGATTAGACACTTTAGGAATTCTTGATCCAGGTGACAAAGGGTCTAGTTTAGAACTCGAACAAGCCGTAAAAGAACATTTCAATAAAAATATTCATATCAACAATGAAGGACGTTATCAGGTTAGTCTTCCATGGATTGTTGGTCACCCCCCCCTCCCCAGTGCTCGGAAAATTGCAGAACGTAGATTAAAAAACTGCGTAGATTCATTAAAGAAATCCGGCAATTTAGCTGCCTATGAAGCAGTATTTAATGAGTGGCTTCAAGAGGGCATTATTGAGGAAGTCGAATCAACTCCAGGAACGGAAGCTGAATTTTTTCTGCCACACAGAGCAGTAATAAAAGAAAATTCCACTACCCGAATACGCCCTGTTTTTGATGGGTCCGCTAGGGAAAAAGGCTCACCCTCTATTAACGATTGTTTGTTGAAAGGCCCCAATTTAGTAGAACTTATCCCTTCATTGATAAATCGGTTCCGATTGAAGAAAATTGGTGTAATATCAGACATAAGAAAAGCATTTTTACAGATTTGCTTAAATGAAAATGACAGAGCATTTTTAAAATTTTTATGGTGGAAGGAGGGAAATTCTGAAGAAACGAAAATTCTCCAACATCGAAGAGTTGTTTTCGGGCTTACATGCAGTCCCTATTTATTGGGAGCAACTTTGCAACACCACTTAAAAAAGTCACCTCCCTCTATGCAGGAAACAGCTTCTAAACTTTCAGAATCCTTTTATATTGACAATTGTGTCACTAGTGTTGACAATGAAAAGCAACTCAATAATTTTATAACAGAGTCAAAATACATTCTCAGCCAAGCTAAATTTGACCTCAGAGGTTGGGAACACAGTTACTCTAACTCCTCAATGAAACCAGATTTTTCCTTAGAAAACAAAATTGTCCCAGTTTTAGGCCTACGATGGCTGTTGCCCTCAGATGTTCTTTCCATAGATGTAAGGGAAATTAATAAAGATGATGAACTTATCACTAAAAGGAAAATATTGTCGGAAGTTCATAAAATTTTTGACCCCATCGGTTATACCTGTCCAGTAACTCTTTTCCCCAAAATACTTCTACAAGATTTGTGGAAAAAGAAAATAACTTGGGATTCTGAATTACCAACTCCGATTGCCCAAAAATTTCAGAAATGGAAAAATCAATTGAGCTCACTTAAAGATATTGCTATACCTAGATGTTCAATAAGCGACCCAGATAACATCGGTGATTTAAGTTTGCATGTATTCTGTGACGCGAGCAAGGTAGCTTATGCTACATGCATATATTTACGAAATGAGAACGAAAAATCAACATCATGTCAACTGATTCAAGCACGATGCAGAGTAGCACCGCTAAAATGTGTTACCATCCCCAGACTTGAACTCCTCGCATGTACGATTGGTGCACGATTATCTAAAGGGGTTAAGTCCGACTTAAAATTAGAAAATCTTCCAACTTTTTTCTGGACAGATTCTAGTAATGCGCTGTACTGGATAAAAAGAAGTGAAAACTGGGCTCCATTCGTATACAATCGTGTTAAAGAAATTCGATCTCTTAGTAATCCAGAAAATTGGCACTATGTGCCTGGAACTCTTAATCCAGCCGATCTACCTTCCCGAGGATGTTCCGCGGAATCCCTTAAACAATCCCTCTGGTGGGAGGGACCTGATTGGTTGAAAAAACCTCAAGAATTTTGGCCAAAAAGTAGTTTGAATTCCGATTTTGAAATAATTAACTCTGAAAAAAGAAAGACAGTTGTCAGTGCAGTAAATATCTCTCAAACTCCAATTGAGTTATATGAAAATACATCTTCATATTTGAAAATGATAAAAGTTACTGCCTGGATGTATAGATTTTTTGGAAATATCAGAAAGACACCGAATGAGCGAAATTTAGAGAAAATTTTAACATCTGAGGAAATAAATCACGCAGAACACGTCGTATTGAAATATGCTCAGAGATATTTATTAAGTGAATCTAAAGTATGTTATACCTCTTTACAGACTTTTACTGATGAGGAAGGTCTAATTCGAGTAAAAACACGAATCTCTATGCGAAAAGATTTCCATTCTTTCCGGTATCCGATAGTTCTGCCTTTCGATCATAATATTACCTATTCGCTCATAAGAAGAAAACATATTGAACTTTTCATGCAGGGATACAAATTGTAATGTCAGTTTTGCGCGAACAATTTTGGGTATTAAGATGCAGGCGTACAGTTCGAAAAATTATAAAAAGTTGCATGACATGTAGACGATTCACTGCCTCACCTGCTGAGACACCTACTGCCCCTCTCCCTGAAGAACGAGTCAAAGATGCTTCAATTTTTGAAAGTGTTGGTCTCGATTTATGCGGACCGTTATTTTTAAGAAATGGCTCGAAAGTTTGGATAGTTCTTTTTACGTGCGCCATATTTCGCGCAATTCATCTTGAATTGCTATCTTCACTTTCAACGGAAAATCTTCTATTAGCTATGAGAAGATTTATCTCAAGAAGAGGGAGACCCTCTATTATTATTTCTGATAACGGAAGAAATCTAGTGAAAGCATCATCAGAATTGAAGTCTATAAATTTTGAACGCTTGCAAAATTTTGCTATTGAACGAAAAATACAGTGGAAATTTAATCCACCTTCAGCTCCCTGGTGGGGAGGTTTTTTTGAACGCATGATAGGAATGTTAAAAGGTATTTTACGAAGAGTGCTTGGAAAGGCCAGTCTAAATTATGAAGAATTATACACCGTGTTATGTGACGCGGAAAGTGTAATCAATTCTAGACCGCTGACATATATCGCAGATGATGATGATCTTGACCCTCTTACCCCCGCGATGTTCTTAAGATATCAAAGATTCGAGAGTTCCTGAATTTGACATAATTGATTCAACAAAAATGAAAAGAAGATTTGCTTATCAGCAAAGAATCCGAGAAGATCTTAGAAAACGCTTTAGAATAGAATACCTGGGGCAACTTCGAGAAAATGCGGGAAGAAATAGGGAAACTGAGTTAAAAAAAGACGATATTGTCTTAATTGGGGACGATAATTCAAAACGTATTAATTGGCCTTTGGGGAAAATTGAAGAACTATATCCCGGCAAAGACGGAAAATTCCGGGTAGCCAAAGTTAAAACCAAAACGGTTTCTTTTTTGAGACCCCTTAAAAGACTATATCCTCTTGAAATCAATAATGAACTAATACTTCCTTTTTTAGTAGACAGAATTCCTGCTCCTGTAGACGACGATTCTGTTCCTGCTCCTGTGCCAGAGTCTTCAGATCCTGCCTCTGTAGTTGAACCTTTGGATAGCGTCTCTGTTCCTGCTCCTGAGCCCGAGACATCAGATCCTGTCTCTGTAGCTGAACCTTTGGATAGCGTTCCTGCTCCACTGCCAGTGTCTTCAGATTCCCCTTCTGTAGCTGATCCTCTGGATATCACTCCTGCTCCTGTGCACTAGTCTTCCATACCTGAGGATGGCAATCGACGATCTCGAGCTGGTAGAAAATTGAAACAGCCGCAACGACTAAATTTATGAAGTTTTGAGTTTCACTATACTGAACCTCAAAGGTGGGAGGATATTACAAAACACGACCTCCACGGACATTTTCTCCCGACCTCCCTGGACATTTTCCCTTCGAATGAGGACTATTTATTTTTGTCGTTTGGCAACAGAAACTTTTTGTTTTGTAGATCGAACGAAAGAACGATTTTGAGAGATGTGGGTTTTTTTTTTTTCCCCCATCAAATATGTTTTTAACGAATTCGAGATTAATTCATCGTATGTATATAATGTAAATATTTTTTTTGTATAAGTGAGCCATATAAATAGTCTAAAATGAAAGAGATGTTTCTTCATTTCCGACTACTTGATGTGAATTATTTTTAATTGCCGAATCTATCCTGGAATGAATAAGTTTTGATTCTAAAGAAGGCGGCCTACCTTGGATCGGTAAGTATTTTTTACTTACCTTTATAGATTTATATCATATGTTTTATTGTGTATCTGATAAAACAAACCTCTATCCGAACGAAACTCCTTTTACAAACTATCCGTAGATATATTAGTCGAGGGGATCGGACCCATAGCACCCGAGATAGGTATGCGCCCCCTGGCGGTAAAAAATGAACTAAAATATGTGCGGTTATAGTGCATAATATGAAAGAGTGGTTAAAGGAGTGTCGGCAAAAGTTAGAAAAGTGCACCTCGGATGAAAAGTGTGGAGGTTAGAAAAATTGCTAAAAATACAGAAGTTAGAGCCCGGAGGGGTAAATAATATAAGACTTTTCTCAAATTTTTGTGATATATCTTTTGATGTGAGGTGTTCAGCAATAAGTATCCAAAATTTCAAATCTTCAACTTAATTAGGGGCTCAGTTAAAAAAAAAAATTAAAATATACAAGTTAGAGCCCAGAGGGGGTAAATGTAAGACTTTTTCAAAATTTTATGATTTGTCGTTTGATGTGAGGTGTTCAGCTATAAGAATCCAAAATTTCAAGTCTTCAACTTAATTAAGGGCTTAGTTAGAAAGAAAAGCTTAAAATACACAAGTTAGAGCCCAGAGGGGGTAAATATAAGGTTTTTTCTAAATTTTATGATTTTTCGTTTGATGTGAGGTGTTCAGCTATAAGAATCCAAAATTTCAAGTCTCCATCATATATAGTTTCTGATAACGGTCTCTGTGACAGACAGACAGACCGACGGACAGACAGAGGAGTGAGACGAATAGGGTTTCGTCAGATGAACGAAACCCTAATTATGTTTGGACTTGATTTATTTTAAACCATCAGAGTTTCGAGCAGCTGAGTTCTAGAAAGTGGAAAACCGACCCAGCAAAGAGGAAATTGCTGGCCAGCAGCAAGATAGGTGCTGGCAATGATGGAGAAGTGCTGGCTGATGGTCTACCACTGCATGACCACTGCTGGACAGCTTCAATCAACTTTGCTGTTGGAAATCATCAGATAAAATTCTGGTGGGCATCCATTTTTTCTCATGCGCTGGCCCACCACTAAATGGAAGTGCACGAACTTTTGCAGTATTATTGCTGGGAACCCTTACGCTAGGTGGCGCTGCGAATATCGATGACATTGAGTATTTGAACGCAAATCTGAAATGAATATCTTAACACAATTTAAGCTGTGAAGCTAATTTTTCTTTTTTTTTTTTTTTTTTTTTTTTGAAACTGTAAAAAAATATAGCACCACTGCCACCAACAAAATAAATAAGTAAATGAATAAATAAATAAATTCTTTATTTCAACGCACTTTTTTTTCTCCTTAAATATGATATTACTAGGTTACAAAGGATTTCGGTTTTAATAATTTACGCAGTTCAGAATCAATAATAAAAATAAGCGTATAAAATACAATGGATTTCTATACAATAGAATAATTTTGATACCAGTTTAATGATTGGGAACGTAAATCACAAAAGAAACAAACTTGAAATAGTATAATGAGAGCTTGAAAACTACGAGCAGTCGTAGCGTACGCTGAAAGCACTTGTTCATGTCCGATCACGAAAACCGAGCAGCATCGAGCGCGGTCAGTACTTGGGAGGGTGACCACATGCAGTTCAAATATTCGTATAGGCATTTCTATTATAGACACTTCTACATATATTTCTGTAGTTCTTGGTGAAACTAGCTTATAGAAAAAAGGGCCATAATTATATAATACTTTGTTTTTTATAGAATTCTATAAGAAATTTTTGTAAGGGAAAGTGCTGGGTCAGCAAAGAAATAGCAGTGGGATAGGTGCTAGCACTGCAGGAAAAGTGCCGGATTGAAGTAATGTGATGGCATACCAATGCTGACCTGCTGTTGGCCATCACTGATGGGCCAGCTGCATTCGGCTGGGACACTTTTCGACAGGTTTAAGTAATGGCACCCTTGCACTTTACCGCTGATAGCACTGCTGGCTGCCATCTTTTTTCCAGCTGATGGCCCACTGTTTCTTTCTTTGCTGGGGACCTGATGCAGGAATCCTGCATCATGAACGTGAATTAGAATCCTGCAGCCGGATTCTAATTCACATTCATTTTAAATTTGATTGTCTCCAACATCGCTTACTTTGACGCACAGTAGACGACGATATACTAAAACTTTTGATCTGTCACCATAAAAAAAGGAAAAAAAACTTTATATGTTACGACGACTACTATGGAAACGTATAGTGCTGTGTATCTTAACCTTTAACCCTTTGCGACCGTATGTGTACACTTAGCCTCTAAAAATATTTTACAGTCCCAATCGTATGCCTGCTCTCAGAGGCTTGAATCATACTAATCGTATATTATATTAAGTTGACAACTTTCGAAGATACGTAGGTTTGGAAATAATGTTATTCAATTTGTGTTTAAGTGTAATTAGTCATTTTCGCTTTTTAAAATACACCCTGCTGCAAAAAAAATAATGCATCCAGAAAGAATTGAGCCAGAGATACGAAACTTGGTTTGCTGATGTGATTTGATGAGTTATGTAAATGATTAATATTTCAGCACCAATGACCAATGGAGGCTCGTGCTTTGCGCATTTAAACAGTGCAGCAATCAGCATTTAAAAGAGCCGGTACTCGAATTCTCGAGTAATTTGGGGCTATTATTGCTGATACATGGGATTTGAAAGAATGATACCTTTAAGATGTTCTCGATGGCAATACGAACAGTGATCTGAATTCGAAAGGGGTCGAACCACGGGCCTAAAAAAGCGGGTTTGTCCAACAGACGTAACAGCCAGCATTTTGGTTGAAGTGATATTGTAATTCCGTGGTGTTGGCATCAGTAGATCAGAGAAGGCACGGCCAGCTGCTGCAGTAGCTCAGGACGCCCCCGGGCCAGAAATGCATGAGAGGATTGAGTAATCAAAAGAGCAGACACATCTATACCACCTATTCGATGGCATTTGCAAGTTGATATGGATGAAGTGGTATCACAGCATCCATAGACGATAGGCTGGTCCCACCTCTCGACGTCCATTTAGGCAGTTGCTTCTAACCCGTACACACAGGCAGTGTCGTCTAGATTGGTGTGATCTCGAGCAAGTTGAGCAGTGTCTGATTTGAGAAATGTGATATTCGGCGACGAATCCCGCTTTTCTCTCAATACTGGTGACTTCCATATGTGTATGGAGGTAGAGAGGTTAATGGTCCAATTCTGCATTTGTCACTGACCGGCACACTGCCCTAACACCAGTGTCATTCTGGTGAGCGATTTGCTGGGACAGCTGATCACTTTTACTCGTGCTGCAAGGTACTCTAATGGCTCTCAGGTTCGTAGACGACGATTTGCAGCCGGTGGTACGGTCTATTCTATTATGTTGCCTAGGTGCCATTTATCAGCAAGATAACGCTCGGCCACACACTGCAGGACTCTCACAACATTGACTACACGAATATAATGTTTTTCCATGGCTTTCGAGGTCACCAGATCTTGCTCCAATAGAGAATGTTTGGGACATGTTGGAAAGGCGACTTCAACCGTTTCGGAATACCACCGAAATAGTTTATCTGCTGCTACCCTTATGGCAGAATCTGCTGCAGGAGGACTCCAGTAACTTAGTAGACTCCATGCCCCACCAAGTATCGGCTTTTATAGCTGGTAAATGTGGCTTTAAAACCAACTGAAACTGACATTCTTTTTTCTGCTACTAAATAAAATGTTTCTTTGTTCTGAATTTATAATCATTTGCTCATCTAACTAAATACTATTCATATACCAAGTTTCGTGTTCATGCCTTATTTTTTTTCTGGGTTCATATATTTTTTGCAACAGAGTGTATTTTTAAAATAATACTGTAAAATGGCAAAAAGAAAGTGATCGAAAGAAGTATAACGTGAAATTAAAAGTAGTTTAAAAAAGATAAGATATAAGATGTAAAGAGTAAAGACTGTTGTGTATGTTCAAACATAAAAATTAACGGCTGCCTATTGGAGACTGGTTTGAACGATACCAAACGATGGAGAGTTATAAAATATAATTTTATATAAAATTAAAATATATTATTGTGTTACATATATCTAAAGTTTAAAAAAGAACTAACAAATTTTGTTTTTCTTCATAATCTTGCATATTATGCATTACTGTTCGTTCAGCGAAAATTAATCCCGACCAGCATGACACTTATGTATAAACGTAATACGACCGCAAAAGGTTAACTACTGTTAGCGGTCTAACAGATCGCTGCTTTTTTTTCACTTTCACAGTTTAATTTGTAACTTTCAGTTTTATTACAGATACTAGAGGAATTTTATTCGTTGTACGCGCTAGTATTCTCGCTAGAGACGATAAAAGATAAATTAGACTAAATAGATACGACTAAATAGATAAATTTTAGTTATAAAAGCCCTACACATAAATGTCAGTACATAAACAGGGTTGCCACGCTTCAGAGAATTTTCCAATCAAAATTTCATGAAGCGATTGGCCAATTTTTATGAAAGTTAAAACCTATGAAAATAGGCTTACAGACAAACATGTCATTTTTAGATCCTAATGATATAACAACGGGATCATCTGCAGAAACAAAGGAGAAAACATCTGCTTTTCTAACATAAGTAAAAAAAATCGGATTATTCATTCAAAAGTTATACCTGGACAGGTATAGAGAAAAAAAAGAAGAAACAAATTATATAACATCCTTCGTTAGAAAACCATTAATAACAATTATATATATTTTTTTCATTATTTTATGACGAGTTACATCCGGCTTCGTGATCTTACTTTCTAAATTTTAAATGGTATCGCGCTTTTCTATTTTTTATACAGCAAAAGTTTCGAATGCATTTTTGTCTAAAAATTAATGGAACTTAAATCTAACTTTAGGGGTCATCTATTAATTGCATCTGGTATATTTCGTGGTTTTTGTTACCCTTACCTCCCCCTGTGTCACAGCTTTTCAGATTCGAAACTCGAGTGATACCCTACCTCATTCCGTACAGGTGTGATGTCACGTTTCCTACAACTATTATTTTAGAGTTAATTTTATATATAAAAAAAACAAAAAAAACAAAAAAAAAACATGCGATCTAACCTCCTGATATAGATACTATAAAACCATAAAGATCTTGCAAGCATTAACTTCAAGCTGTTGAAATTCAATAGAAATGGCAACCTCAATAATATCACTACAGTTCGACCGAAAATTCGGTTTCGTTTACGGTTTTCGTCCAAAATCTGAGTTTCGACGAAAATTCGTTTTCGACGAAAATGCTGTCGGAAACGAAACTCGACCGGGGTGCAAAGCATTTATTATTCATTTGCAGGGTCGCAGAAAAGAATTCCGTTACATTATAGCCTACGGGGAAAAACTGTTTGCAGCGTATTTTAATTCTGTTACACTATTTCAAATATAATGAAATTGATATACATTATTGATGCTTACTACAAAATACTTGCTGTATAACATGATGTGCATAGCATTTATCGTCCATTTACAGGAACACGCAAAAGATTCGGATAGAGTACTGTATCTGGAGTACACTGTCTATTAGCTATAAGTGCTGGAAATGCGATTTCAATTATGGTATGTGCATTTAAATTTAACTAAATTTTTGCTTAGTATGAGGGGTGTATTAATGTTGTAGATCATTATACAGGGCTACACAAAAGAATTCACAAGCACTGCGGATTATCAGCGTGAATGCTTTAAAGGCAGCTTTTGACATGACATGACATCGCGGTGCTTAAAGAGTGCCAACGCGGCGTGCAACGCCGCCGCGCGTAACCTCCAACTAAATATGAAAAATGAACTAAGGATGAATTTCGAAACAATGCACGGCCTAAAAGTGTAATTTAGAAAAGTCAGCTTTTAATTGAATTATGCACATTCAAGTTGAATTATATTTAGTATACTAAGAAATGTTTGTATAATATAAATAAAATAATATACAGGGCCACGCAAAGAATTGAATACATGATCTCCTAAGGATGATAATGTTTGGAAGTTTGATTTGAGTAGTTTTAATTATGTTTTAGCCTGAATTAAATTTTAGTTTAGGTAATATGTGGCGCCTATAAAAATCTGTTGGTAATATAAAGGGCTATGCAAAATAATTCAAGTATGTTTCCGTATATTGATGGAAATTGCTAAAGGTGAATTTTCAACCTATTATGGATTTTATTACTAAACCAAGTTTTAGCATATTATGTAGAATATGTACAAATTGTAGATTAAATACACGGCTGTACAAAATAACTGGACTGCTTTTCTGCTATGGACGGTAAATGTTGAAATCTGGTTTTCAAATGTGTTATGAATTTTCTAAAATGTTTACTTTGATTTTTTTTTTTTTTTTTTTTTTTACCTTATTGCGAAGTTTTGTTAAAGATTTCAGAAAGTGTTGAAAAGTGTTTCATAATCTAAGCTTGAGACATGATTTTTTCTTTCTTGTTTTATGTGTTATTGTCAGAAAGTACATATTACAACTGTATTTGAAACTGAAATTTTTTATAAAAAATTTATCTATTTTACAGGAATCTCCTTTTATATAAACGTATGAGCTAGTACGTGACAACCAAGAAACATTAAAAAGTTAATTTTAAGCTTCATTCAGCCTTGCTACATTTTTTTATTTTAATTAAGGTAGTTTATTCATCATCATCTTTAGGAATTTGCACTTAACAGTGGATTTACTCGACCCATGAAAGTATTTTTGAAATATCTTTTCCATTTCTCCCTGTCCAGGGTAATAACATCACTTAACTTATGCGCCTTGAATGACCCTTCAAATAAAATTTTCCCAATTCATTGTTGGCCTGCCCCTCCTTCACCCCCTTTCGGACACCATTATAAAAGGATTTTTGGAAGACGCTCTTCTTTCATTTTGCGAACATCGCTTGTAAAGTCCTGGATCTAGTCAATAGCTCTCTGTCAATAGATGCAGATGTTATGCCTAAATATTCCCCCTGTAATACAAGACCTATACATTTGTGTATCATAAAATCTTTAACATGCTAATTAAACTTGAAATAAATTCTGCTTCAGAACTCTCCATCTGACAGTATAAAAAGCATATTTTAGGCCAAGATACTAATTTTAACAGTTCCTTATACAGCTGAGATATAATTCTTACATCACTTGAAACGCCTCTTCAAGCTCTCCAAGAGCGGCGATTTTCACAGAAGTCTGCCTTAAATATATACGAATAGAATTGAGGTCTTTCAGGGGCTTTTGCTCGCACACAGTGCGGTTCCGTATAGGTGAAGTCCACACGCGGCGAGAAAATACTTCTGCCGGACAATCTCAACGGAGATCAACACTTCAAGGAAGTACACAGATGTACTTGGCCGAACCCACACGCATTACTAAAAATTCTGCAGATAGAGCTAAGTTAAGCTCTCAATTGTGAACTTACTTCTAAAATTTCCAATCTTCTTCTGATGCGTTTTTATGTAGCTGTGTCGCTGTAAAAATAAAGCTTCTGTGGCTAACGACATCCTGAAATTATTTCTCATGACGGTACAGCCCATACCATCCAAGCTTATTATGTTCGTTCCGTATGTACAACATACTTGCATGATTTCACGTAATTCTAGATTTTTTAAATTTTTTCAGCCTTGGTGTTCTTGCTGATCTTCGCCAGAAGTCCATTTTAGTAGAGAGGAGTTTATTTTTTAGATGGAGATTTAAAGTACAGTCGTGGAAAAAAAAAAAGTAAACACCCCCTACTAACTCCTCAACAAATTATCGTAGAAGAAAGTTACTGGTACCGAATGATTGGAAATGAAGTCTACTTTTAAATGATGTATATGAAATTTGCTTAGGAGGGCATCTACATATTAAAACGAAATATAACTTTGTTTTTTACAATAGCAGTACACAATTCTGGCAGCATAAATGAACTCTACACCCTTTAATTAGCCTAAAAATAAATTTTTATGCAATTCATACCATAAGTTCCAGAGAAATTAATTATTTTAAAACAAGTGTATTTTAAGGACTGTATCCAAATTGAAGTTCGGTACTGGATTGTTAGCCGAGAGAGCCACCTTCTTGATCAAGGCACCTTCAGCGCCACTCAAGCAATCAATGAAGCCTGTTAGATTACAGGACAGCAGAAGAAATTTCAAAATATCTACTCACTTCTATTATAGACGGCCCCTTAAATCATCATTTTGCCGTTTTTTAAGCATAATTTGAAAACTACTTGGAAGAAAAACGTGAAATTTTGGATTTCCATAAGGCAGAATTCAATAAATCTAAATCCATCAAAAAAATTGTAGGTTGCAATTCATAATTTTTTCGAATATTAATTTCATAATTCATAATTCATATCATAAAATTATAAAGATTGCAAATTCAGCGTATTTATGTTTGGGTATGTTAGTGTTATTTCTACACAAAAAATTAGCACATTAGGAGCATAACATCAGGAGATATAAATAAAAATACGAAAATGTAATTTAACATTAGAAGCACTAAATTTTGAATGTTTATAATTCAAAAACTTATCGTTGAAATGACTTGAAATTTGGTGTCTAGGGATAGTTTGAACCGAAGATTTGAAATATCTCGTTAAAATTGGGTATTGCCATTGAAAAAAATGAAGTTTGGATTCGTTTTAATATGTAGATGGCCCCATAAGTAAATTTTATATACATCATTTAAAAGTAGACTTTATTTCCAATTGTTCGGTACCAGTAAATTTCGTCTACGATTATTTGTTGAGTAGTTAGTAGGGGGTGTTTTTTTTTCCACGACTGTACGTACATATCTCCTCGCCATACAGTAAAATATTTTGTTCGATTGCAATATAAATTAATCGTTTAGTTAGGGGAAAATATTACTACACAACAGAAAAATTTCAATTGCTTTTCTGCCTTCTCCTATTCACTTTTCTAAGTCTTTTTGGCATGATCAGAAAAGGCGATGTTAGTGAAGCTCTACTATCAAAATGGGGAATCTGCTACTGCACCTTTACGATTCTATCGCAATAGGAACGGTATTTGAACAGGTAAAGGTACTTACAAATGCAGCTGTGAAGAGAATGATGTCGAAGTTCGAAGCCACGGGTTGTTTAGACGATGGGCCCCGTCGTGGCCGACCGAGCACAAGTGCTAATGTTGCTCAGACTGTTCAGGAATAAATGGAGATTGTAGTGGATTCGTCTACTCATGGGGAAATGAGCGCTCGTGAAGTCGCACGTTGCACTGGCGTTCCATACACTACTGTTTGGGTAGCACTAGGGCGTACCCTCCGATGCTATCCCTACAAAATCCAGCGTCATCATGAACTGTTACTTCACGATTTTGTGAAGCGGACAGCATTTGAAGTGTGGGCGTTTCAAAAGATGGTGGAAGATGGCGATTGGTTGTCTAACGTACTGCGGACCGACGAAGTCCATTTCACACTCCGAGGGTCTGTCAATACCCTCAGCTGCAGAATTTGGGTTACCGAAAATCCTAAAACTTTCATGCAAACTTCATTGTACGATGAGAAAGTCACGGTGTGGTGTGGATTTACCACATCTACCGTTATCTTGCCTTTTTTCTACCAGGAGATGCGTGATTCTAGATTTGTAACGTCAGCGTGACGGGTGAGAGGTACGCCGATATGTTACACAATCACATCATCCTCAGCCTGGCTGATAAACACCTGCTGGAAAATACTATTTTTATGCAGGATGTCGCTCCACTCCATATTGCTAGATGTGTGAAAGTTCTCTTGCGCACGTTGTTTGGTGATGATCGCGTGCTGAGTCGCCATTTTCCTCCGTGCCCTCCCAGGTCCCCAGATCTCAGCCCGTGTGATTTTTGGCTCTAGAGTTACATGAATTCGCAAGTCTACCGCGATCGACTGACATCAATAGGGATGCTAAAAGACAACATCCAACGCCAATTTCTCATCATAACTACCAAATATGGTGTACAGAGCTGTACACAACATTGTTCCTCGACTACAGCTATTGTTGAGGGATGATGGGGGACATGTTGAGCATTTGTTCAGAAGAACATCGTCTTTGCTTTGTCATAATTTGTTATGCTAATTATTGCTTTCTTATCACATGAGGCGCCATCTGTCGGCCATTTTTTTAAACTTTTTTGTGGTTACAATAAAATCCCATGTCATTCCAAGCACGTGTGTCAATTTTCACCTCTCTACCTACATTATTGCATGAATTATTAATTTTTCAAATGTATACTCATTTTCTGATCACCCTGTATTTAAAGTAAAAAATTTAAAAAAAAAATGATTAACTTAAAAAAAATCATATTTTCAAAAGTAAATATTTTTGTATAAATTTGCTGAATCAAAATTAAAGTAAAATAATTGAAAAATAAATGTTTCGAGTTTCAAACATTTATCTTTAACGGTTCTTGACTTATAATAATTTAACCATGAGAAATTGAAAAACTCCATCATGCAGAAAACGCTTCTTCGCAAGAAGTCGTTTCCATGACAACTATTGCTTGAAAGCTAGATTTTCAAAACAAACTAAAACGAAAAAATTAATATTTCCTGTTCTAATTAAGATAAAAACATGATTTAAACGTCATTTTAAGAAGACAAAAATAGAGAAATTTTTTTAATGCAATAAAAGTTTTTTACAAAATTTGAAGATTTTTGTGTCTCGTACCCCCTTAAAAAGAACGTTCCCATAGGTTTAACATTAGCGTTCCAGTTTCTTCACGTGAATAGTGTAATCTCGTAAGTCTTAGTGTAGTCTCATACGAAAACGCTCTCACGGCAATGTTAAACCTATGGGAGCTTTCTTTTCAGAATTCTCACTTGAATTTAATACAGTAGACTCTCTCAAATCAGCACAGCTTGGGACCAGAAGTTGTGCGGATTTTAGAATTTTGCGAATTTCTGGTCATTGATTTGTTTACATTTTTTTAAATAGAAATTTCAATGTAATAATGAAATCACAATTATAATGAATTCTTACAATATAGTAAAAATATTAAAAAAATTAAGTAAAGTAATAAAGTAAAATAATAAAAATTATGATAATTTTAAAAAGGATGAAATTATTAAAAGTAAAGATCAAATAAATAATTAATAATGTATAATTAAATATGCAAAATAAAGATGAAATACATTTATCTTGAATTATTCAATGAAACTTGAATCTTAAAGGAATCAACCCTACTTATTCACATCAAAATCATAAAATAAGGAAAATTTATTTTAGATTAGTCACACTTAATAACCAAAATTGTTTGATAGT